>JARKIP010000126.1:1200000-1740911 GCA_029990175.1 Petunia secreta | reverse complement strand
GTAATCATGCAAGTCATCTTCTCCTTTATCAAATACGGGTGGGGTGTCATAACAAGGTTCACAATCAAGGTCAACTTCAACATTTTCACTAAAGAGAGGTTCAATGAAAACCGAGCTCACATCATGATGTGGCTTTTCAACCCTCTCAACTAGTGGTTCATTTTCACACACAAGTTGACCCCAAGGCTCTACACTAGTTGCAAACACATTATAGTCATGCAAATCATCAACTAGTCTAGAGTCCTCACTAACAACATCACAAGACAAGGAAGTAGCATGCTCAAGGGAGGAAGAACCAACACATACCTTTGAAGTGTCAAGAACGTCTTCACCTTGTAGCTCACATTCGGCATCTCCTTCACCTTGTCTTTTAATCCCGGAACATGGTTGAGGCTCCATCGGTTTGCCTCCAAGAATCCCTACACAAGAATTCAAACACATAGAAGAAAAAGATAAAGGGTTAAGGTTAGAATAAGGGGTGCCCTCACTCTCAATTTTTCTTTTTCCCTTTTTCTTTTCCCTCATTTTTTTTCCAAGGTCGGGTGTAGATTCGGGTGGTGACAACCCACTCACATCACTCATCACAACCTCTCCTTTTTCCACTCGAGAGTTGTCACCGGTCGCTCCCTTACTCCTCTCTATCTTTTGTCTCTCAAATTCGGGCGAATTGGGACGAGGCCCAAGAATACCCATAGCCGGAGTAGGTGGACTTTTAACGTCAACCCGGAATCTAGGACTAGGAGACTCATCACTTGATGTCTCCTTCTTCTTCATTGGTGAACCACTCGGCTTTGGAAGTGGCTTCGGGCTCACCTTGTTGACATTTGTCAACTCTTTTATAGCACTAGTCCCACCACTTCTTGTAATTGTAGGACTCCTTGATTGCTCAATTTTACCCATGGAATGAAGATCTCGCTCCTTGCTCCTTTGCATTGCCCAAGAAGGTGCAATAGTAGGCACTTGGCCCCTTGCCCGATAAGGCACAAAGTCATAAACCCTTTGCCCTATGCTCACAAGATACGCATCCTTCATAGCACTATGTCGCACACTCTTGTCTTGCAACCATGGCTCACCTAGCCAAACATCAACATGTTGCATTGGATACACATCACACCACACATAACTACTATAATTCCTATGAGATAGAAATATCCGAGCCTCCTTGGAAACCCACACTCCCTCATACTCATAAGGACTCTCTAGCTTACGGCATGGTATCCTCAATTTATCAACCAAAGAGGTGCTAATGCAATTAGCATCGGTATCATCAATTTTGAGCAAGTAACCTCCAATACCATTTACCCCAACAACAAACCTTCTTCTACCCAAGTTTCCTAGAGATGCATCCAAGAAAGAACTTGAATGCCCACGAGTGTCAACACCAACAACTTGGGTCTTCCTTATCCCTCCACTAGTGGTAACACCACTAGAACAATCTCCACTTCCCGTCACTCTCCCAACATTAGCAATGTTGTTGGAAGTCAAGGAAGGAACCTCGCCATGGAACCCATAAGTGCCTCTAGCCCCGGTTCCATCGCCCATAGTACTACTCCTACTACTACCCTTCAAGGCATTGAAAGAACAATTCAAGCTCTTAGTAGCAAAAGCAACACCATCCCTCAAACCAACCTCCACATGGGACTTAGAAGCATTAGGTCGCTTAGCGTACCTAGAAGATGCAAGCTTCTCCTTCCCCATGGGACAACCACCACCACCTCCCATACTAATGGAAGGTCCTCCACTACTCCCTTGTACTCCATTAGCAACACGAAGAGAAGATGCATAAGAACGATTCATATACTCATCATCATCATCAACTCTATCTATGTCACTATCATGCTCTAATTCATCACAAGTAGAGTAAGTAGGATCAATGTACCTTGAAGCGTCACCATCTTCGATTTCTTGACTAGAAGCATAGGAATCATCACAATCTTCATCACGAGCCTCATAGTCTTCATCAATCTCACGACCATCATAGTGAACTGCTTCATCAACATAGGAGCCATGGTTTCCATCATCATAGTATTGGCCATCATCCTCACCATAGGAACCATAGTCTCCATCATCACCATACGAGCCATAGCAACTCGCAACATCCCCACATGAGTCATAATCCTCACACTCAACATCCGACATCGTTGCAACACCAAAAGAACAAAACCTCCCGAAAGTCACTCCCTCACGTGTATCACTCAATTTATGAACACTCAAGAGCGAGGCCTTTACAACTTGGGAACCAAGGTGATCACAACTAGTATGTCCAAATAAAAGTTCGGAATGGAGTTAATGAGACTCAATGGACGGACGGTTATTTAAAGTGCGCACTTGAGGCCAAAAGAGAATCTACGACTCTTCTTTGAATTCTAGTCTCCTCTACGCACGAATACCCTAGTACGCTAAAGGATTAGTGTCTTTCAAGTAGGCCAATTACCTTAGAAACACTAACCAAGAAGCCCGTGGGCGATTAACATTGGAAACCTAGGCAAAAAACTACCGGGAAAACCCTTCAGGAAGAGGCGCTCCGCCTCAGGAATGAGGCGCTCCGCCTCAGGAAAATCCAGAGGGCAGCCCAGAGGGAGGCGGTCCGCCTCAATAGGTAGGCGCTCCGCCTAGGGCAAATTCCTGCAACTTTGCGAAACGCGATTTGGCTCGTTTCGCACCCAAAAATCCAACGTTTTCAACCCGATACACAAAATTAATGATACCCAAAGGTGTATACAACTATTATAACCAATCCCCAATGGTTTTAAACCTCCAACAAACAACAACAAGCTTCGATTCAAGATTGAAGCGTTTTCATGAAATTTTCAAACTTTTGGGATTTTGATTTTCGAAATTTTGATTCGTAACACCAAAACGTGATATATGGGTACCAAAACAACGGGAATACTATAAGGAACAAACCCCAATACTTTTTAACTTTTGGGGATTCGAATCCAACCCGATCTACCAAATATTTTTCAAGTTTCAAGTTTTTCAATTTTTTTGTTTTCTTCTTTTTTCAAGAACAACAAGAACAACACATCAACAATACTAACATATGGAACAAGGAACGGGGGTTTGTAAGAACATAACCCGAGCCTTGCTCTGATACCAACTGATGCAGGGCAAAATACGCGGAAGCTAAACACGATACAAACAATGCGGAAGCGATAAAAGATAACAAGAAATCGAGACTAGGAAGGCAAGAAAGTAGAAGAAAGAATCGAATTCAATTTACTAACGTTAATTGAATTCAAAAGGGAGAAGGGAAACTCGAACCTTACAATGAATTCACACTAGTGGTGAATCTCCATAGGTTCCAAGTTCACGAGATACATGAAGCCTCGGACTTCGGACTAGAAGGGCTCGGCCTCTTCTCTAATTCTCTCTTCTCAAATGTTCATACAATCTAAAACTGATGAATGAAATGGCTAAGGGGTGTATTTATAGTTTTTCCTAACCCCTTGCGTATTGACTAAAATGCCCCCAAAGTGGGCTAAGACATAAAAGGTCACTTAAGGGCAAAATAGGAACTTTACACAAAATCCCGTCAAGACAACAGGGGGAGGCGCTCCGCCTCAGAGGGAGGCGCTCCGCCTCAGTGAGAGGCGCTCCGCCTCAGGATGGGAGGCGCTCCGCCTCAGGCTGCTCAGCTCTCTGGACCTTTGTAGGCGGTCCGCCTCATCTTTAGGCGCTCCGCCTCTTCCTGGGAGGTATGGATACGGCTTCAAACGGACTCTAAGTGTTCCTCCTTGGTCCGTACTCGGTCCTCCCTCAAGCGTGCTCAAGTCCATGGCTCCAAATCGCTCTCGAACCCTCATCCGAAGGCCTTGACTTGCAACCTTTGTGCTCTTCAAGCTTGGTCCTTGATGGTTGTCGCTTAGGCCAATTTGCCCGGCATCACCGAGAGTCCACAAAGATGACGGAGAAGGCACAAGTGATGGCTTAACCGTGAGGCCGAATCAATTTGCCGAGCTAGCTCATCAATAACGGTTGAGAGAAGGAGTTCTTGTTCGTGAAAGAATGTTGGGCAAAACCCAACCCTTGGGTAATCCTGAAACGACCTCGGTCAGTCGTTTCGGGAGATAGGACACTGATTTGCATGCTAATAATTTTTAAAATCTTCGTAAAGTCCATTGAACTTTATCTGTAAAATTAATCAGACCTTGTTTGGTAGGCATCGAAAGAAGGTTTCAGTTTTTATTTTCGATAAAAATTTAAAAGAGATTTTCGAGCTCGATTTTGGCGAATGAGCTCTGATTTGAAATACGAAAGTGCCGTTAGGTTCGTATGATTATTTGTGACTTGTGTGAACTTTCGAAAGTGAATTTCGAGGTTGTTCGGCTAGTTTCCGCTAAAATGCCGAAAGTTAAATAGGTTGACCTTTTTCCATTTAATTTACATATTGAGTTTCGGCAGTCCGATTTGAGATCCGCCTTAGCGAGTATGTTACGTATATTTTTTGTATAACTTACTTGAGAAATTTGGGATTATTTCGAGTATCGTAGGTTACCGTTTTATTTTTCGTTAAGAAAAGAAAGTATAAAAGTAAAAGAAAATAAAATAAAAGAAAATAAAAGGAAAAGAAATTGAAAAGAAAGAAATGTTAGGCGGTGGTCCTGACAAGTAAAACACTTAAACAGAGGGAAATGAAAAGGAGAAACGAGAACAGTGAGGAAAAAAATGCAGTGAGGTAAAAAAATGCTAGAAAATGAGAAAAGAGCCGGAGAAAATATAGAATTTTCACCCCGAAACTTTCTGGTAATGATCTTAATGTATTACTTGAGTTTATTACGTGTGTTGAATATATTTTAACGTCAAAAATTGGGATATTAGACATCGTTTTAATAAGTACAACTGATAGTTTAAACGTTCAATTGGACCCCGATAGTGGAATTGATTATATATTCATACTCAGTGAGTTATGGGCAACATATAAATGTAATTTATTTAGGATTTGGTAATGTAACTTTAAACCCTGAACATAGGCCTGGCCTGCGTATTACGTATGCCAATAGGGTATCAGGTTCCTAACCGGATGGCCCTAAGATGTGAGGAATGAAGCCTTTAGCCTAATTTGATATATTTTTCTGCTTATTGAATAGAGTGGGATCGTTTGGCGATGAAACCAAAGGATAAAGCGGTTGTTGATTAGCAATGCTAACTTTTGGAAAAGGTAAGTGTTTATATCCATTTCTTTGGAGGCATCTGGCCTCGTGGATTTTCTACCACGTGTTCCTTACGTGTGTAGTTGCAAATAGGCGTACTCATTACGCCTTAGCTTTGGATTTACATTATATATTATATGTTATGTCCTGTTGTTGGTATTGCATTGAGGATCTAAGCATTGTACTCTGGCTGTAAGTTTGCATCTACTTCCCGGCTGTCGATGAGAGTCCCGCGCTGGTGAAGGGTTATTATTGCAGCACATTACATTTATATGCATTATATGTCATTCATATGCATTACATTGCATATCATATTGGGTGCAGGAGTATTCTGCCCCAGGACCAGGAGTATTCTGCTCTTATGTCAGATACTGAGTGCAGGAGTATTCTGCCTCAGCTTTACATTATATTGGGTGCAGGAGTATTCCGCCCCAGGAGAGTGCATGAGTATTCCGCCTCTGGTTTATATTATATCGGGTGCAGGAGTATTCCGCCCCAGGAGCAGGAGTATTCCGCTCCAGTTGGTTATCAGATAGGATTCCCCTCGAATGCAGGAGTATTCCGCTTCGAGATGCGATTACGGGCACTTGTGACCCTTTGCATCATATTTCATTTCATCTCATCTCATTTCATTCATAACTACTGTTCTGCTTATACGTGCATTGCTTATTTGTTGATATGTTTCTGGCTCGTATTCCTGGTTGAGTTTATGGCTTCATACGTGTTTCCGGTTATTATCTGGCTCTGCCTTTTTATAATTTAAATAAGAGGAATTTAGTTTATCTGTTTCTTCTCCCTGACTAGTTATCCTATTAAGGTGGCTAATCGGCCCCACTTATTGAGTCCTTTTGACTCACCCTTGTTTGTTGTTTGTTCTTGTCTATGTACTTCGTTCCGGCAGATTCGCTTCAGGATTGAGTTTGCCACATTTTGAAGGAGCGAAGACAACTTCAGCTGTCAGTGTGAGCCTGCTTTAATTCAGGATGGCCGTCAGTTTTATGTTTATTTTTTCAGTTGCATTTTGCTTCTTTCAGGAGGAATCTGTCTTCTTTTGTACTCTTAGATGTCTAGTGTGGATAGCCCTAAACCTAGTACGTTGGGTAGTCAGCTGTAATTTCTTTCGTACAGCTTAGAGGTGTCAGTATGTCAGTGTTTTTTTTTAAGTCATGTCCTTATTTATGAATTTTTTATATTTATTTTCCTAATTTAATTGGTAAGGATTTGCCCGATGGGTCTAGAGGAGGATGTCGGGTGCCTGCATGGCCTAACCGGATTCCGAGTCATGTCAGTTTGTATCAGAGCCCGATTTAGAATCTATCCAGACTAAGACAGTGTCTAGTAGAGTCTCGCTGATGGATACGTAGACGTCCGTACTTGATAAGACCCAAACCCCCTCAAGACCCTTCACTCGGAGTCAAGCCAAGTAGATCCAAGACACCCATCTTCATTTGATATGGAAGGGTATGGAAGAAGGCTCCAAGAACAACTTGAAGACTATACTTTGGTGTGCCATGGATGGAGGACCTTCTAGTACACTTGACGAGGCATCCGGAGCACTTTTGGAAGCAACTCAAGAGGCCACAGCACCAGGCGGACCGCCTACTCAACTAGGCCGGCCGCCTAGTTTTTGAGCACTCTCTGGATCTCCTCTAGGCGGACCGCCTCTGTAAAACGGGCGGACCGCCTACTCCAAAGGGGCTGACCGCCCACTCCAAGTAGGCTGACCGCCTACTCTACTAGGTTTGGCGCCTACTTGGGGCGCCTAGTGAGCTGAAGATGCGGGATTCCTAGTTTATTTGCTATGTTTTGGACAACTATAGCCCTATGAGGCCCTTATTGTTTTAACCCACTTTGGGGGTATTTTTGAGCTTTCATTACATGTAAGTGAAGTCTATAAATACTTCACAAACCTATTCAAACCTTAGTCTACCTTGAATTATATGAATGATGAAAAGAAACTATCTCTTGTTTGGAGAATCCTTTGCCTTGGTTGCTTGAATTCACTAGTGGAATCTAGTTGAGTCTTGAACCGAAAACCCGATCATTCTATTTGCGAGCCCCAAGTGTGGCTCGAGGGTAGTTGCATAGTGTAGGTCCTCCTTGACACCGATACGAGGGTATTATGGAACGAGTTCTCCATAGTTACTTCGTAGGGAGTTCGAGTAGTGTCTCGCTCTTTATCTTTATTTCCGCGTTTCGATTTTGATTCTTATCATCTTGGTATCAGAGCAAGGCTCGGGTTTTATTTCTACAAACCCCCGACCCTTGATTCTTCGTGCCTAGGTTGGTTTCTATCTTAGGTTCTTATTTGTTGTTGAAGAAAAAGAAGAAAACACAAAAAAATAGAAAAGGGTTGAAAAACACAAAAATTTGATCATAGAATCTTGGTTTGTTGGACCCATTGCTTGATTGATATTGGGTTTTGTTCCTTGTTGGAAACCCGTTCTTTTGGTACCCTGAGCATCGAATTTGAAGTAGAAATACAAGGATTGAAAATTTGAAACCCTTGAAGAACTTGAAAATATGAAACCCTAGCTATGAACATGGTGGAATGTTGCACTTTGATTGGGGTTTGACAAAATTGATTGGGGTTTGATCTCTGTGCTTGAAACAACATTGGGGTACCTTTGAATTGCCAAAACAACGTGTGGATTGATGAATTTTTGGGTGCAAAACCAAGAAAATCGTGTTTGAACTGTGCTGGAACTTGCTGTAGGCGGAGCGCCTAGGGAAACGGGCGGACCGCCTGAATTTTTTGTGCTCTCTGGACTTTACAGAGGCGGACCGCCTACTTAGAGTAGGCTGACCGCCTACTCCCCACTGCAGACACTGGGCGGACCACCTAGTCCAAACAGGTGGGGCGCCTACTTCCTGGAGAGTTGGGAATCGGGTAGTTTCTTCTAGGTTCGTTTGTTTTGTTGTTTGCATCGCTTCTAATTGGTATTATTAGAGTATAATCCTACTCGATTAGTACTAATTACTTCAAGCTACTAGGATCATCGTGCCTTAGAACGGAGACTAGAACTCAAAGAAGATCTGTAGTGCCTTTTGACTCAAGTCCTCACTCAAAGTGCTTAGCGTTCCAATCGAGTCCTATTAACTCCACTCACCCCGGAGTACATTTGGCTCTTGAGTCAAGTGATTAGGTTTAGGTTTACTATTCAACTTTGTGAAGCTTTGAGTTCAAGCAAGAGTGAAATAGCCATCGCCACCATACGAGTGATCCGAGTGAACACAAGTGAGGGAGCGAGTGAGGTGTTTTAACTAACTCTTGTTTCTTTTCTTTGTAGGTACAATGGCCAACGAAGGTCAAGATTTCATCAAGGAGGCCTTGGCTAGCCTTCTTGCCAAGATGGATGTTATGACTCAAAGGATTGAGTCACTTGAAAAGGGTGCTTCAAGTACCCAAGGAGACCAAGGGACCCCGAGTGTCCCAATTGAAAAGGGGACCCCGAGTGTCCAAATTGAGACCGGTGAAGGCTCAAGTAGCCCTACCTTTACCCCGGAGCAAGTTGTTGAATTGCTCAATCAACAACGGGTAAAGGAAGATCGAGAAAGAATTGAACGAACGGGCATTCCCCGTATCTTGGATAATCCCCCAAGAAACAACCCATTACCAAGACCCATCCGAAATGTGCAACCTCTTGAGCAAGTAGATGAAGCTCAAGAAGGGGAGGAAGCCGAGTATGGTGATGATATGTATGGGTTTGATGATCACTTTCAACCGAGACGTGGTATGAATTGGGGTCGTAATGTGGATCGAGGTAGGGGCCGAGGTCGAGGGCCACCTATGGGATTTGTTGGAGGGAATGCGAGAAGGGAGTATGGTGTGAATGAAGACCACTATGGGGGCCAACCGGAGCCATTCCGTGGGGGTCGTGACAACAACAATAATCTTAATAGTGTGAAGATTACTATTCCTCCTTTCAAAGGGAGTAGTGATCCGGTGGAGTACCTTGATTGGAAGTTGTCCATGGAACGAATATTTGACACCAATGACATGCCCGAAGTGAAGAAGACTAAGTATGCTATCTCTACCTTTGAGTCCTTTGCTTCTACATGGTGGGAGTCGGTAAAGAGGAATAGAAGGAGGATGGGGATGATTCTTAATCTTACTTGGGATGAGTTGATCCGTGTGATGGATGAAAAGTACTTGACTAACCAATACCGAGTGGACCAACAAAAGCGTCTCTATGAATTGAAACAAGGTTCCAAGTCGGTTGGGGAGTACTTCAATGAATTTGAACAAGTCCGGATGACTCTAGACTTGGATGAGGAAGACAATGAGACGGCCATGATCCGTTTCAAAGGGGGCTTAAACCGAGACATAGCTTCACTTTTGAAGTTTCACAAGTACAATGATCACTACAAGCTATTTGAGGATGCGGTTGAAGCCGAGAAGTGGCTCAAAGAGGAGAAGTCCCTTCGCTACAAGAGTAATGCTATTACCCCATTGAACAAGCCAAAGGATTGGAAGTCTCCTACAACTAATGCCAAATTCCAAAGTGCAAGTGGTGCGAGTGCTAGCAAGGAAGTGAAAAAGCCTTTTGAAAGGTCAACACAACCCGTGGGAGGTAATTCTAGAACTCAATTGAGTAATCCAATCTCTTCTTCTACTCAATGCTTTAAGTGTAAAGGTTATGGTCATCTCTCTAAAGATTGCCCTACCCGGAAAACTATGATTCTTGTTGGTGACTTGGTCTATGAGCAAGATAGTGAGCCCGAGGAGGAAGAGGGAGTAGAGGGTGATGAGGATGAGGGAGATGAAGGGGAGATTACTATGATCGAAGATGATGATTCCCATGCCTTCCTTGTTGTGAGGAGGAGTCTAGGAGCCATGTGTGTAGAGGATGTTGAGACCTTGCAACGAGAGAATCTTTTTCATTCCAAATGCCGAGTCATGGGTCTCATTTGCTCTATGATCATTGACTCGGGAAGTTGTGCTAATGTTATTAGCCAAACACTAGTTACCCAATTGAAAATACCTACCTTGAAACACCCAAATCCTTATAGGCTTTAATGGCTTAGTGAGTGTGGTGAGTTGAGGGTGGTTAAGCAATGTTTGATCAAATTCAAGATTGGGAACTATGTGGATGAACACATGTTCGATGTCGTGCCTATGCAAGCATGCCACCTACTCTTTGGTAGGCCTTGGCAATTTGATCGACGTGTGGTTCATAATGGTCATGCCATCACCTATACGGTGACGCATGAGGGGAAAAAGTTTGTGCTCCAACCTATGACTCCCAAACAAGTGAGCGATGATTACAAACGGATGCGGGAGTTGAGAGAAGTGGCAAAGGCTAAGTCGGTTGTTGAGACTAGCCCTTTGTCCAAAAGCTTGGTGGCAATCCCACCTACTTCTACCGGTGGCATATGTGCCATGATGCAACCGGGCGAGATCCTAAAAGGAAATGATGGCAACAAGCTTCTCATATGCCTAGTGCACAAAGGTATGGTTCTAAACTCTAATTGTGATTTTTCTTCTAACCCTTTGCCTAGTGTGTTTGAGAATGTTTTGAAGGATTTTGGTGACATGTTCCCGGATGAAATGCCGGATGGATTGCCTCCTTTGAGGGGCATTGAGCATCAAATAGACTTTGTCCCGGGATCCCAAATCCCGAACAAACCGGCCTATAGGAGCAACCCGGAGGATACAAGGGAATTGCAAAAGCAAGTTGATGAATTGCTCACTAAAGGCTTGGTGAGGGAAAGCTTGAGTCCTTGTGCCGTGCCCGTGATCCTTGTTCCCAAAAAGGACGGCACTTGGAGAATGTGTGTCGATTGTCGGGCCGTGAACAAAATAACGGTAAAGTACCGTCATCCTATTCCCCGACTTGATGATATGTTAGATGAATTGAGCGGTTCATGTGTGTTTAGCAAAATTGACCTTAGGTCCGGCTACCATCAAATCCGGATGAAACCCGGTGATGAATGGAAAACCGCATTCAAGACCAAGTTTGGTCTCTATGAATGGTTGGTGATGCCCTTTGGGCTCTCCAATGCACCTAGCACTTTCATGAGGCTAATGAACCATGTTCTAAAGCCATTCATCAACAAGTTTGTGGTCGTCTATTTTGACGATATATTGATCTATAGCAAATCAATAGACGACCATGTTGAACACCTTAGGCTAGTGCTTGAAAAGTTGAGAGCCGAAAAGCTCTATGCTAATTTTAAAAAGTGTGCCTTTGGTGTTGAGAAGGTGGTCTTCCTTGGGTTTGTTGTGAGTGCCCAAGGAGTGGAGGTGGATGAGTCTAAGGTAGAGGCCATACGTGATTGGCCTACTCCCACTACCGTGACTCAAGTGAGGAGCTTTCATGGTCTCGCAAGCTTTTATAGGCGATTTGTGAAGGACTTTAGCTCCATTGCCGCTCCACTCACCGAATTGGTGAAGAAAGACCAACCGTTTGTTTGGGGAGAGCCTTAAGAGAAGGCCTTCCTTGAGTTGAAAAGTAGGTTGAGTACCGCCCCTCTATTGCAATTGCCCGACTTTGGAAAGGCATTTGAGGTTGAGTGTGATGCCTCGGGGGTGGGAATTGGTGCTGTCTTAATGCAAGATAGCAAACCCATCGCCTACTTTAGTGAAAAGTTGAAAGGGGCCTCCTTGAATTATTCTACATATGACAAGGAGTTGTATGCCCTTGTGAGAGCCCTTGCCCATTGGCAACACTATCTTTGGCCTCGTGAGTTTGTAATCAAGAGTGACCATGAGTCACTCAAGCATTTGAGAGGCCAAGAGAAGCTCAATAAGAGACATGCCAAGTGGGTTGAATTCATTGAGTCTTTTCCCTATGTTATCCAATACAAGAAAGGGAAGGACAATGTTGTGGCGGATGCGCTTTCAAGAAAGTTTGCTTTGGCCACCACTCTCACCTCTAAGCTCATGGGTTTTGAGAGCATTAAATTGATGCATGCTCATGACCCAAAGCTAAAGAGTGTCCATGACAC
Source organism: Petunia secreta (assembly GCA_029990175.1). NCBI lineage: Eukaryota > Viridiplantae > Streptophyta > Magnoliopsida > Solanales > Solanaceae > Petunia > Petunia secreta. The sequence goes on along the minus strand of JARKIP010000126.1, from coordinate 1,728,807 downwards.
TCTAGAGAAAGGGGAGAGAGTTGACAAATACCAATGGTTTGATGGTTATATCTTCAAAAATGGTAGGGTGTGCATTCCGGAGTCCTCTTGGAGAGAGTTGCTTGTGCATGAAGCACATTGCGGGGGACTCATGGGACATTTTGGCACAAGAAAAACTTTGGCCATTCTTCAAGAACAATTCCATTGGCCAAAGATGAGGGTGCATGTGGAAAAGTTTTGCGCTAATTGCCTTGAGTGCAAGCGAGCCAAATCTAAAGCCCACCCTCATGGGTTGTATACCCCTCTCCCCGTACCTACTAGTCCATGGTTGGATATCTCAATGGATTTTGTGATGGGATTACCAAGGACTAGAGGGGGCCATGATAGCATTTATGTTGTTGTGGATAGGTTTTCCAAAATGGCTCATTTCATTCCATGCAAGAAATGTGATGATGCACAACATGTGGCAACTTTGTTTATTGAAAATGTCTTGAAGTTGCATGGTGTGCCTCAAACCATAGTGAGTGATAGGGACACTAAGTTCCTAAGTCATTTTTGGAGGTGTTTGTGGGGTGCTTTAGGCACCAAGCACTTGTTCTCCACGTCCCACCACCCCCAAACCGATGGGCAAACGGAAGTGGTAAACCGAACCTTGGGTGCTCTTCTTAGAGCCATGACTCGAGGTAAGGCCGGGACTTGGATTGATCGTCTACCTCTTATGGAGTTTTCCTACAATCGCACATTGCATAGCACGATAGGCATGACTCCATTCGAGTGTGTTTATGGATTTAACCCCTTGATTCCCCTTGATCTAACCCCTTTGCCAAGGGAAATGGTTGTTAATTTTGAAGGTAAAGCTAGAGCCAAGGCTTTGGTTGAACTCCATGCAAAGGCGAAGAAGAACTTGGAGGAAGCTTATGCTAAGGTTGCCGCCAAGAAGAACAAAGGACGCAAGAAGGTGGAACTCAAGAAGGGTGACTATGTGTGGGTGCACTTCCGGAAAGAAAGGTTTCCAAACCTTAGGAAAGGGAAGTTGGCACCCCGAGGAGATGGCCCATTCCAAGTGCTCTCGAAGATAAACAACAATGCCTATGTGGTCGACTTGCCAAGTGAGTATCAAGTTTCTAATACTTTCAATGTTAGTGACTTGGTTCCTTTGAATGTAGGTAATGAAGAGGCTGTGCTTAAGGATGAAGAGGTCGTGGATGATGCTTCGATTTCGAGGACGAAATCTTCTCAAGAAGGGGAGGATGATAAGACCCAAACCCCCTCAAGACCCTTCACTCGGAGTCAAGCCAAGTTGATCCAAGACACCCATCTTCATTTGATATGGAAGGGTATGGAAGAAGGCTCCAAGAACAACTTGAAGACTATACTTTGGTGTGCCATGGATGGAGGACCTTCTAGTACACTTGACGAGGCATCCGGAGCACTTTTGGAAGCAACTAAAGAGGCCACAGCACCAGGCGGACCGCCTACTCAACTAGGCCGGCTGCCTAGTTTTTGAGCACTCTCTGGATCTCCTCTAGGCGGACCGCCTCTGTAAAACGGGCGGACCGCCTACTCCAAAGGGGCTGACCGCCCACTCCAAGTAGGCTGACCGCCTACTCTACTAGGCTGGGCGCCTACTTGGGGCGCCTAGTGAGCTGAAGATGCGGGATTCCTAGTTTATTTGCTATGTTTTGGACAACTATAGCCCTATGAGGCCCTTATTGTTTTAACCCACTTTGGGGGTATTTTTGAGCTTTCATTACATGTAAGTGAAGTCTATAAATACTTCACAAACCTATTCAAACCTTAGTCTACCTTGAATTATATGAATGATGAAAAGAAACTATCTCTTGTTTGGAGAATCCTTTGCCTTGGTTGCTTGAATTCACTAGTGGAATCTAGTTGAGTCTTGAACCGAAAACCCGATCATTCTATTTGCGAGCCCCAAGTGTGGCTCGAGGGTAGTTGCATAGTGTAGGTCCTCCTTGACACCGATACGAGGGTATTATGGAACGAGTTCTCCATAGTTACTTCGTAGGGAGTTCGAGTAGTGTCTTGCTCTTTATCTTTATTTCCGCGTTTCGATTTTGATTCTTATCAGTACTTATCTACGAAAGGCTATGATGGCATTTAGGAAGTTTCACTTCCTTCTTTTCTGATCGTGCACCGGTCTAGGATGCAATAGTATTTTCGTTAATTCCTTCGTGGTAATTTTGAACCCTCATGCGACAAATCAGCAAACAGTATGAGTTCAAGACGAAGTAGTCTAGTCTGGGGCTAGAGCTACTCAAGCCACAAGAATTATGGATCATGCTGACGACCCAGTGGCGCAAGCCCCAGTTGTACGAGCTCGCGATGGGCAAGGAAGTAGGGCCTTATGGTTCCTGTGCTCTCTACGATGCTTTTACGAGAATCTTGGCGACGCAGATACCGCAAGAACCTATTATTCGCTAGGCAGCCTATCAGGTTGCTGCAGATGGAGACGTTCGGTCTAAGGGAGCTCCTGTTTCAGTCCCTGATGCTGCCCCAGTAAATTATGTTCTCGAGGCAGCAGGTGTTGCGCCATTAATTATTCTGGTTGGTTAGCTAACCCAAGTAATAGCTCGGTCCAAGTGTCTGAAGATGCTGCATTATTTTATCCGGTTGAACCTTCCGATATTCTCAAGCCATGCATCAGATAATCCCTGTGTAAGTTTTATTGTTAAACTAAAATGATGCCAGCGTATTATTCAGGCTCTTGATTATATGGAGCGGTATGGTGTAGATTATTCTTCATTCCAGTTTCAGGCTCCAGCCTTGAATTGGTGGGCCGCTCTCTTATTAGCTAACTTGGTTCGGTTTTTCTTCTAGATTCGTGGAAAAGTTCCTTTCGAGTAGTGAGCGGGATGAAAAGTGTTGCCAATTTGAGTGGATTGACAAGGGTAGCCTGTCAGTTAGCCTGTTGGTGTTTCAGAATATGAGATTGAATTCTATAGAATTGCTGAATATGCATTAGAACTAGTCCATGAGCCTTTCGAGAGATTCAAAGATTTATTGATGATCTTTCTCCTTCCTTGAGATCCCAGATGGCTCGAGAGATTGAGGTCGGGATTTTATTTTATGTTGTTTTTGATATTGCTCGAAGGTACGAGGCATACCATAAGTTAGAGCAGGAAGATTTAGAGCGGGAGAACAAGAGATCCCACGGCCCTGGTGGGCACCATACCTCATTTGGAGGTAAGAGTTCTGATTATTTTGGGAGGTTACTTGCCAGGTTATCTCAGCTTGTAGAGCGTAATTCTCAAAGTGTGTTAGTAGTTTATTAAGATAAACTTAGTTTATCAATAATTTGTCCAGTTTTCATGTTCAGCAAAAAGGTGTTATCACTGTCGTGAGTCCGGTTATCTTTTGAGGAGTTTTCCGTTGCTCCGGCAAGTAGGCAGTCGTCCTTTCTCTCGTCATCAGGCACCTACACGGTCGTAGGGGATTTCATTTAGATCTCAATCAGCAAAAGAAATGCCACGATCTAGTAGAGGTCGAGAGCCTGGTGGCAGTGGTTTTTCAGAAGGTGATTACCAAGGTAGCGGCTCAGTGCAGCCGCAAAGATACTTCTATGAACTACTAGTCTGGCAGGATGCTGAGGCATCTGATGTAGTACACCCATGTAATTCTTCTTCCATTATATACGAGTAAGATTTGATTCTTCCAATCGGTCTGAACTTCGTTTATTTTACTATGTTTCCATGGTTTCCTTGAATATTGTTTCTATTAAGATCGATTGTGGTAGAGGGGTGAGCTTCTAGTATGATTTATTCAAGGAATTTGTAAGACGCTACGAGTTTATCTGATTTAAATGTGCGAGATTTGGGAGTGAGTGTCGGTATTGTCTGCTTGGCATCTTGTTACGCTACCTTCTATTATTATGTCAAATTAGTTTACCTCTCTTCTCGGAATTCCGTGTTGGTTGGATGATGGGATTCTAGTTCATCACCTTCAGAGAGTGTCATTTTTTCTTCCAGTGTAAAGTGGTTGGAAAGTAATATTTGATCTATGCATCCTATCTTGGTTCAAAACGCTAGTAAAGTCATGTTATGCCATGAGCTTATCAGGGTTATAAGGGTTTTCTGGTAAATTGTCAGAGTTTCCTTCTTATTAGGAGGTTAAAGTGGCATGGATGTTGTTCCATAGAGTTTATTTAGTGTCCATTTATTCAATTGAGATTCTTTGGCTAGCATGACTCGTAAGTAGTCTAGCTCTGGTAGCCAAATAAATAAGAAGAAGAGCTTCCTAAACCTCTAATTATTTCTATCCTCAGTCCGTTGCCATCTCTTCTTTATTCGGCACTGGTGAACTTAGGCAATCAGTGACCTATTGTGATGTTCCCTGCGTTAAGCCAGAGTGCGTGCCAAGGTAGCCAGGTAAGCACATTAGCATTTTTCAAGGGACTAAGGGTAATGAGAGGCGTCATTTGACCTTTGATTTGATCCATCAAACGGTGGTGCTTATGACAAAGATATGGAGTTGTGAACTTGGGAGTTGCAGTCGTTTGACGACTCGAGAGGGTAATTTGGTAGCTCAGGTCTGAGCCGCATTCTGTTTTTTAGCTATGTCTTCCTTAGTCCGGCAGACTGTGCGAGGATGGCTATTCCTATTCAAGTTAGTTGTATGATTTTGTGCTTTAAGTGGAGGAGTCTTCCTCCAAATACTGAATGGTAATACTAAATCTCTAAGGCATTGATACCACTTTTGTCACGACCCAACCTAAGGCCACGACAGAAACCTACAATGACTGTCGATCATTGCTAAACCCACTAATAAGCTATTAATGACAGGGATAAGCTGGAAACCTAATCATAAATATGTACCTATCTGCTGAAAGCATAAAGACCGGAAAGATGACAATTAGAACATTGAGCCACAAATTCTTCTATGTCACACTTCATTTCCGTCCCACCAATAAATCTGCTTAAGATCATGGTACATCTTAGTCTGATAAGAATCAAATACGAAACGCGGAAATAAAGATAAAGAGCGAGACACTACTCGAACTCCCTACGAAGTAACTATGGAGAACTCGTTCCATAATACCCTCGTATCGGTGTCAAGGAGGACCTACACTATGCAACTACCCTCGAGCCACACTTGGGGCTCGCAAATAGAATGATCGGGTTTTTCGGTTCAAGACTCAACTAGATTCCACTAGTGAATTCAAGCAACCAAGGCAAAGGATTCTCCAAACAAGAGATAGTTTCTTTTCATCATTCATATAATTCAAGGTAGACTGAGGTTTGAATAGGTTTGTGAAGTATTTATAGACTTCACTTACATGTAATGAAAGCTCAAAAATACCCCCAAAGTGGGTTAAAACAATAAGGGCCTCATAGGGCTATAGTTGTCCAAAACATAGCAAATAAACTAGGAATCCCGCATCTTCAGCTCACTAGGCGCCCCAAGTAGGCGCCCAGCCTAGTAGAGTAGGCGGTCAGCCTACTTGGAGTGGGCGGTCAGCCCCTTTGGAGTAGGCGGTCCGCCCGTTTTACAGAGGCGGTCCGCCTGGTGGAGATCCAGAGAGTGAGCAAAAACTAGGCGGCCGGCCTAGTTGAGTAGGCGGTCCGCCTGGTGCTGTGGCCTCTTGAGTTGCTTCCAAAAGTGCTCCGGATGCCTCGACAAGTGTACTAGAAGGTTCTCCATCCATGGCACACCAAAGTATGGTCTTCAAGTTCGTCTTGGAGCCTTCTTCCATACCCTTCCATATCAAATGAAGGTGGGTGTCTTGGATCAACTTGGCTTGACTCCGAGTGAATGGTCTTGAGGAGGTTTGGGTCTTATCATCCTCCCCTTCTTGAGAAGATTTCGTCCTCGAAATCGAAGCATCATCCACGACCTCTTCATCATTAAGCACAGCCTCTTCATTACCTACATTCAAAGGAACCAAGTCACTAACATTGAAAGTATTAGAAATTTGATACTCACTTGGCAAGTCGACCACATATGCATTGTTGTTTATCTTCGAGAGCACTTGGAATGGGCCATCTCCTCGGGGTGCCAACTTCCCTTTCCTAAGGTTTGGAAACCTTTCTTTCCGGAAGTGCACCCACACATAGTCACCCTTCTTGAGTTCCACCTTCTTGCGTCCTTTGTTCTTTTTGGCGGCAACCTTAGCATAAGCTTCCTCCAAGTTCTTCTTCGCCTTTGCATGGATTTCAACCAAAGCCTTGGCTCTAGCTTTACCTTCAAAATTAACAACCATTTCCCTTGGCAAAGGGGTTAGATCAAGGGGAATCAAGGGGTTAAATCCATAAACACACTCGAATGGAGTCATGCCTATCATGCTATGCAATGTGCGATTGTAGGCAAACTCCACAAGAGGTAAACGATCAATCCAAGTCCCGGCCTTGCCTCGAGTCATGGCTCTAAGAAGAGCACCCAAGGTTCGGTTTACCACTTCCGTTTGCCCATCGGTTTGGGGGTGGTGGGACGTGGAGAACAAGAGCTTGGTGCCTAAAGCACCCCATAAACACCTCCAAAAATGACTTAGGAACTTAGTGTCCCTATCACTCACTATAGTTTGAGGCACACCATGCAACTTCAAGACATTTTCAATAAACAAAGTTGCCAAATGTTGTGCATCATCACATTTCTTGCATGGAATGAAATGAGCCATTTTGGAAAACCTATCCACAACAACATAAATGCTATCATGGCCCCCTCTAGTCCTTGGTAATCCCATCACAAAATCCATTGAGATATCCAACCATGGACTAGTAGGTACGGGGAGAGGGGTATACAACCCATGAGGGTGGGCTTTAGATTTGGCTCGCTTGCACTCAAGGCAATTAGCGCAAAACTTTTCCACATGCACCCTCATCTTTGGCCAATGGAATTGTTCTTGAAGAATGGCCAAAGTCTTTCTTGTGCCAAAATGTCCCATGAGTCCCCCGCAATGTGCTTCATGCACAAGCAACTCTCTCCAAGAGGACTCCGGAATGCACACTCTACCATTTTTAAAGATATAACCATCAAACCATTGGTATTTGTCAACTCTCTCCCCTTTCTCTAGAGTGTCATGGACACTCTTTAGCTTTGGGTCATGAGCATACATCAATTTAATGCTCTCAAAACCCATGAGCTTAGAGGTGAGAGTGGTGGCTAGGGCAAATTTTCTTGAAAGCGCATCCGCCACAACATTGTCTTTCCCTTTCTTGTATTGGATCACATAGGGAAAAGACTCAATGAATTCAACCCACTTGGCATGTCTCTTATTGAGCTTCTCTTGGCCTCTCAAATGCTTGAGTGACTCATGGTCACTCTTGATCACAAACTCACGAGGCCAAAGATAGTGTTGCCAATGGGCAAGGGCTCTCACAAGGGCATACAACTCCTTGTCATATGTAGAATAATTCAAGGATGCCCCTTTCAACTTTTCACTAAAGTAGGCGATGGGTTTGCTATCTTGCATTAAAACACCACCAATTCCCACCCCCGAGGCATCACACTCAACCTCAAATGCCTTCCCGAAGTCGGGCAATTGTAATAGAGGGGCGGTACTCAACCTACTTTTCAACTCAAGGAAGGCCTTCTCTTGAGGCTCTCCCCAAACAAACGGTTGGTCCTTTTTCACCAATTCGGTGAGTGGAGCGGCAATGGAGCTAAAGTCCTTCACAAATCGCCTATAAAAGCTCGCGAGACCATGAAAGCTCCTCACTTGAGTCACGGTGGTAGGAGTAGGCCAATCACGTACGGCCTCTACCTTGGACTCATCCACCTCCACTCCTTGGGCACTCACAACAAACCCAAGGAAGACCACCTTCTCAACACCAAAGGCACACTTTTTAAAATTAGCATAGAGCTTTTCGGCTCTCAACTTTTCAAGCACTAGCCTAAGGTGTTCAACATGGTCGTCTATTGATTTGCTATAGATCAATATATCGTCAAAATAGACGACCACAAACTTGTTGATGAATGGCTTTAGAACATGGTTCATTAGCCTCATGAAAGTGCTAGGTGCATTGGAGAGCCCAAAGGGCATCACCAACCATTCATAGAGACCAAATTTGGTCTTGAATGCGGTTTTCCATTCATCACCGGGTTTCATCCGGATTTGATGGTAGCCGGACCTAAGGTCAATTTTGCTAAACACACATGAACCGCTCAATTCATCTAACATATCATCAAGCCGGGGAATAGGATGACGGTACTTTACCGTTATTTTGTTCACGGCCCGACAATCAACACACATTCTCCAAGTGCCGTCCTTTTTGGGAACAAGGATCACGGGCACGGCACAAGGACTCAAGCTTTCCCTCACCAAGCCTTTAGTGAGCAATTCATCGACTTGCTTTTGCAATTCCCTTGTATCCTCCAGGTTGCTCCTATAGGCCGGTTTGTTTGGGATTTGGGATCCCGGGACAAAATCTATTTGATGCTCAATGCCCCTCAAAGGAGGCAATCCATCCGGCATTTCATCCGGGAACATGTCACCAAAATCCTTCAAAACATTCTCAAACACACTAGGCAAAGGGTTAGAAGAAAAATCACTATTAGAGTTTAGAACCATACCTTTGTGCACTAGGCATATGAGAAGCTTGTTGCCATCATTTCCTTTTAGGACCTCGCCCGGTTGCATCATGGCACATATGCCACCGGTAGAGGTAGGTGGGATTGCCACCAAGCTTTTGGACAAAGGGCTAGTCTCAACAACCGACTTAGCCTTTGCCACTTCTCTCAACTCCCGCATCCGTTTGTAATCATCGCTCACTTGTTTGGGAGTCATAGGTTGGAGCACAAACTTTTTTCCCTCATGCGTCACCGTATAGGTGTTGGCATGACCATTATGAACCACATGTCTATCAAATTGCCAAGGCCTACCAAAGAGTAGGTGGCATGCTTGCATAGGCACGACATCGAACATGTGTTCATCCACATAGTTCCCAATCTTGAACTTGATCAAACATTGCTTAACCACCCTCAACTCACCACACTCACTAAGCCATTGAAGCTTATAAGGACTTCGGTGTTTCAAGGTAGGTATTTTCAATTGGGTAACAAGTGTTTGGCTAATAACATTAGCACAACTTCCCGAGTCAATGATCATAGAGCAAATGAGACCCATGACCCGGCATTTGGAATGAAAAAGATTCTCTCGTTGCAAGGTCTCAACATCCTCTACACACATGACTCCTAGACTCCTCCTCACAACAAGGAAGGAATGGGATTCATCATCTTCAATCATAGTAATCTCCCCTTCATCTCCCTCATCCTCATCACCCTCTACTCCCTCTTCCTCCTCGGGCTCACTATCTTGTTCATAGACCAAGTCACCAACAAGAACCATAGTTTTCCGGGTAGGGCAATCTTTAGAGAGATGACCATAACCTTTACACTTAAAGCATTGAGTAGAAGAAGAGATTGGATTACTCAATTGGGTTCTAGAATTACCTCCCACGGGTTGTGTTGACCTTTCAAAAGGCTTTTTCACTTCCTTGCTAGCACTTGCACCACTTGCACTTTGGAATTTGGCATTAGTTGTAGGAGACTTCCAATCCTTTGGCTTGTTCAATGGAGTAATAGTATTACTCTTGTATCGAAGGGATTTCTCCTCTTTAAGCCACTTCTCGGCTTCAACCGCATCCTCACATAGCTTGTAGTGATCATTGTACTTGTGAAACTTCAAAAGTGAAGCCATGTCTCGGTTTAGGCCCCCTTTGAAACGGATCATGGCCGTCTCATTGTCTTCCTCATCCAAGTCTAGAGTCATCCGGACTTGTTCAAACTCATTGAAGTACTCCCCAACCGACTTGGAACCTTGTTTCAATTCATAGAGACGCTTTTGTTGGTCCACTCGGTATTGGTTAGTCAAGTACTTTTCATCCATCACACGGATCAACTCATCCCAAGTAAGATTAAGAACCATCCCCATCCTCCTTCTATTCCTCTTTACCGACTCCCACCATGTAGAAGCAAAGGACTCAAAGGTAGAGATAGCATACTTAGTCTTCTTCACTTCGGGCATGTCATTGGTGTCAAATATACGTTCCATGGACAACTTCCAATCAAGGTATTCCACCGGATCACTACTCCCTTTGAAAGGAGGAATAGTAATCTTCACACTATTAAGATTGTTGTTGTTGTCACGACCCCCACGGAATGGCTCCGGTTGGCCCCCATAGTGGTCTTCATTCACACCATACTCCCTTCTCGCATTCCCTCCAACAAATCCCATAGGTGGCCCTCGACCTCGGCCCCTACCTCGATCCACATTACGACCCCAATTCATACCACGCCTCGGTTGAAAGTGGTCATCAAGCCCATACATATCATCACCATACTCGGCTTCCTCCCCTTCTTGAGCTTCATCGACTTGCTCAAGAGGCTGCACATTTCGGATGGGTCTTGGTAATGGGTTGTCTCTTGGGGGATTATCCAAGATACGGGGAATGCCCGTCCGTTCAATTCTCTCTCGATCTTCCTTTACCCATTGTTGATTGAGCAATTCAACAACTTGCTCCGGGGTAAAGGTAGGGCTACTTGAGCCTTCACCGGTCTCAATTTGGACACTCGGGGTCCCCTTTTCAATTGGGACACTCGGGGTCCCTTGGTCTCCTTGGGTACTTGAAGCACCCTTTTCAAGTGACTCAATCCGTTGAGTCATGACATCCATCTTGGCAAGAAGGCTAGCCAAGGCCTCCTTGATGAAATCTTGACCTTCGTTGGCCATTGTACCTACAAAGAAAAGAAACAAGAGTTAGTTAAAACACCTCACTCGCTCCCTCACTTGTGTTCACTCGGATCACTCGTATGGTGGCGGTGGCTATTTCACTCTTGCTTGAACTCAAAAGCTTCACAAAGTTGAATAGTAAACCTTAACCTAATCACTCGACTCAAAAGCCAAATGTACTCCGGGGTGAGTGGAGTTAATAGGACTCGATTGGAACGCTAAGCACTTTGAGTGAGGACTTGAGTCAAAAGGCACTACGGATCTTCTTTGAGTTCTAGTCTCCGTTCTAAGGCACGATGATCCTAGTAGCTTGAAGTAATTAGTACTAATCGAGTAGGATTGTACTCTAATAATACTAATTGGAAGCGATGCAAACAACAAAACAAACGAACCTAGAAGAAACTACCCGATTCCCAACTCTCCAGGAAGTAGGCGCCCCACCTGTTTGGACTAGGTGGTCCGCCCAGTGTCTTCAGTGGGAAGTGGGCGGTCAGCCTACTCTAAGTAGGCGGTCCGCCTCTGTAAAGTCCAGAGAGCAAGCAAAAATCAGGCGGTCCGCCCGTTTCCCTAGGCGCTCCGCCTACTGCAAGTTCCAGCACAGTTCAAACACGATTTTCTTGGTTTTGCACCCAAAAATTCATCAATCCACACGTTGTTTTGGCAAATCAAAGGTACCCCAATGTTGTTTCAAGCACAGAGATCAAACCCCAATCAATTTTATCAAACCCCAATCAAAGTTCAACATTCCACCATGTTCATAGCTAGGGTTTCAAATTTTCAAGTTCTTCAAGGGTTTCAAATTTTCAATCCTTGTGTTTCTACTTCAAATTCGATGCTCAGGGTACCAAAAGAACGGGTTTCCAACAAGGAACAAAACCCAATATCAATCAAGCAATGGGTCCAACAAACCAAGATTCTATGATCAAATATTTTTGTGTTTTTCAACCTTTTTCTATTTTTTTGTGTTTTCTTCCTTTTCTTCAACAACAAATAAGAACCTAAGATAGAAACCAACCTAGGCACGAAGAATCAAGGGTCGGGGGTTTGTAGAAACAAAACCCGAGCCTTGCTCTGATACCAAGTTGATAAGAATCAAATACGAAACGCGGAAATAAAGATAAAGAGCGAGACACTACTCGAACTCCCTACGAAGTAACTATGGAGAACTCATTCCATAATACCCTCGTATCGGTGTCAAGGAGGACCTACACTATGCAACTACCCTCGAGCCACACTTGGGGCTCGCAAATAGAATGATCGGGTTTTTCGGTTCAAGACTCAACTAGATTCCACTAGTGAATTCAAGCAACCAAGGCAAAGGATTCTCCAAACAAGAGATAGTTTCTTTTCATCATTCATATAATTCAAGGTAGACTGAGGTTTGAATAGGTTTGTGAAGTATTTATAGACTTCACTTACATGTAATGAAAGCTCAAAAATACCCCCAAAGTGGGTTAAAACAATAAGGGCCTCATAGGGCTATAGTTGTCCAAAACATAGCAAATAAACTAGGAATCCCGCATCTTCAGCTCACTAGGCGCCCCAAGTAGGCGCCCAGCCTAGTAGAGTAGGCGGTCAGCCTACTTGGAGTGGGCGGTCAGCCCCTTTGGAGTAGGCGGTCCGCCCGTTTTACAGAGGCGGTCCGCCTGGTGGAGATCCAGAGAGTGAGCAAAAACTAGGCGGCCGGCCTAGTTGAGTAGGCGGTCCGCCTGGTGCTGTGGCCTCTTGAGTTGCTTCCAAAAGTGCTCCGGATGCCTCGACAAGTGTACTAGAAGGTTCTCCATCCATGGCACACCAAAGTATGGTCTTCAAGTTGGTCTTGGAGCCTTCTTCCATACCCTTCCATATCAAATGAAGGTGGGTGTCTTGGATCAACTTGGCTTGACTCCGAGTGAATGGTCTTGAGGAGGTTTGGGTCTTATCATAGTCGAACCTGGATGAACAGTGTATTTGGAATAATGTGCCTCTATTATAATCTGTCCACGTAAATCTGCAACTTCAGGAACACAAAGTCTATCTTTATACATGAGAACACCGTCAGTAGTAACCCTGTATTGTGACTCCGGTTTTCTTCTTGCTATCTGTCTGTATTCAACTAGAACTGGATCCTCATACTAACGTTGTTTACTTCATGAAAATTTAGAGTTAAAGGTCTAGTGCAGCTTATCGTCCATCCAGCATTGGCATATCTTCTTCACATCTCAACTCTTTGAGAAGTTACTTTAGCGTTATAAGTGCACATGTAATCAACTTTGTTGCTGGTATTCTACCTCAGCTCATGGTCCAACTACATGTCTCTTTTATTTTCACTTTTTCAAGTTATAATATTTCCAATTCAAAGACAACACCTTGAAGTAGATGTTCAGTCTGAAGATCATTCCTGGTCTGCATCATACTATCCAATAGTATTTGCATGATCCTTATCCTTATAAGATAGACCCTGTTCAGATGAACCTTTGACATACATTAGGATATGAGTAACTACATCTGCGGAACAACACTAACATCAACTGAGATGTTGCATAGTGCGTTCATAAAAATAATATAGCTTGCATCAAATTTTCTATAGTGTGTAGTGACAAGGTACTTCAAAAGCTCCCCCTATTGCATCAAGCGTGAACTAATTCTTAGTTCCATCGACCTGTTCTATATCGAAAGGTATATCGAATAGGTGATGATCGGCGGAATAATGTTAACCCATCCAGAGTTTCGTATATCTTTGTTTCAAAAAAGTAAAACTCTCCTCTTGTGATCGAGGAAGGGTCAGTTTAGTCAAAATAAGCTGTGCAATGGTATTATCATATTATCCAGATACATTTTATTCCAAAAGTAAGATGTGTGTTATAATTCTGATCCTGTAATAAGGAGATAATGCTCGTGGAGTAGTTTATGAAGGTCGTGCAAGTTCTCTTGTTATCAGCGTGAATCTTGCTTTAGACTTAAGCTTGTTCGAGGACGAACGAGAGTCTAAGTAGAGGAGAATGAAACGACCTCGGTCAGTTGTTTCGGGACGTAGGACTCTTATTTGTGTGCCAATAATTTTAAAATCTTCGTAAAGTCCATTGAGACTTATCTGTAAAATTTGAGCTAAATCAGACCTCGTTTGATAGGCATCGAAAAAAAGTTTCAGTTTCTATTGTCGATAAATATTAAAAAGAGATTTTCTAGCTCGGTTTTGGCGAATGAGCTCCGATTCGAAATCCGAAAGCACCGTTAGGTTCGTATGATTATTTGTGACTTATGTGAACTTTAAAGTGAATTTCGAGGTTGTTCGGCTAGTTTCCGCTAAAATGCCGTAAGTTAAATAGTTTGACCTTTTTCCATTTAATTTGCATATTGAGTTTCAGAGGTCCGATTTGAGATCCGCCTTAGCGAGTATGTTACATATATTTTGTATAACTTACTTGAGAAATTTAGGATTATTTCGAGTATCGTAGGGTACCGTTTTATTTTTTGTTAAGAAAAGAAAGTATAAAAGTAAAAGAAAATAAAATAAAAGAAAATAAAGGAAAAGAAATTGAAAAGAAAGGAATGTTAGGCGGTGGTCCTTAGCTAGCTAAGGACGAGTAAAACACTTAAACAGAGGGAAATCTAAAGGAGAAACGAGAACGGTAAGGAAGAAAAATGCAGTGAGGTAAAAAACGCCAGAAAATGAGAAAAGAGCCGGAGAAAAGATAGAATTTTCACCACGAAACATTCAGGTAATGATCTTAATGCATTACTTGAGTTTATTACGTGTGTTGAATATATTTTAACGGTAAAAATTGGGATATTAGACATCATTTTAATAAGTTCAACTGTAAGTTTAAAGGGTCAATTGGACCTCAATAATGGAATTGATTATATATTCGTACTCAGTGAGTTATGAAAAACATATAAATGTAATTTATTTAGGGCATGGTAATGTGACCTTAAACCCTGTACATAGGCTTGGCCTGTGTGTTGCGTATGCCAATAGGGTATCAGGTTCCTAACCGGATTGCCCTAAGATGTGAGGAATGAAGCCTTTAGCCTAATTTGATATATTTTTCTGCTTATTGAATAGAGTGGGATCATTTGGCAATGAAACCAAGGGATAAAGCGGTTGTTCATTAGCAATGCTAACTTTTGGAAGAGGTAAGTGTTTATATCCATTTCTTTGGAGGCTCCTGGCCTCGTGGATTTTCTACCACGTGTTCCTTACGTGTGTAGTTGCAAATAGGCGTACTCATTATGCCTTAGCTTTGGATTTACATTATATATTATATGTTATGTCTTGTTGTTGGCATTGCATTAAGGATCTGAGCATTGTACTCTGGCTGTGAGTTTGCATCTACTTCCCGGCTGTCGATGAGAGTCCCGCGCTGGTGAAGGGTTATTATTGCATCACATTGCATTCATATGCATTATATGTCATTCATATGCATTACATTGCATATCATATTGGGTGTAGGAGTATTCCGTCCCAGGAGCAGGAGTATTCCGCTCTTAAATCAGATACTGAGTGCAGGAGTATTTCGCCTCAGCTTTACATTATATCAAGTGCAGGAGTATTCTGCCCCAGCAGAGTGCAGGAGTATTTTGCCTCTGGTTTATATCATAATGGGTGCAGGAGTATTCCGCCCCATGAGCAGGAGTATTCCGCTCTTATGTCAGATACCGAGTGCAGGAGTATTCCGCCCCAGCTTTATATTATATCAGGTGCAGGAGTATTCCGCCTCAGGAGAGTTCAGGAGTATTCTGCCTCTGGTTTATATTATATCGGGTGCGGGAGTATTCCGCCCCAGGAGCAGGAGTATTCCGCTCAAGTTGGTTATCAGATTGGATTCCCGTCGAATGCAGGAGTATTCCGCTTCGAGATGGGATTACGGGCACATGTGACCCTTTGCATCATATTTCATTTCATTCATAACTACTGTTCTGCTAATACGTGCATTGCCTATTTGTTGAAATGTTTCTGGCTCGTATTCCTGGTTGTGTTTATGGCTTCATACGTGTTTCTGGTTATTATCTGGCTCTGCCTTTTTATAATTTAAATAAGAGGAATTTGATTTATTTGTTTCTTCTCCCTGGCTAGCTATCCTATTCTTTGAGGTGGCTAGTCTGCCCTACTTATTGAGTCCTTTTGACTCACCCTTGTTTGTTGCTTGTTCTTGTCTATCTATTTCGTTTCGGCAGGTTCGCTCCAGGATTGAGTTCGCCACATTGTGAAGGAGCAAAGACGACTTCAGCTGACAGGGTGAGCAAGCTTTTAGTCAGAGTGACCGCCAGTTTTATGTTTATTATTTCAATTGCATTTTGCTCCTTTCAGGAGGTATCTATCTTCTTTCGTACTCTTAGATGTCTAGTCTCGATAGCCCTAAACCTAGTATGTTGGGTAGTCAGCTGTAATTTGATGCCGGATAAAATGGCCTAATCAACAACCATCAAGAACCAAGCTTGAAAGCACAATGAACACAAGGCAAGGGCTCCGGAAACGTCTTGAAGATCATGCATTGGAGTGCCAAGGAAGGAGGAGCACGTGGGCACCAAAGGAGAGGCTCGGGGGACACATTTTGAGCCATTCCAAGGACCTCCAGGAAGGGGCGGACCGCCTACTCAAAGGGGCGGACCGCCCAGTTGAAGCTCACCCTCAGGATCTCTGGCCGCCTGTATTTTAGGCGGACCGCCTACTTCAAGTAGGTGGGGCGCCTACTTCCAGCAAGGTGGGGCGCCTACTCCATGGTGGTGGGGCGCCTAGTTGCCTACACTTCAACTAGGCGGGGCGCCTCTTTTGGATAGGCGGGGCGCCTACTTACGGGCCATTTGAAGACTTGTTTTTGTGGTGTAATTCCTATTCTAGCCCTAGGTGCTTTTATTACACTAACTTGTCTTATGGGCTTTTAGTCATTTCACATTTATGTATGGGAAAACTATATAAGCTTCCCTTAGCCATTTTCTTCATTAGTTAGCTTTGAACATAGAAATTGAGAAGAGAGAATTAAGAGAAGGCCGAGCCTTTCTTGTTGAAGCCCGAGGCTTCATGTATCTTGTACGACTTGGAACCTATGGAGATTCATCGCTAGTGTGAATTCCTTGTAAGGTTCGAGTTTCACTTTCTCCCTTTGGATAATTAAATTCTTGTTTGAATTGTTTATCCGTTCTTTCTTCTAATTCTTGTCTTCCTAGTCTTGAATTGTTTATCGTTGATATCACGTTATCACATTTGCTTGCTTCCGCTCGTTTATCGTATAGTTAGCTTCCGCGTATTTTGCCCTGCATCAGTGATGATGCCGGATAAAATGGCCTAATCAACAACCATCAAGAACCAAGCTTGAAAGCACAATGAACACAAGGCAAGGGCTCCGGAAACGTCTTGAAGATCATGCATTGGAGCGCCAAGGAAGGAGGAGCACGTGGGCACCAAAGGAGTGGCTCGGGGGACACATTTTGAGCCATTCCAAGGACCTCCAGGAAGGGGCGGACCCCGCCTACTCAAAGGGGCGGACCGCCCAGTTGAAGCTCACCCTCAGGATCTCTGGCCGCCTGTATTTTAGGCGGACCGCCTACTTCAAGTAGGTGGGGCGCCTACTTCCAGCAAGGTGGGGCGCCTACTCCATGGTGGTGGGGCGCCTAGTTGCCTACACTTCAACTAGGCGGGGCGCCTCTTTTGGATAGGCGGGGCGCCTACTTACGGGCCATTTGAAGACTTGTTTTTGTGGTGTAATTCCTATTCTAGCCCTAGGTGCTTTTATTACACTAACTTGTCTTATGGGCTTTTAGTCATTTCACATTTATGTATGGGAAAACTATATAAGCTTCCCTTAGCCATTTTCTTCATTAGTTAGCTTTGAACATAGAAATTGAGAAGAGAGAATTAAGAGAAGGCCGAGCCTTTCTTGTTGAAGCCCGAGGCTTCATGTATCTTGTACGACTTGGAACCTATGGAGATTCATCGCTAGTGTGAATTCCTTGTAAGGTTCGAGTTTCACTTTCTCCCTTTGGATAATTAAATTCTTGTTTGAATTGTTTATCCGTTCTTTCTTCTAATTCTTGTCTTCCTAGTCTTGAACTTCTCGATATCGTTGATATCACGTTATCACATTTGCTTGCTTCCGCTCGTTTATCGTATAGTTAGCTTCCGCGTATTTTGCCCTGCATCAGTTGGTATCAGAGCAAGGCTCGGGTTATGTTCTTACAAACCCCCGTTCCTTGTTCATCGTGTTAGTATTGTTGTTGTATTGTTCTTGTTGTTCTTGAAAAGGAAGAAAACAAAAAAATAGAAAAACTTGAAAATTTCACAAAATTTGGTGGAACTTGTTGTATAGGAACACCCATACATTAAAAATCATTGGGGTTTGTTCCTTATTGTATTCCCGTTCTTTTGATACCAAAATTACAAGATTTGGTGGTGTATTCCAAAATTTGAAGAATTCAAATCTCCAAAATTTTCAAAAGCCCTAGATTTTTGCTCAAGAATCAAAATTGATTTGTTTTTGTTTGATTGGGGTTTAAACCTATTGGGGATTGTTTAGAATCATCAAATACATCTTTGGGTATCATTAGAATCGAAAACGAGTCGAAAACGTTGGATTTTGAGTGCTAAACGAGCCAAAAAACGATTTTCGGACTGTGCTGAAAATGCCAGTAGGCGGGGCGCCCAAATAGTAGGCGGTCCGCCCGTTTTGTTGTTGCTCTCTGTATTTTGAGTAGGCGGGGCGCCCACTTTACAGAGGCGGACCGCCCACTCCTGGGGTGACTCCGTTTGGCTTCGTTTTGTGTGTTTTTGTGTCCCGCTTGCTTCCGTACCTCTTGGTTTGATGCCGGGCAAACTAGCTCGAGACCCTTCACAAGAAGCCAAGCCAAAGCTATCCATGATGCTCACCTTCACTTGGTATGGAGAGGATTGAACGAGGAAGATGGAAGCTCCGGAACAACCTTGAAGATCATGCATTGGAGCACCGTGGAAGGGGAACCATCTAGGACACTTGGAGAGGCTCAAGAGACACAAAAGGAGGCACCCCAAGAAGCTTCAGGAAGAGGCGGACCGCCTACCTGAAGAGGCGGACCGCCTACAAATTGAACACTCTCTGGATTTAGGAGGGGCGGACCGCCTACCTCACAGAGGCGGACCGCCTCCTTGACTGGTGGCCTCAGGAAGCTTAAGCAGGGCGGAGCGCCTACTAGGGGTGGGCGGACCGCCTACCCCTGTTGTGACCCAATCCGAATTTTGACTATTTTGTGTGTATAATTCCAACTTTGGCCCTAAGTGGCTTCTATTGTTTAAACCCACTTAGGGGTATTTTAGGCACTTCATTACAAGTTTGTAGAAGGCTATAAAAGCCTTCATTAGGTCTTGAACTCATTTTAACCTATCTTGAATGCAAAACACAAGAGAAATACTCTCTATTGAAACCTTTGATTCTTGGCTTGAATTTCAATTGGACGACTCCAAGTTGAACCTCAAACCTCCCCGACCATTCTATTTGCAAGGACCACGTGATTCTTGAGGATAGTTGCATAGTGCTAGGTGATTCTTTCCAATCGCTCGGGGTGTAACGGAACAAGTTCTCCGTTGCTACTCGACTTTAGTGTAAGTCTCGTCTCACTTTTATCTTTATTCGCTTTCGTAGGTTTTCCCTACATCAGTTGGTATCAGAGCAAGGCTAGGGTTGCGTTCTTACGAGCCCTCGTCCTACTCTTCGTGCTTGTCTTTTATGTTCCGTGTTTATTTTCGTGTTCTTGTTCTTGTTTCATTGAAAAAGAAGAAAAAAAGTCAAAAACTAGAAAACCCAAAAATTTGCTAGAAATCGTTGTTTGTTACGATTTTGTTGGTTTTGATTATCGGGGATTGTTTGTTTACGTGAACCCGACAATTGGGTACCAACAAAACGCGTTTTGGAGTTGAAAATCAAAAGTTGAAAATTTGAACCCTAGGTTGGGTATTTTGCAAAATTTGCCAAAACTTGTTTGATGTTATGATTTTGTGGTTGTTTGGTATCGGGGATTATTCCTTATAGTTACCCCGTCATTTTGATACCACTATAACATCATTTGGAGTAGCGGAGTGAAAATCGAATTTTTGAAATCTTGGTGTTCTTGAAGTTTTTGAAGAATTTGCTCCAAATCTTCGAATCAAGTTGTTTGTTGGTTGTTTGTTGGATTAAACCATTGGGGTTTGCTTGTTATAGTCCAAAACAACTTTGGGTACCATTACATATCAAAAACTCCTTGAAAACGTTGGAAAATCGAGTGCCAAAAACCAAGAAACGGAGTTGAAAGTTTGCAGGAACAGGTCATAGGCGGACCGCCCCTCCCCATAGGCGGACCGCCTCCCCACTGCTTGCTCTCTGGAAAATTTTGAGGCCCTCCGCCTCAGTCCATAAGCGGACCGCCTCCCACTGGGAAGGTGTCCGGGTAGTTTGTTTCTTAAGTTTTCGTGTTTTCTTTGCTTCCGTTACTTCCGGTTAGTACTTTGTGAGTAATTCTCCTACTCAACTAGTACTAATTCATTGAGCGCTTAGGATATTCGTGCGTGTTGGTGTTGATAACTTCAAAGAAGACTCGTAGAATTTCTTTGGCTCAAGTGCTCACTTAAAAGCCGAACGCCCATAGAGTCCCATTAACTCCACTCTTCCCGAAGAGCATTGGGTACTTGTTGGATTGTTTGGTTGTTGAGGTAGTTGTTCAACTCCGAGGAAGACTTTTGAATTCGAGCTTGAGTGAACCTACCCCAAAAACAAGAGTGAACCCGAGGGACAATCAAAGGTAAGGGAGCGAGTGAGGACTTTTACTCTAATCTCTTTACTTGTTTCTGATTGTTGTAGGTACAATGGCGGATGAGAAGGCCAAATCAACCATTGAGGTTCCCGTTGACGTCTTGGCTAGTCTCTTGGCCGAGGTGAAAACCTTGAACCTTAGAATGGAGGTCTTTGAAAAGGAAAGGACCCCGAGTGTCCAAAAGGATGCCAATGAAGGCACAAGTGATGATTCAATCATGAAGCCGGATCAATATGCGGAGTTAGTTCGTCGACAACGGTTGAGGGACGAGGCTCTTGCTAGAGAAAGGTCGTTGGGCACACCCCAACCCTTGGGCAATCCCCAAGGAGATGTCCCACTCTTAAGGCCCCGAAGAAATGTGATTCCTCTTGAGCAAGTTGATGAAGCTCAAGAAGGGGAGGGCCTCGGTTTAGATGATGATTTTGATGCTCATTATCCACCTAGGAGAGCGATGAACGGAGGCCGAGGGATGGATGGAGGTCGTGGGCGAGGTCGAGGACCTCCAAGGGCTTTCATGGGAAGGGACTTGAGAAGGGAGTATGATGAGGTTGAAGACTACTACGGGGGTCAACCGGGACCACATCGTGGGGGTCGTGACACTAACCTCAATAGTGTAAAGATCACTATCCCGCCTTTCAAGGGGACTAGTGATCCGGAGGCTTTCTTAGAATGGAAGGTTCAATTGGAGCGGGTCTTTGACACGAATGATATGTCCGAGGAGAAGAAGGCTACATATGCCATTGCTTCCTTTGAATCTTATGCCTCTACATAGTGGGAATCCATGAAGCGTTCGAGGAGACGACTTGGGTTGCGGATGAACATCACTTGGGAAGAGTTGAAAGAAATAATGAGCAACAAGTATGTGACTCCCAAGTACCGACAAGAGCAACTCAAACGGCTCTATGAATTGAAGCAAGGCTCCAAACCCGTTGATGAATATTTCAATGATTTTGAGAAGAACCGGATGGCTCTTGATATGGAAACGGAGGATGAGGAACAAGCTATCATCCGTTTCAAAAGTGGCTTGAGTAGGGAGATTGCTTCCCAATTGAGGCTACACACCTTCCACTCTCTACAAGATGTGTGTGATGCCGCGGTTGAGGCCGAGAAGTGGTTCAAAGAAGAAAAGGCTCCTCGCTATAGGAGTACCACCACTACCACTCCAACAACTCGCCCCAAAGAATGGAAGACCCCATACACAAGTGGTGCAAGTGGGAGTCGAGATGTGAAGAAGCCTTTTGAGAAGGCTACCCCGAGAAGCGACCACAAAGAGGTTGGAGGTAATTCTAAAACTACTTTAAATACTCCTTCTTCTTCTTCTTTCCAATGCCATAAATGTAAAGGATACGGCCACTTTGCCAAAGAGTGCCCTACCCGGAAAACGATGATTGTGATGGATGATGGGTTGGTCTATGAGGGGGAAAGTGAGTCCGAGGGAGAGATTGAGGAGGAGAGTGAGGAAGTTGAGGGTGAGGGTGAAGAGAGAGTGACGGAGGGGGATGATCCTAATATGTTCCTTGTGGTTCGCCGCATTTTGGGAACCATGGTGAGTGAAGAGAGGGAAGATGAACAAAGGGAAAACTTGTTCCATGCTCGGTGTAGAGTGAAGGGGCAAGTGTGTTCCATGATCATAGACTCGGGTAGTTGTGCGAATGTGGTGAGCCAATCCTTGGTCTCACAATTGAAATTGACTACCCAAAAGCACCCTAATCCCTACCGTTTGCAATGGTTGAGTGAGTGTGGGGAATTGAGGGTCTTGAAGCAAGTCTTGATTAGGTTCAAGATTGGGAACTATCAAGATGAACACATGTTTGACGTGGTGCCAATGCAAGCATGCCACCTTTTATTTGGTAGGCCGTGGCAATACGACAAACAAGTGGTTCATGATGGCCGGGCCAACACTTACACGGTTAGACATGAGGGGAAGAAGTTTGTGCTCACACCCTTGTCCCCAAAGCAAGTAAGTGAAGACTATCGGCGCATGAAAGAGTTGAGGGAAGCGGCTAAGGCCAAGTCCCCGGTTGTGGCCAAACCTTTGGCCGAGACTCCACCATCTTCCACCGGTCGCATGTGTGCCATGATGCAACCGGGTGAGATTTTGAAAGGTAATGATGGCACCAAAATGCTCATATGCCTAGTGATGCCGGGCAATCCACCACAAGGAGACCATTCACTAGGAGCCAAGCCAAGGATGTCCAAGAAGCGCATTTACACTTGGTGAGGAAGGGCCTTGAAGAAGGAAGCGATTGGAAGCCGTTCCGGGTGCTCAAACTAGGCCTCACGCCTAAGGAAGAAGAGACCCCAGCAGAGCTAGGCGCCCCGCCTACCCCAGGCGCCCCGCCTGGGGAGCTCACTGCCTAAGGCCCAAAAAAGGCACCAGGCGCCCCACCTGGCTAGGCGCCCCGCCTAGCTTCAGGCCAAGCCAGGCGCCCCGCCTAGCTTCAGGCGCCCAGCCTGACTGAAGGCCAAGCCAGGCGCCCCGCCTAGGTCCAGGCGCCCAGCCTGGCTTCAACACAAACCAGGCGCCCCTCCCAGCCCTGGGCGCCCCTCCTAGCTACTGAATTTATGTTTCTTTGACTGTTTTGCCCTACGTGGCTTATTTGATGAACCTTATTAGTAAGGGTAATTAAGTCTTTGTGTAAGCTTGGGAAAACACTATAAATACCCAAGCATAGCTTATTTTACACTTAGCTTATTATTGATATTGATGAATGTTGAACATTGAACATGAGCATGGCTCTTGGTAATGAATGAAACCCTTTGATCTTGGACTTGTATGTCTTCTAGCGGATCTAGATGAATACTCTTCCTCTCCGACCATTCTACTTGCGTGCTCGCGTTAGCTCGAGGGTAGTTGCATAGCGTAGGTGTTCTTGTCCTTCTCCCGGGGTGTATCGGAACAAGTTCTCCGTTGCTACTTGGGATTAGAGATCGAGTTACGTCTCGTTCTTTATCTTTTACTTTTCCGCGTTTGATTTCCTACATCATTTGGTATCAGAGCAAGGCTCGGGTTTTGTTTCTACAAACCCCCGACCCTTGATTCTTCGTGCCTAGTATCTTCTTTTAGTTTTTCTTGTTGTTGAAGTTATTAGAAAGGAGAAAATTACAAAAAAATTGAAAAAATTGAAAAATACAAAAATTTGGTGTAACTTGTTGATTTGGATGATTTATGATATGGGTGTTGTGGATTCTTGATCGTGATTGATTTCCCGTTACTTGAGTATCAAAATTGTTGGAATTGGTGAAGTTTGAAAAATTGAAACCCCAAAACCCCTTAAACCCTTGAAGAACTTGTTCTTGATGAATTTTGGCTTGATTCTTGGGTTGGATTGATGTTTGATTGAAAACTTGTTGTTGGGGGTCGATCTTCATCGAAATACAAACAATTCGGTACCAATTTTGTGGGATTTGAACATGTATAACACCTACTTTGATGAATCACAATCCTTGTTGAAACCCTTTTGTTAAACCCTTGTGTTCTTGAGTTCTTGAGGTTGAACCCTGATTTGATTGATTGTTTGATTGAAAATTTGATTGGGTTTTGTTAAGGAAGAACAAACACAACTTTGGGTATCATTGGATTGTGAAAACAAGTTGAAAACATCGGATTTGAGGCTTGAAAATCGACTTGAAACGAGTTTGGAACGAGTTGGAAGAAGCTTCAGGCTAGGCGCCCCGCCTAAGCCAGGCGCCCCGCCTGACTTGGCTACTGCCTAAGTCCCAGGCGCCCCGCCTAGACCCAGGCGCCCCGCCTGGAACACAGCCCAACCCAGGCGCCCCACCTGAGTTTCAGGCGCCCCTCCTGAGTGCTGAACGCATTGTTTCGGGTAGATTTTCGTAGGTATTTCCCTTTGTTTGATAACATAACATCTAGTTAGTACTAATTTGAGTAACCGATCTACTTGAATAGTGCTAACCCTTTGATTGCTCTTAAGTGACTCGTGCCTAGCAAGGAGAGTAGAATTCTAAAGAAAAAGCGTAGAATCCTTTAACTCAAGTCCTTTACTTTAAAGTGCCTAGCGTTCATTGAGTCCCATTAACTCCACTCGCCCCGGAGTGTGCGTGACTCGTAAATAGTTTAGTTGGGTTGAGGAGTTGCTAATCATCTACGTGAAGCTTTGGAACTACAAGTTGAGTGAAATATCCACCGCCACCCAAAAGAGTGATCCGAGTGAACACAAGTGAGGGAGCGAGTGAGGTGTTTTAACTAACGCTTGTTTCTTTTCTTTGTAGGTACAATGGCCAACGAGGGTCAAGATTTCATCAAGGAGGCCTTGGCTAGCCTTCTTGCCAAGATGGATGTTATGACTCAACGGATTGAGTCACTTGAAAAGGGTGCTTCGAGTACCCAAGGTGACCAAGGGACCCCGAGTGTCCCAATTGAAAAGGGGACCCCGAGTGTCCAAATTGAGGCCGGAGAAGGCTCGAGTAGCCCTACCTTTACCCCGGAACAAGTTGTTGAACTTCTCAATCAACAACGGGTAAAGGAAGATCGAGAGAGAATTGAACGAGCGGGCATTCCCCGTATCTTGGATAATCCTCCAAGAAACATCCCATTACCAAGGCCCATCCGAAATGTGCAACCTCTTGAGCAAGTTGTTGAAGCTCAAGAAGGGGAGGAAGCCGAGTATGGTGATGACATGTATGGGCTTGATGACCACTTTCAACCGAGACGTGGTATGAATTGGGGTCGTAATGTGGATCGAGGTAGGGGCCGAGGTCGAGGGCCACCTATGGGATTTGTTGGAGGGAATGCGCGAAGGGAGTATGGTGTGAATGAAGACCACTATGGGGGCCAACCGGAGCCATTCCGTGAGGGTCGTGACAACAACAACAATCTTAATAGTGTGAAGATTACTATTCCTCCTTTCAAAGGGAGTAGTGATCCGGTGGAGTACCTTGATTGGAAGTTGTCCATGGAACGTATATTTGACACCAATGACATGCCCGAATTGAAGAAGACTAAGTATGCTATCTCTACCTTTGAGTCCTTTGCTTCTACATGGTGGGAGTCGGTAAAGAGGAATAGAAGGAGGATGGGGATGGTTCTTAATCTTACTTGGGATGAGTTGATCCGTGTGATGGATGAAAAGTACTTGACTAACCAATACCGAGTGGACCAACAAAAGCGTCTCTATGAATTGAAACAAGGTTCCAAGTCGGTTGGGGAGTACTTCAATGAGTTTGAACAAGTCCGGATGACTCTAGACTTGGATGATGAAGACAATGAAACGGCCATGATCCGTTTCAAAGGGGGCTTGAACCGAGACATAGCTTCACAATTGAAGTTCCACAAATATGATGATCATTACAAGCTTTGTGAAGATGCGGTTGAGGCCGAGAAATGGCTCAAGGAGGAGAAATCCCTCCGCTACAAGAGTAGCACTCCTACTCCAACAAGCAAACCAAAGGAATGGAAGCCTCCTATCACAAATGCAAGGTTCCCAAGTGCAAGTGGAACAAGTGGTGCAAATGCTACCAAGGATGTGAAAAAGCCGTTTGAGAAGAACACACCTAATGTGGGAGGTAACTCTAAAACTCAACTACATGCTCCTACTTCTTCTTCAATACAATGCCACAAGTGCAAGGGGTATGGTCACTTTGCTAGGGAATGTCCTACAAAGAGGACCATGATTGTTGTTGGCAATGATGCATATGAGAAAGAGAGTGAATCGGAAGATGAGGGAATAGAGGGAGTAGAGGGAGATGAGGGAGTAGAGGAGAATGATTTGCTTGATGATACGATGGAGGAGGAGGATCCTCATACTTTCTTGGTTGTGAGACGGAGCCTAGGAGCTATGATTGTGGAAGATAGTGAAACCTTGCAAAGGGAAAATCTTTTCCATGCTAGGTGCCGGGTCAAAGATGTTGTTTGCTCTATGATAATTGATTCCGGAAGTTGTGCAAATGTAGTGAGTCAATCACTAGTGGCTCAATTGAAGTTGACTACCATGAAGCATCCTAAACCTTACCGATTACAATGGCTTAGTGAATGTGGAGAGCTTAAGGTGATGAAACAAGCCATGATCAAGTTTAGAATGGGTAGTTATGTTGATGAGCATTTGTTTGACGTTGTGCCAATGCAAGCATGCCACCTACTCTTAGGGAGGCCATGGCAATTCGATAGGCAAGTGGTGCATGATGGTCGTGTCAACACTTACACGGTCAAACATGAAGGGAAGAGATTTGTGCTTAAACCTCTCACTCCTAAGCAAGTAAGTGATGATTACAAGAAAATGAAGGAGTTGAGGGAGGTGGCAAAGGCTAAGTCACTCATTGAGACTAGCCCTTTGTCCAAAAGCATGGTGGCAATCCCACCTACTTCATCTACCGGTGGCATGTGTGCCATGATGCAACCGGGCGAGCTCTTGAAAGGTAATGATGGCACCAAGTTTCTCCTATGCCTAGTGCACAAAGGTATGATCCTTAACTCTAATTGTGATTTTTCTTCTAGCCTTATGCCTAGTGCTTTGAAAAATGTCTTGGAAGACTTTGGGGACATGTTCCCGGATGAGATGCCCAATGGCTTACCTCCCTTGAGAGGTATTGAACATCAAATTGACTTTATTCCGGGCTCTCAAATCCCAAACAAGCCGGCCTATAGAAGCAATCCCGAGGATACAAGGGAGTTGCAAAAACAAGTTGATGATTTGCTTTCCAAAGGCTTGGTAAGGGAGAGTTTGAGTCCTTGTGCCGTACCGGTCATTCTTG
The DNA here is from genome assembly GCA_029990175.1 of Petunia secreta. Classification (NCBI taxonomy): domain Eukaryota; kingdom Viridiplantae; phylum Streptophyta; class Magnoliopsida; order Solanales; family Solanaceae; genus Petunia; species Petunia secreta. Next base: position 1,701,692 of record JARKIP010000126.1, on the reverse strand, counting down.
TCCCAAAGAAAGACGGCACTTGGAGAATGTGCGTAGATTGCCGAGCCGTGAATAAGATAACGGTCAAGTACCGTCACCCTATTCCACGGCTTGATGATATGTTGGATGAATTGAGTGGGTCGTGTGTCTTTTCCAAAATCGACCTTAGGTCCGGTTACCATCAAATCCGGATGAAACCCGGGGATGAATGGAAAACCGCATTCAAGACCAAGTTCGGTCTCTATGAATGGTTGGTAATGCCCTTCGGGCTTTCCAACGCACCTAGTACTTTCATGCGACTCATGAATCATGTTTTGAAGTCTTTTATCAACAAGTTTGTTGTTGTCTATTTTGATGATATCTTGATCTATAGTAAGACAATGGATGAACATGTTGACCACCTTAGGCAAGTGCTTGATGCTTTGAGAGCCGAAAAGCTCTATGCTAATTTCAAAAAGTGTGCCTTTGGTGTGGATAAGGTTGTCTTTCTTGGGTTTGTTGTGAGTGCCCAAGGAGTGGAGGTGGATGAGTCTAAGGTAGGGGCCATACGTGATTGGCCTACTCCTACCACCGTGACTCAAGTGAGGAGCTTTCATGGTCTCGCAAGCTTTTATAGGCGATTTGTGAGAGACTTTAGCTCCATTGCCGCTCCACTCACCGAATTGGTGAAGAAAGACCAACCGTTTGTTTGGGGAGAGCCTCAAGAGAAGGCCTGATAGCATCCATGGAAGGAAAAATCCATTGAAATACTTGGATGAATATTTCGAAGTTCTTGGAAAGCATATGACAAGATCTCGCATAAAGAAAGCTCAAAACAAGCCGATTGCACTTGAATTGTGAAGAGAAAGAGCTCAAGCCAAGGATGACCTTTTGTCTAAGTGATAGAGATATTATATGGTCCAAATTGAGGTACAAGTGATGAATATTAAAGTCAAAATTACTACAATTTGAAGTGGAAACATTGGGTTCCAAATCAGTCTATTTTTGGACTAATTAAGGAGCTTAAAGTGTGCCAAACTTGAAGCCCAAGAAGAGCCATATAGGGTCACGTTTTTAGCCCATAAAATATGCTTGGTTTCAGCCCAAAAACGTGCAAAGGATGGTCAAAGGATTTCCATGAAGTGTACTCCAAGTTGCTTGCAAGTTGCTATCAAGGTTTCCTAGTTCAAGTGGGATTTGTTTCCTAAATTAATTGGGATATATTTTCCTCTATTAATTAGGTTTTGATTCCAATATTAATTAGGATTAGTTTACCAAGTTTATTTAGGATATTATTTACTTTTCCTAGTTTAGTTTTAATTTACTTCCTTTTCCTATTTTATTAGGATTTTCTTTCCTAGTTGGTTTCTTTTCCTATTTCATTATTACTTAGAAACTATATTTGAGTAGGATTTTGTAAGGCCTATGGCCAGCCCCTACTCCTATATAAAGGGGTTATTTTCTTTACTTTAGGACGACAATATAGATTTATGATGAATAAAAATTGAGAGGTTTTCTCTTGCACTTTTGTGTGTGGCTACTCTTGGAGTTATATTTCAACCTTCAAGTCTACACTTTTAGGTGATGAGGTATTTCTTCTTCAAATCTTTAGATTACTTTTAGGTATTCAAGAAAGGCGGTAAATTCTATTTTACTGTTGTTCTTTGTTACTCTAACGGGGGTCGGGATTCCATAATCTTCTTCTTGAGCTATTCTCTACCAAAGGCGGTTAGCTTAGTCTAATTGTTGTTGTTAGGAGTTTCTTTCAAGATTTAGACTTGTCTTGAATTTCTTGATTCTTTCTTGAGATTCTTGATCCGTTCTTGAATTCAAGAAACTCTTTCTTGAATTCATTCTATCCTTATTTTCAATTCTTGTTCGTTTTTAAGTATATTTTATTAGCTTCCGCGTGTTTCATTAAATTTCTTTATCAAGTTCTTGGATCCATAACTTTGAGGTATCGTGATTGTTATCAAGTGGTATCAGAGCGGGTTCAATCAAGATTCCGTTCTTGATTATCTTGGGGGATTTTTGAGCTAGAAAAGCAAAAAAAAAAAAAAAAAAAAAAAAAAAAAAAAAAAAAGTTACTGTAGCAGTGAACAGTAACACGAAAAAAAAAAAGGAAAAAAAAAAAAACAAAAAAAAAAACGAAAAAAATTCAAAAGAAAAAAAAAAAATTGAGGAAATTTTTTGGTTGCTTATGCTCATTATTTTTTGAAATCTAGTAGTATTGAGTTTCCTAGTCAATAAAGGAAACAAGAAGAGGGGATTCTAGTCCTTTGGAAGAAAAGTAATATCTTTCCTTTTTTCTTTGGGTTGGGTTTCTTATATTCTTTTCCTTATTTGTTTCTACATTCCAAATCCTATTCTTTCTAAGTTTTGGTTTTCATTAGAGAAGATCCTTTTTCTATTTGGTTTTTATTCCTATTTACCAAACCCTATTCTTTCTAGGTTTGGGTCTTTTACTTTTTCTATTCTTTTTCTAACTCCTATATCTTATCACCAAGGGTTTTGATTAGTAGGGTTTATTTATAAATCCAAAGAGAACCAACCAAAAGTTGCTTTGAGTGGAAAAAGGCAAGAGAGGTGAGATTATTAGAGGGTAAAAGCCAATTTATTGAGAGAAACACGAGTGTGAGTGAATTTTTTTGTGAAGATTCTTTTTTCACACTAACTTGTTGTTCATTCTTTTGAAGATGTTTGCAAGTGAAGAACAAGGTTCCATGGTTAAACCACTTTTTATATTTCGTTATAAAGAACTTAAATGTTCTAAGTGTCATAAAGTGGGTCATGTTAAATCTTCATGTGCAAAACAAAAGCGTATGAGAAGAGAAGCTAGAGATGCAAGTGAAGTTAGTAAAGATCATACTCATGATGATAGTGATTGGATTGTGCCTACAATTTACAATCGTATAATTAGGAATGGAATTGATCTTATTGATCTTACTTGTGAGAAAAAAAGTGAGGATGAGAGAGAAAAGATCGAGAGGAGTAAGGGAGAGAAAAGTGGCAACTTAAGAGTGGAAAAAGGAGAGCTTGAGTTGAGAGAAGTGAGAGAGTTGCCACAAGAAAAGAGAGGAGAGAATGATAAAAATAAGAGTGAAAAAGAAGAAGTTGGGAGATATGAAAAACAAGAGAGTTTGGGTGAGGTTATTTCTTATTCTAACCCTAACATTCCTACTTCTTTTTCTTCTAGTTGTTTTGATTCTTTTCTAGGTGCTTGTGGAAAAGTTTGCATGGAGAATCCAACATCGGAAAAGATTCAATCTTTAAAAACTCATGTCAAGAGTGAGCCATGTATAACTTCTAGAGAACAAGTAAATCTCAATGAGAAAAGTAAAGGTAAGGAAGATGGTTTAGGTATGGTTCAAGGTAAAATCGTTAACCTTAACACGCTACCTTATTTGGATGAATTTGATAATGATATTTCTCTTTTGGGTGTTGGTGATGATAGAAATAATAAACATTCTACATGTCTAAATGATTCATTGGTTGAGGAAGATTGTGATTTATTGTCCTATTTGTGTTGGCCTCAATCTAGTGTTGATTTGGATAAAGACTCTTATTATGACAGTCCACCATTGTTTGACGAAGAAGAACATGAACAAGAATTTTATTTTTCACCTACTATTTATAATGATGAAATTCATGATTTTGGTGAAGAGTTGGCTCAAGTGGAGAATGATTGCGATTTGTCTACTTTTAAATCTCCACTACTTGTTGATAGTATACATGTTGGTTATGAGGAGAACTCTTGTGCGCTTCTTAATCCATTAACTATTTCTTGCACTAGCTCTTGTATTTTCGTGCATAAAAGTGATGAAAAACCTTTTAAAAGGGGAGGTGAGCTTCAAGAGGTGGTGGAAAGGAACACAATTGAATTCCTAGATGATTATGGAGAAATCAATTCTTGTTGGATATTGGAAGACGAAAGCTTAGTAGCTAATTTTTGTGTCGTTAAACCTGTTGATTATATTGATCCTTTTTTAAAGGTTTATGATATGAAGTTTCACAAAGCCATTGCTATGATGGAGGCTTTCTATACAAGAATACAAGGTGATGTTTTTCCATTAAGGAACAAGTCCAAGTATGGTATGTATAATTCGTTAATTAGAATTCTTGGACTCTTTAGAACACCTAAGGTATTTTTGGAGGTAATGAACATTGTTCTTGTTTCTTATGTTGGTGACTTTGTTATTTTGGAAGATGATGATATTTTGATGTATACCAAGTCATTAACTATAATATCAAAATTTAAGAGTAAAAGTAAAGTTTATGGATACTTCTTAATGTTGTTCCAACCAAGAAAATTTGTTGTGGAATTGGTTATTATTTCTTTTGTACTGCTATTACTTTCTCTTTTGTGCAGGTTTGAATTCGAGGACGAATTCCTTCAAGAAGAGGGGAATGATAGCATCCATGGAAGGAAAAATCCATTGAAATACTTGGATGAATATTTCGAAGTTCTTGGAAAGCATATGACAAGATCTCGCATAAAGAAAGCTCAAAACAAGCCGATTGCACTTGAATTGTGAAGAGAAAGAGCTCAAGCCAAGGATGACCTTTTGTCTAAGTGATAGAGATATTATATGGTCCAAATTGAGGTACAAGTGATGAATATTAAAGTCAAAATTACTACAATTTGAAGTGGAAACATTGGGTTCCAAATCAGTCTATTTTTGGACTAATTAAGGAGCTTAAAGTGTGCCAAACTTGAAGCCCAAGAAGAGCCATATAGGGTCACGTTTTTAGCCCATAAAATATGCTTGGTTTCAGCCCAAAAACGTGCAAAGGATGGTCAAAGGATTTCCATGAAGTGTACTCCAAGTTGCTTGCAAGTTGCTATCAAGGTTTCCTAGTTCAAGTGGGATTTGTTTCCTAAATTAATTGGGATATATTTTCCTCTATTAATTAGGTTTTGATTCCAATATTAATTAGGATTAGTTTACCAAGTTTATTTAGGATATTATTTACTTTTCCTAGTTTAGTTTTAATTTACTTCCTTTTCCTATTTTATTAGGATTTTCTTTCCTAGTTGGTTTCTTTTCCTATTTCATTATTACTTAGAAACTATATTTGAGTAGGATTTTGTAAGGCCTATGGCCAGCCCCTACTCCTATATAAAGGGGTTATTTTCTTTACTTTAGGACGACAATATAGATTTATGATGAATAAAAATTGAGAGGTTTTCTCTTGCACTTTTGTGTGTGGCTACTCTTGGAGTTATATTTCAACCTTCAAGTCTACACTTTTAGGTGATGAGGTATTTCTTCTTCAAATCTTTAGATTACTTTTAGGTATTCAAGAAAGGCGGTAAATTCTATTTTACTGTTGTTCTTTGTTACTCTAACGGGGGTCGGGATTCCATAATCTTCTTCTTGAGCTATTCTCTACCAAAGGCGGTTAGCTTAGTCTAATTGTTGTTGTTAGGAGTTTCTTTCAAGATTTAGACTTGTCTTGAATTTCTTGATTCTTTCTTGAGATTCTTGATCCGTTCTTGAATTCAAGAAACTCTTTCTTGAATTCATTCTATCCTTATTTTCAATTCTTGTTCGTTTTTAAGTATATTTTATTAGCTTCCGCGTGTTTCATTAAATTTCTTTATCAAGTTCTTGGATCCATAACTTTGAGGTATCGTGATTGTTATCAAGGCCTTCCATGAATTGAAAAGTAGGTTGAGTACCGCCCCTCTATTGCAATTGCCCGACTTCGGAAAGGCATTTGAGGTTGAATGTGATGCCTCGGGGGTGGGAATTGGTGGTGTGTTAATGCAAGATAGCAAACCCATCGCCTACTTTAGTGAGAAATTGAAAGGGGCCTCCTTGAATTATTCGACATATGACAAGGAATTGTATGCCCTTGTGAGAGCCCTTGCCCATTGGCAACACTATCTTTGGCCTCGTGAGTTTGTAATCAAGAGTGACCATGAGTCACTCAAGCATTTGAGAGGCCAAGAGAAGCTCAATAAGAGACATGCCAAGTGGGTTGAATTCATTGAGTCCTTTCCCTATGTGATTCAATATAAGAAAGGGAAGGACAATGTGGTGGCGGATGCGCTTTCGAGAAAGTTTGCTCTAGCCACCATTCTCACCTCTAAGCTCATGGGGTTTGAGAGCATTAAATTGATGTATGCTCATGACCCAAAGCTAAAGAGTGTCCTTGACGCTCTAGAGAAGGGGGAGAGAGTTGAGAAATACCAATGGGTTAATGGATATATCTTTAAGAATGGTAAAGTGTGCATACCCGAGTCCTCATGGAGGGAATTGCTTGTGCGAGAGGCACATTGTGGAGGACTCATGGGTCATTTTGGTCGGGACAAGACCTTGGCCATCCTTCGGGAACAATTCCATTGGCCAAAAATGGGAACTCATGTTGAGAAGCTTTGCAACTCTTGTCTTGAATGCAAGGTTGCTAAGTCCAAGTCGAACTCCCATGGTTTGTATACCCCACTCCCCGTACCTACTAGTCCGTGGTTGGATATCTCGATGGATTTTGTGATGGGGTTACCAAGGACTAGGGGAGGCCATGATAGCATTTATGTTGTTGTGGATAGGTTCTCCAAAATGGCTCATTTCATTCCATGTCGTAAATGTGATGATGCACAACATGTTGCAACCTTGTTTATTGATAATATCTTGAAATTGCATGGTGTGCCTCAAACCATAGTGAGTGATAGGGACACTAAGTTCCTAAGTCATTTTTGGAGGAGTTTATGGGGTGCCCTTGGCACCAAACTCTTGTTTTCTTCGTCCCACCACCCCCAAACCGATGGGCAAACCGAAGTGGTGAACCGAACCTTGGGTGCTCTTCTTAGAGCCATGACCCGAGGTAAGGGTGGGACTTGGATAGATAAGCTACCTCTTATGGAGTTTGCCTACAATCGAACCGTGCATAGAATGATTGGCATGACTCCATTCGAGTGTGTGTATGGTTTTAACCCCTTGATTCCCCTTGATCTAACCCCTTTGCCAAGGGAAATGGTTGTTAATTTTGAAGGTAAAGCTAGAGCAAAAGCAATGATGGAACTACATGCCAAGGCAAAGAAGAATTTGGAGGAAGCCTATGCTAAGGTTGCTTCCAAGAAAAACAAAGGACGCAAGAAGGTGGAACTCAAGAAGGGTGACTATGTGTGGGTGCACTTCCGGAAAGAAAGGTTTCCAAACCTTAGAAAGGGGAAGTTGGCACCACGTGGCGATGGCCCATTCCAAGTGCTTTCAAAGATAAACAACAACGCCTATGTGGTCGACTTGCCAAGTGAGTATCAAGTTTCTAATACTTTCAATGTTTGTGACTTGGTTCCTTTGGATGTAGGTGATGAAGGGGTCGTGGATGATGATGCCTCGATTTCGAGGACGAAATCTTCTCAAGAAGGGGAGGATGATGCCGGGCAATCCACCACAAGGAGACCATTCACTAGGAGCCAAGCCAAGGATGTCCAAGAAGCGCATTTACACTTGGTGAGGAAGGGCCTTGAAGAAGGAAGCGATTGGAAGCCGTTCCGGGTGCTCAAACTAGGCCTCACGCCTAAGGAAGAAGAGACCCCAGCAGAGCTAGGCGCCCCGCCTACCCCAGGCGCCCCGCCTGGGGAGCTCACTGCCTAAGGCCCAAAAAAGGCACCAGGCGCCCCACCTGGCTAGGCGCCCCGCCTAGCTTCAGGCCAAGCCAGGCGCCCCGCCTAGCTTCAGGCGCCCAGCCTGACTGAAGGCCAAGCCAGGCGCCCCGCCTAGGTCCAGGCGCCCAGCCTGGCTTCAACACAAACCAGGCGCCCCTCCCAGCCCTGGGCGCCCCTCCTAGCTACTGAATTTATGTTTCTTTGACTGTTTTGCCCTACGTGGCTTATTTGATGAACCTTATTAGTAAGGGTAATTAAGTCTTTGTGTAAGCTTGGGAAAACACTATAAATACCCAAGCATAGCTTATTTTACACTTAGCTTATTATTGATATTGATGAATGTTGAACATTGAACATGAGCATGGCTCTTGGTAATGAATGAAACCCTTTGATCTTGGACTTGTATGTCTTCTAGCGGATCTAGATGAATACTCTTCCTCTCCGACCATTCTACTTGCGTGCTCGCGTTAGCTCGAGGGTAGTTGCATAGCGTAGGTGTTCTTGTCCTTCTCCCGGGGTGTATCGGAACAAGTTCTCCGTTGCTACTTGGGATTAGAGATCGAGTTACGTCTCGTTCTTTATCTTTTACTTTTCCGCGTTTGATTTCCTACATCACCTAGTGCACAAAGGTATGGTTTTAAATTCCGAAAGTGATTATTTATCTAACCCTAACCCTTTGCCTAGTACCATTGAAAATGTTTTGAAGGTTTATGAGGACATGTTCCCGGATGAGATGCCGGATGGATTGCCTCCCTTGAGGGGCATTGAACATCAAATTGACTTTGTCCCGGGATCTCAAATTCCCAACAAGCCGGCATATAGGAGTAATCCCGAGGACACAAGGGAGCTACAAAAGCAAATTGATGAGTTGCTCACCAAAGGCTTGGTGAGGGAGAGCTTGAGCCCTTGTGCCGTGCCCGTGATCCTTGTTCCGAAGAAGGATGGCACTTGGAGGATGTGTGTGGATTGTCGAGCGGTCAACAAGATCACGGTAAAGTATCGACATCCCATACCTCGTTTGGATGATATGTTAGATGAGCTTAGTGGTTCTAGCATCTTTTCAAAAATAGATCTTAGGTCCGGTTACCATCAAATCCGAATGAAACCCGGAGATGAATGGAAAACCGCATTCAAGACCAAGTTTGGTCTATATGAATGGTTGGTGATGCCCTTTGGCCTCTCCAACGCGCCTAGTACTTTCATGAGATTGATGAACCATGTGCTAAAACCCTTCATCAACAAATTCGTGGTCGTCTACTTTGATGACATATTGATCTATAGCAAGTCTATAGACGACCACGTTGGCCACTTGAGTCAAGTGCTTGAAGTGCTACGAGCCGAAAAGCTCTATGCCAACTTTAAGAAGTGCGCCTTTTGTGTTGAAAAGGTTGTCTTTTTGGGCTTTGTTGTTAGTGTCAATGGTGTAGAAGTTGATGAGTCCAAAGTTGAAGCCATTAGAGATTGGCCTACTCCCACCACCGTTTCTCATGTGCGGAGTTTTCATGGCCTTGCTAGTTTCTATCGGCGCTTTGTTAGAGACTTTAGCACCATTGCCGCACCACTCACCGAGTTGGTGAAAAAGGACAAGTCCTTTGTTTGGGGAGAGCCGCAAGAGAAGGCTTTCCGAGAATTGAAAAGTAGGTTAAGTACCGCCCCCTTGTTGCAATTGCCCGACTTCGGGAAGGCTTTTGAGGTAGAATGTGATGCCTCGGGGGTGGGTATTGGGGGTGTTCTCATGCAAGAAGGGAAACCCGTTGCCTACTTTAGTGAGAAGTTGAAGGGCGCAACCTTGAATTACTCCACGTATGACAAGGAGTTATATGCCCTAGTGAGAGCTTTGGCCCATTGGCAACACTATCTATGGCCTCGGGAATTCGTGATCAAGAGTGACCATGAGTCACTCAAGCATCTAAGAGGTCAAGAGAAGTTAAACAAAAGACATGCCAAATGGGTGGAGTTTATTGAGTCCTTCCCTTATGTAATTCATTACAAACGGGGTAAGGACAATGTTGTAGCCGATGCGCTTTCTAGAAAGTTCGCCCTTGCTACCACTCTTGCTTCTAGACTTATGGGTTTTGAGAGTATAAAATCCTTATATGAACATGACCCAAAGTTCAAGAGCATTCATGATGCTCTAGTGAGTGGGGAAAGGGTGGAGAAATACCAATGGGTGGATGGCTTCATTTTCAAGAAAGGGAGAGTGTGTGTCCCCGAGTCCTCTTGGCGAGAATTGCTAGTGCGTGAAGCACATTGTGGAGGCTTGATGGGTCACTTTGGGAGGGATAAGACTTTGGCCATTCTTATGGAGCAATTCCATTGGCCTAAGATGGGAATGCATGTTGAGCGGCTATGCAATGCTTGTTTAGATTGCAAGCACGCCAAGTCTAAGTCGAATTCCCATGGCTTGTATACTCCTTTGCCTATTCCTACTAGCCCTTGGATGGACATCTCAATGGATTTTGTTATGGGTTTGCCGCGGTCTAGAGGGGGCCATGATAGCATTTATGTTGTCGTGGATCGGTTTTCCAAAATGGCTCACTTCATTCCTTGTAAGAAGAGTAGTGATGCACACCATGTAGCTTCCTTGTTCATTGATAATGTGTTAAAATTGCATGGCGTGCCTCAAACCATTGTAAGTGATAGGGACACTAAGTTCCTAAGCCATTTTTGGAGATGTTTGTGGGGTGCCCTTGGCACCAAATTGTTGTTCTCTACGTCCCACCACCCTCAAACGGATGGCCAAACCGAGGTGGTGAACCGAACCTTGGGGTCTCTTCTTAGAGCTATGACCCGAGGTAAGGCCGGGACTTGGGTGGAGAAGTTACCACTCATGGAGTTTGCATATAACCGCACTTTGCATAGAATGATTGGCATGACTCCATTTGAGTGCGTTTATGGTTTTAATCCTTTGATTCCACTTGATCTCACCCCTTTGCCAAGGGAAGTGGTTGTTAATGTTGCAGGTACAAGCCGAGCTAAGGCCTTGATGGACCTCCATGCCAAAGCAAAGAAGAACTTGGAGGAAGCTTATGAAAAGTTGGCCACCAAGAAAAACAAGGGGAGAAAGAAAGTGGAATTCAAGAAAGGAGATTGGGTGTGGGTGCACTTCCGAAAAGAAAGATTCCCAAGCATTAGAAAAGGGAAGTTGGCACCCCGAGGAGATGGCCCGTTCCAAGTGATATCCAAGATCAACAACAATGCCTATGTGATTGATCTACCGGGTGAGTACAATGTGTCAAGTACTTTCAATATTAGTGACTTGGCTCCTTGTGATGTAGGTGATGCAGTGGAGGATGACGCCTTAATTTCGAGGACGAAATCTTCTCAAGAAGGGGAGGATGATGCCGGGCAAACTAGCTCGAGACCCTTCACAAGAAGCCAAGCCAAAGCTATCCATGATGCTCACCTTCACTTGGTATGGAGAGGATTGAACGAGGAAGATGGAAGCTCCGGAACAACCTTGAAGATCATGCATTGGAGCACCGTGGAAGGGGAACCATCTAGGACACTTGGAGAGGCTCAAGAGACACAAAAGGAGGCACCCCAAGAAGCTTCAGGAAGAGGCGGACCGCCTACCTGAAGAGGCGGACCGCCTACAAATTGAACACTCTCTGGATTTAGGAGGGGCGGACCGCCTACCTCACAGAGGCGGACCGCCTCCTTGACTGGTGGCCTCAGGAAGCTTAAGCAGGGCGGAGCGCCTACTAGGGGTGGGCGGACCGCCTACCCCTGTTGTGACCCAATCCGAATTTTGACTATTTTGTGTGTATAATTCCAACTTTGGCCCTAAGTGGCTTCTATTGTTTAAACCCACTTAGGGGTATTTTAGGCACTTCATTACAAGTTTGTAGAAGGCTATAAAAGCCTTCATTAGGTCTTGAACTCATTTTAACCTATCTTGAATGCAAAACACAAGAGAAATACTCTCTATTGAAACCTTTGATTCTTGGCTTGAATTTCAATTGGACGACTCCAAGTTGAACCTCAAACCTCCCCGACCATTCTATTTGCAAGGACCACGTGATTCTTGAGGATAGTTGCATAGTGCTAGGTGATTCTTTCCAATCGCTCGGGGTGTAACGGAACAAGTTCTCCGTTGCTACTCGACTTTAGTGTAAGTCTCGTCTCACTTTTATCTTTATTCGCTTTCGTAGGTTTTCCCTACATCATGGTTAGTGTTTCTAGGGTAATTGGCCTACTCAATTGACACTAATCCTTTAGCGTATTAGGTATTCGTGCGTAGAGGAGATTAGAATTCAAAGAAGAGTCGTAGAACTCCTTTTGGCCTCAAGTGCGCAGTTTAAATAACCGTCCGTACATCGAGTCTCATTAATTCCATTCCGAACTTTAACTTGGACATGCTAGTTGTGATTACCTTGGTTCCCAAGTTGTAAAGGCCTCGCTCTTGAGTGTTCATAAATTGAGTGATACACGTGAGGGAGTGACTTTCGGGAGGTTTTGTGCTTTGGTGTTGCAACAATGTCGGATGTTGATTGTGGAGACTATGGCTCATGTGGGGATGATGCGAGTTGCTATGACTCGTATGGTGATGATGGAGACTGTGGTTCCTACGGTGAGGATGATGGCCATTACAATGATGATGGAAACCATGGCTCCTATGAAGATGAAGCGGTTCACTATGATGATCGTGAGGTTGATGACGACTATGAAGCCCATGAAGAAGAATTTGATGAATCTAATGCTTCTAGTCAAGAACCCGAGAATGGTGACGCTTCAAGGTATGATGATCCTACTTACTCTTCTTGTGAAGAATTTGATATTGATGGTAGTGACATAGATAGAGTTGATGATGATGTTGAACATATGAGTTATTCTTATGCATCTTCTCTTAGTGTCGCTAACGGTGTACAAGGGAGTAGTAGAGGACCTTCCATTAGTATGGGAGGCGGTGGTGGTTGTTCCGTGGGAAAGAAGAAGCTTGCATCTTCTAGGTACGCTAAGCGACCTAATACTTCTAATTCCCATGTGGAGGATGGTTTGAGAAATGGTGTTGCTTTCGCTACAACGGGGTTATATGCCGTGAAGGGCGTGGATGGTTGTAGTAGGAGTAGTGCTATGGACCATGGAACCAAGGCGAGAGGCACTTATGGGTTCCATGGCGAGGTTCCTTCCTTGACTTCCAACAACATTGCTAATGTTGGGAGAGTGACGGGAAGTGGAGGTTGTTCTAGTGGTATTACCGCTAGTGGAGGGATAAGGAAGACCCAAGTTGTCGGAGTTGACACTTGTGGGCATTCAAGTTCTCACTTGGATGCCAATCTACAACACTTGGGTAGATGTAGGTTCGTTGTTGAGGTAGATGGTATTGGAAGATACTTGCTCAAGATTGGTGGTACCGATGCCAATTGTATTAGCACCTCTTTGGTTGATAGGCTTAGGATACCATGCCACAAGCTAGAGCATCCTTATGAGTATGATGGAGTGTGGGTTTCTAAGGAGGCTCGGGTACTCATATCTCATAGGAACTATAAATGCTATGTGTGGTGTGACGTGTATCCCATGCGTCATATTGATGTGTGGATAGGTGACCGGTGGTTGGAGGGGAAGAGGGTGCAATATAGTGTGGTGAAGGATGCATATCTTGTGGGTGTAAGGCAAAGAGTTTATGACTTTGTGCCTTATCGGGCGAAGAGCCGAATGCCTACTAGTGCACCTTCTTTGGCTAGGCAAGGGAGCAAGGATCGAGAACTTCATTCCATGGGCAACAATGTGCAAACAAGAAGTCCTACAAACACAAGCAATGGTGGGACATGTGCTAGAAAAGGGTTGATAGACATCAACAAGGTGAACCCGAAACCACAAGTTTCAATTCCGAGTGGTTCACCAACGAAGAAGGAGACGTCGAGTGATGAGTCTCCTAGTCCTAGATTCCGGGTTGACGTGAAGAGTCCACCTACTCCGGCTATGGGTATTCTTGGGCCTCGTCCCAATTCGCCCGAATTTGAGAGACAAAAGATAGAGAGGAGTAAGGGAGTGACCGGTGACATTCCTCGAGTGGAAAAAGGAGAGGATGTGAGGAGTGATGTGAGTGGAATGTCACCACCCGAATCTACACCCGACCTTGAAAAGAAAATGAGGGAAAAGAAAGAGGGAAAAAGAAAAATTGAGAGTGAGGACACCCCTTATTCTAACCTTAACCCTTTATCTTTTTCTTCTACTTGTTTGAGTACTTGTGTAGGTATTCTTGGAGGCAAACCGATGGAGCCTCAACCATGTTCCGAGATGGAAAGACAAGGTGAAGGAGATGCTGAATGCGAGCTACAAGGCGGAGACGTTCATGACACTTCAAAGGTATGTGTTAGTTCTTCCTCCCTTGAGCATGATACTTCCTTGTCTTGTGATCTTGCTTGTAACAACTCTATGCTAGTTGATGATTTGCATGAGTATAATGTGTTTGCAACTAGTGTAGAGCCTTCGGGTCAACTTGTATGTGAAATTGAACCACTAGTTGAGAGGGTTGAAAAGCCACATCATGATGTGAGCTCGGTTTTCATTGAACCTCTCTTTAGTGAGAATGTTGTAGTTGACCTTGTTTGTGAACCTTGTTATGACACCCCACCTATATTTGATAAAGGAGAAGATGACTTGCATGATTATCCTAATCTTCCCTTTGATTGCTTAGTTGTTAGTGGTGGTCCCTTGTGTCATAGTGAGGGTGGATTTGACCTTGAGGAGTCTCTTGAATGTGAGATGGATCGATTTATCTTCGATGACTCCTCGAGTGAGAGTGAAAGACCTAGTCTTGATGATATGCTTTTGTGTAACCATGAATTTGAGGTGCATGCCTTTACATTTCTATTGTTTGAAGGTAATCTCATTTGTGGTGGTGAATTGTATCGGACTAGGGTCGGTAGTAGAGTCGAACCTCCATGGTTTGTCAAGTTAGGCTCTATGGATGATCCAACATTTGGAACTCCGAGTGAGGAGAGTGGTCTTGGTATTGGTCGTGATGACCTACCTTCTAGTAGTCCTAGCCGTCGTTGTGCGGACTATAATGATGAAGGACCTATTTTGGAGACCTTCCTTTGGAGCTTGTCCAATAAGGAGGATTGTCTTGGGGTTGATTTGGGAGGTGAGGAGGTACCTCTTGGTGTGTGTAAGAATGCTCTTAAGAAGGGGAGTGGAGTAGTCGATGTTAGTTGTGAGTTTAACTACTTTACTTACTCCATCCCATATGTTGAGCACACCTTGAGTGATGGACATACCAAAGCCAATGTGTCACAATGTGATAAACTTGATTTGAAGGCTTGGTATGTTGATGGTAAGCTTAGGGGTCATAGGACATTTGATTGCTATATGTTGCGTGACTTTGATCTCTTTGCTTGTTTTGAAATTGGGTGCTTGTTCTTGTCGAGCCAAGACCTTGTTGTCTCCTTTGGGGACATACGCTTTTAATTGGCATTGATGCTTGGCTTTATCACAAGAGTGTGTTTTCAACACTACTTGCACTAATTTCTTGTTAAGCTAACCTACTTGTGAAGTAGGAAATTTTGGTTGTGCTTGCTTTGATTGTAGGTTTGATGGTTTGATTTCGAGGACGAAATCCTTTCAAGAAGGGGAGGATGATGCCGGATAAAATGGCCTAATCAACAACCATCAAGAACCAAGCTTGAAAGCACAATGAACACAAGGCAAGGGCTCCGGAAACGTCTTGAAGATCATGCATTGGAGCGCCAAGGAAGGAGGAGCACGTGGGCACCAAAGGAGAGGCTCGGGGGACACATTTTGAGCCATTCCAAGGACCTCCAGGAAGGGGCGGACCGCCTACTCAAAGGGGCGGACCGCCCAGTTGAAGCTCACCCTCAGGATCTCTGGCCGCCTGTATTTTAGGCGGACCGCCTACTTCAAGTAGGTGGGGCGCCTACTTCCAGCAAGGTGGGGCGCCTACTCCATGGTGGTGGGGCGCCTAGTTGCCTACACTTCAACTAGGCGGGGCGCCTCTTTTGGATAGGCGGGGCGCCTACTTACGGGCCATTTGAAGACTTGTTTTTGTGGTGTAATTCCTATTCTAGCCCTAGGTGCTTTTATTACACTAACTTGTCTTATGGGCTTTTAGTCATTTCACATTTATGTATGGGAAAACTATATAAGCTTCCCTTAGCCATTTTCTTCATTAGTTAGCTTTGAACATAGAAATTGAGAAGAGAGAATTAAGAGAAGGCCGAGCCTTTCTTGTTGAAGCCCGAGGCTTCATGTATCTTGTACGACTTGGAACCTATGGAGATTCATCGCTAGTGTGAATTCCTTGTAAGGTTCGAGTTTCACTTTCTCCCTTTGGATAATTAAATTCTTGTTTGAATTGTTTATCCGTTCTTTCTTCTAATTCTTGTCTTCCTAGTCTTGAACTTCTCGATATCGTTGATATCACGTTATCACATTTGCTTGCTTCCGCTCGTTTATCGTATAGTTAGCTTCCGCGTATTTTGCCCTGCATCATAATTTCTTTCGTACAGCTTAGAGGTGTCAGTATGTCGGTTTTTCTTTAAGTTATGTCCTTATTTATGGATTGTTATATTTATTTTCCTAATTTAATTGGTAAGGGTTCGCCCGACGGGTGTAAGGGAGGATGTCGGGTGGCCGCACGGCCTAACCGGATTCCTGGTCGTGTCAAATCCCCAAGGCGAAGTTCCACTCATGAGACCCCATAGAATTGTAGCGCCCCTTGAGCAAGTTTTTGAGGCTCAAGAAGAGGAGGGCCCCGAACTTGGTGACAATTATGATGACTTTGATGCTCCCTATCCAAATAGGAGGGCAATGAATGGAGGCCGGAGAATGGATAGAGGTCGTGGGCAAGTTCGTGGACCTCTAATGGGTTATGTGGTGAGGAACTTGAGGCGAGAGTATGATGAAGTTGATGACTACTATGGGGGGTCAACCGGAACCAAATCGTGGGGGTCGTGACAACAACCTAAATAGTGTGAAGATCACTATCCCCCTTTCAAAGGGACTAGTGATCCGGAGAAGTTCTTAGAGTGGAAGGTTCAATTGGAGCGGGTGTTTGATATAAATGACATGTCCGAGGAAAGAAATCCACTTATGTCATTGCTTCATTGAGTCATATGCTTCCACGTGGTGGGAATCCGTCAAGAGGTCAAGAAGAAGAGTTGGGATACCCGTGAACATTGCTTGGGAAGAATTGAAAGAGGTGATGAGCACCAAATATGTGACACCCAAATATCGCTAAGAACAACTCAAGAGGCTTTATGAGTTGAATTAAGGCTTCAAATCAGTTGATGAGTACTTCAATGAGTTTGAAAAGAACCGAATGGCCCTTGACATGGAAACAGAAGATGAGGAGCAAGCTATCATCCGATTCAAGAATGGCTTAAGCCGAGAGATTGCTTCCCAGTTGAGGTTACACATCTTTAATTCTCTTCAAGATATTTGTGGTGCCGCGGTTGAAGCCTAAAAGTGGCTCATGGAAGAGAAAGCTCCTCGCTATAGGAGTACTACTTCTACTCCCATGACTCGACCAAAGAATGGAAGAGCCCGAACACAAGTGGTGCAAGTGGAAGTCCTGATGTGAAGAATCCTTTTGAGAAGGCTACTCCAAGAAGTGACTTCAAAGAAGTGGGAGGTAACTCAAGAACTCAATAAAATACTCCTTCTTTTACTTTTCAATGGCACAACTTTAAAGGCTATGGCCACTTTGTCAAAGATTTCCCTACCTGAAAAACAATAATAATCATGGACGATGGGTTGGTGTATGAAGAAGAAAGTGAGCCCAAGGGTGAGGTTGTTGAGGGAAGTGAGGTAGTTGAAGGAGAAGAGGAAGCGGCGGAGGGTGATGACCCTAACATGTTCTTGGGGGTACGTTGTAGTTTCAGTGCCATGATGAGTGAGGAGAAGGTGGATGATAAGGATCAAAATCGTGGAAGCAACAAAGATAGCAGAAGGAAGAAGTTAAACACGATAACCAAGAAATAAGAGTCGGGGTCGAACAAAAATAGATGAAAGAACGAATCAAACTAACCAAAGAAGATTGATTCAAAGGGAGAAAGAGACTTTAACCATTCACGGGGTCATACTACGATGATCAACTAAAGATTCCAAGTAAGAGATACATGAAGCTAAGCTTCAACAAGAAGGGTCTAGCCTCTTCTAAATTCTATTCTTCAATCTCAAAATCTAGCTTCTGAAATATAAAGGCTAAGTGTGGTTTATATAGGTGTTCCACGCTCCTAAATAAAGTCGAAAATAACCCCACAAGTTGTGTATAATAACAAAGACCACATAGGCTCAAACTAGTAAATAATAGTAGACTAAAATAGGAGTCCTCGTCTTGGCGTCACAGTGAGATAGGCGAAGCACCTAAAGCTGCGCGGAGCGCCTACCAAGTTGGCCAGTGAGTCACTTGGGTGGAGCGCCCAGCAAGGAGGCGGAGCGCCTGGCTTCTTCATGCCTTGGGCGGAGCGCCTAGTGTAGGTTGGAGGAGCGCCCAGTGCTAGATCCAGCTCCTTGATCTTCAAAATGCTCCCGAACTCTTCCCCAATGCTCTTGCCCTCTCGTTCTTACATCCTCCAATCCCGGCTCTTGATGGTAAGTGCTTTAAGCTCGATTTGACCTGTATCATCCTCCCCTTCTTGAAAGGATTTCGTCCTCGAAATTAAACCATCAAGACGTACAACCAAGGACAAGCACAACCAAAAGCTCGTACTACAAGAGTAGGTTAGTGCAAGTAGTGTGGAAAATACACTCTTATGGTATAGCCAAGTATCAATGACAATGATAAAGCGCGTGTTTTCAAAGAAAACCACAAGTACATGGCTTTCCCAATGGGTGCACTCAACACAAGATTCATCAAAGAGATCAATAGGGTATGAAATATGAAAGATAAAACCATCAAAATTCCTATGATCCCTAAGTTCAACGCTAACACACAAAAGCTTTCAACTGTGAAAGGAGGTAAGCTCAACAAGAGTGAGTGCAAGTAATGTGGAAAATACACTCCTGTGATAGAGCCAAGTATCAATACTAATCAAAAATCTTATGTCTCTAAAGGAAACAACAAGTTCTTGGCTCAACAATAGCAAGCACTCACTACGATAACAAGCAAAGAGATCAATAAGATATGGAACATGCAAGATTAAGCAACTAAGTTCCCTATGACCTCCAAGCTTATGGTCAACACACCTAGCCTTCAATGCATTACTATCACAATGTGACTCATCGGCTTTGGCATGCTCAACACCCAATGTGTGATCAACATGTGGGGTGGAGTAAACAAAATAGTTCAATTGGCAACTAACATCAATTACTCCACTCCCCTTCTGGTAGCACTCTTACACACACCAAGAGTGACTTCCTCACCTCCAAATCCACCTCTAAGACAATCGTCCTCCCTAGACAAACTCTCAAAAAAGGTTTCCAAAATAGGTTCTTCATCATTATAGTCCACACAATGAAGGTTAGAACTACTAGAAGATTGTCCAACACAACCAATATCAAGACCACTCATCTCACTTGGAGTTCCAAACAATGGAGTGTCCATAGAGTCTAACTTTCCAAACCATGGAGGCTCTATTTTACTGCCAACCCTAGCCCGATACAATTCACTAACACAAATGAAATTTTCTTCAAATAATGGAAATGTAAAAGCATGTACCTCAATTTTATGGTCAAAGAAAAGCATAGTATCAACACTAGGTTCTTCACTCTCACTCGAGGAGTCATCATAGACAACCTTGTCCAATTCATGCAATTCGGACTCCTCAAGGATCGGACTCCTCAAGGTCGTTATCATCTTTACCATAATACATAGGTCTACCAAAGAGAAGCATATCAACAAGGGTATGGTCAACTATCTCATTTTTACCTTTGTCAAAGATAGGTGGTGTGTCATAACAAGGCCCACAATCAAGGTCAGCTACAATATCTTCACTAAAGAGAGGTTCAATAAAAACCGAGCTCACATCATGATGTGGCTTATCATTCCTCTCAACTAGTGGTTCACATTCACACACAAGTTGAACAAAAGACTCTACACTAGTTGCAAACACATTATAATCACATATATCATCAACTAGCATAGTGTTTTTACAAACACTCTCACATGACAAGGAAGTAACATGCTCAAGGGAAGAACTATCACTTATTTTTGGGTGGCCATCTTACTCACTCAAAGCACTTGAAGTGTCATGAATTGTCTCTCTACCTTGAAACTCACATTGAAGATCTTCTTCACCTTGCCCATCCACTTTGGAACATGTTTGAGGCTCCATTGGCTTGTCTCCAAGAATACCTACACAAGTACTCGCATAAGTAGAAGAAGAAAATAAAGAGTAACTGTTAGAATAAGGGGTTCCCTCACTCTCAATGATTCTTTTTCCCTCTTTCTTCTCCCTCATTTTCTTTTCAAGGTTGGGTGTAGATTCGGGTGGTGACATCCCACTCACATCACTCAACAGATCCTCTCCTTTTTCCACTCGAGGAATGTCATTGGTCACTCCCTCACTCATCTCAATTTTTTGTCTCTCATATTTGGGTGAGTTGGGACGAGACCCAAGGATACCCATAGCCCAAGTAGGTGGACTCTTTACATCAACCTGGAATCTAGGACTAAGGACTCATCACGTGAGGTCTCCTCCTTCTTTGTTGGTGAACCACTTGGCTTTGGAGCTTGTGGTTAAAAGTTCACGTTGTTAATAATTTTCAACTCTTTTCTCGCGCTAGTCCCACCATTGCTTGTGATTGTAGGACTTCTCCTCAATGGTGTCCCACTATTTCTCATGCTCGTAGGGCTTCTTGATTGCCTAATTTCAATCATGGAATGAAGTTCCCGCTCCTTTTTTCTTTGCATTGCCAAGGAAGGTGCACGATTAAGCAATTTGGCTTTTTCCCGACAAGGTTCAAAGTCATAAGTCCTTTGACCCTTGCTCACATGATACTGGTCCTCCACTGATGCAATGCAAATTGGAGCCAAAGCGCCAACCATCAAGAGCCAAGCTCGAGAGCACAAAAAGGCAAGTCAAGGGCTTCGGGGAGGTTTCGTGAGTGATTTGAAGTCATGAACTTGATCACCATCGAGGGAGGACCAACTACGGACCAAGGAGGAACAGCTAGAGTCAATTTCTAACCATCTCCATGCCTCCCAGAAAGAGGTGGACCACCTACACCTAGGTGCAGACCGCCTAGTCAATGTTGCAGCCTCAGGATCTCAAAAGGGGCAGACCACCTCCTGCCATGGGCGGACCACCCACTGTGCAGTCAAGACAAGGGAGCTGAGGACTGGGCGGAGTGCCTTGAGGGGTGGGCGGACCGCCTACCCCCTTTGACAGCATGACGAGATTTCACTTATTTTGATGTGCAATTCCAACTGTAGCCCTATGTGGCCTTATTTGTTTTAACCCACTTTGGGGGGGGGGGTATTTTAGACCTTTCATTTAGCATAGGAGAAGACTATAAATGTCTTCCTTAGGTCTTCATTACATATTAGCCTACTTTGAATGATGAACATTAAACTTGAAAGCTTGAGAGCATTTCAATGAAAACTGCTAGTGCGGGCTTGATTTCACTTGGTGGATTCCAAGTTGAACTTCAATCTTTTGTTGATCATTCTGTTTGCGAGAGCCAGGTCTCTCTCGAGGATAGTTGCTTAGTGTAGGTGTTCCTTGAAAATCACCTGAGGTGTATCGAAACAAGTTCTTCGGTGCTACTTGGGTAATTCGTTCGAGCCACGTCTCGCTTTTATCTTTACTTTATCGCTTCTGTATTTTCCGCTGCATCATCCACAAGTCTATATTGCACTTCAACCATGGATCACATAACCAAACATCAAGATGTCGCATAGGATACACATCACATCAAACATAGCTTTTGTAATTCCTATGAGATATGTATACCCAAGATTTCTTTGTAACCCACACTCCATTGTACTCATATGGATACTCTAGAGCATAACATGGTAGCCTTAGCTTATTAACCAATGAAGTGCTAATGCAATTGGCATCGGTGTCACCAATCTTGAGCAAGTATCCTCCATTTCCTTCCACCTCAACAACGAACCTCTTTAGACCCAAGTTTCGTATAGGATCATCCACGAAATAAGTTGGAAGTCCAAGAATAGTATCACCATCAAATCGAGTCTCCCTTACTCCTCCTCTCTTAGCAACACCACTAGGATAACTTCCATTTCCCGTCACTCTTCCAACACTAGAAGTGTAGTTGAAAGTCGAGGAAGGAGGCTCATTATAGAACCCATAAGAACTCTATGAAGAGGTAGGAGTGTGGTAGAAACTCTCTCCCCTCTTCTCG
This sequence comes from Petunia secreta, assembly GCA_029990175.1. Lineage (NCBI taxonomy): Eukaryota > Viridiplantae > Streptophyta > Magnoliopsida > Solanales > Solanaceae > Petunia > Petunia secreta. The sequence continues at coordinate 1,679,848 of JARKIP010000126.1, read as the reverse complement.
GTTCCATAACCAATAGCACCACTCCTACTACTACTACCTATACCCCTCATGGCATTGATAGCATAATTCAAGCCTTTTGTAGTAAGAGCAACACCATTTCTCACATAACCCTTCACATGGGAATAAGAAGCATTAAGTCGTTTAGCACAACTAGAAGATGCAGTCCTCCCTTTTCCTGTGGAAAAACCACCACCTCCTCCCATACTAATGGAAGGACCTCTACTACTCCTTGCACACCATTAGTAACACCAAGAGAAGATGAAAATGAACAATTCGTATCATCAACCTCATCATCAATTCTCTCTACATCACTATCAACATTCTCAAATTTATCACAAAAAGAGTAAGTAGGAACAATATACCTGATGCAGGGAAAAATAGGCGGAAGCTAGAAACGATATGAAAATGCGGAAGCTAAAACAAGATAGGCGATATCGATGAAGATATCGAGATAAAGAGCAAGACGAGGCTTGAACGTTTACCTAAGTAGCACCGAGGAACTCGTCTCGATACACCCCGGGTGAAGTCAAGGATCACCTATACTATGCAACTACCCTCAAGAATCACGTGGTTCTTGCAAATAGAATGATCAAAGAGGTTTCGATGTTCAACTTGGAATCCACCAAGTGAAATCATGCCCGTTCACGGGTTCTTCATTGAGATTCACTCAAGAAATTCATCATTCTACATTCAAGGTTTGTTCCCATGAAATGAAGACCTAAGGGCTCTATTTATAGGCCCTTTCTAAGACTAAAGTAAATGTCTAAAACACCCCCAAAGTGGGTTATAACAATACAAGCCACTTAAGGGCAAAAATGGAACTTTACACAAAATCCCGCCTCAGCTTACAGGGGGAGGCGCTCCGCCTCATTGGGGGAGGCGCTCCGCCTCAGGGCCCTTCAGTGAGGGGCGGTCCGCCTCAGTGGGGGAGGCGCTCCGCCTCTTGCTGTGCAGCCTTCTGGACTTTGGCTTCGAAAACCACACCCGTATGTCCACCCAGTGTCTAGGATCAATTGTCTCTACATTCTTTATCAACTCTTTTGCCTCTGATGCCAACTCTTCACTAAAATCTATGCTGAAACCCTCCAAGGCTTGTGATCTAATGGTCGTTTGTGGTTAACAAATGATATTGTATTCTCCCAGCTCCTCGGCCCATTCTGCTAACCTTTTTGAGTGTCCAGGCTTAGACAGAATACTCCACAATGATACTGAGGAAACCACACAGACCGTATGTTTAAGAGAGTACGGGTGAAACCCTTGCGTTGCCATCACTACGGCTGCCATGAACAAGACTAGTAACGGAAGGTGTCCGTCTGCCCTATAAAGTCCCTTACTAGCATATTGTACATGAAGTTGTTTCCCATCTTCTTCTAGTGTAAGTACCGCAATCCATGCCGCTTCCGAGATTGTGACGTACAATAGCTGGTGCTCTCCAAAAACCTATATGCTTATTGTTGGAAGCTGTAGGAGATACATCTTCGCTCGTGTCAACATCTAGCAATAATGAATCGGCCATTCAGGAATTTCATGTTTTATCAACACTCTAAAGAGCTGGTACCATAGTTATGCAGCCCTAGGAATTAGATGACTCATCTCCGACACCCGCTCTCTTAGCTACCCTACTGATATTCTGGCTTTTTGCTCGATGGACACATCCCATAGTGACTCTTCATTAATCATATTCACCTCGGCATTAGGCGTTGCTTTGGGGCTCCTACCGGATGTTAGACAACTCTAGGCGAGGATTGCTCACTCTGTAATTCGCTCATCCTATGCGAAGTTGGGTATCTGAAGACTTGGTGAAGTGTTGAGGGTACTGCCTTTACGTTGCGTATCCATGCCCGCCCCAGGATAATGTCGTATGTGGTGAAAGCTAATCTTGGAGAAGCTTACCAACCGAATGAACATCAAAAATTAACCAGAAACAAAAATAGAAGCTAGATCTAAGCTTCAATCCAAACGAACCCAAGGAACTAGTCTTGGGGCCACTTGGTTTGAAAATCAATGAGTCACCTAAAACTAAGCAACAATCCTCAAGAAGACAAACTCATCCTTCTTGCAAATTGAATGATCAAAGAAAAAAATCTTCAAACGGAATCCACCGATTGATCCAAGTTTTTTAAATATCTCACGATGGGGTTCGGCCCACAATTGAGACACAATAGCATATAGCTAAACTCAATATTCATCAACGACTACTCTAAATGAACTAAGCTAAGGGGTTTATATAGATATCCCCAAGGGTAAACTAGTAAATACGATCAAAGCCGACCAATAAGACAAGGCCACGCAGGGCCAAAGTAAATCTTATGCTCGGGCGCTCTTGACACCAGTGCTCGGTCGCGCAGTTCGGCATATAAGAAAATGGACGCTCTTCTGCCTCGGGGGCATTTATAGCCCTTCGGTCATCTCAGTGCTCGGCGTTAAAGATGAGTGTTCGGTCACTTCCTAGATAAGACCCAAATCGAGCAACCATCTAAAAACATCATCCAAGGCCAAGGAAGAGCTTATGCATTGGAACGCCATGGAACGAGGAGCCTTAGAGACACATTTCGAGGCGTTTCAAGCGGCCAAGGAAGCAGGCGGACCGCCCACTAGACTAGGCGGACCGCCCACTTTGTGTCTAGTCTCTGGATATTGGGGCGCCTACTGCAGAGGCGGAGGGCCTACTTGGGGCGCCTACTGGAGGCCAGGCGGGGCGCCTACTACACTAGGCGGGGCGCCTAGTTGCTGAGAAGGATGCGGGATTTCTAGTTTTTATCCTATGTAATTCCTATTAGGCCCCTATGTGGCATATGACTTTAGAACTTACTTAAGGGTACTTTAGGCCTTTCCTTATGTCTTGAATGAGGCCTATAAATACTCCATAGCTTAGCATTATTCCTTAGTTAGCTATTATGATGAATGATTGAATGTCAAGTGACAATGTTCAAGAGTGGATTCTCTTTGAATGAAAACCCTTTGAGACGGTTTGAGTTTACTAGTGGATTCTAGTTGAACCCCAAACCACCCCCGATCATTCTATTTGCGAGTCCCAGGTGCGGCTCGAGGGTAGTTGCATAGTGTAGGTCCTCCTTGACACCGATACGAGGGTATTATGGAACGAGTTCTCCATAGTTACTTCGTAGGGAGTTCGAGTAGTGTCTCGCTCTTTATCTTTATTTCCGCGTTTCGTTTTTGATTCTTATCATCTTGGTTATCAGAGCAAGGCTCGGGTTTTGTTTCTACAAACCCCCGACCCTTGATTCTTCGTGCCTAGGTCGATTCTATCTTTGGTTTTCTTGTACTTGTTATTGGAAAGGAGAAAATCACAAAAAAAATTGGAAAATTGAAAAATACCAAAAATTTGTTCTATCTTGTGTTTTGGATTGATTCGTGTTGTGATTGATATTGGGGTATGATCCTTATTGGAAACCCGTTATTTTGGTACCCAACACACACGATTTGGAGTTGTATTCCATGATTTGAGATTTGAAACCCTTGAAGAAATTGAAAAAGCTTGAAACCCTAGCTATGAACATGATGAACATGGTAGATTGTTGAATTTTGATTGGGTTTTGATGAAATTGATTGGGGTTTGATCTCTGTGCTTGAAACAATATTTGGGTACCTTCGGATCGATAAAACAACGTGTGGATTGTTGGAATTTTGGGTGCCAAAGGCAAGAAAAACGAGTTTGAACAGTGCTGGAAGTTGCACTAGGCGGGGCGCCTAGTAGAAGGGGCGGACCGCCTACTTTTTGCTCACTCTCTGGATTTTACAGAGGCGGACCGCCTAGTAGAGTAGGCTGACCGCCTACTTCAAGTAGGCTGACCGCCTACTCCCCTCTAAAGGGAACCAGGCGGACCACCTACTCAAAACAGGTGGGGCGCCTACTTCCTTCAAGTTGGGCATTGGGTAGTTTCTTCTAGGTTTTCGTGTTTTGTTGATTGCATTGCTTCCGGTTAGTGCTATTAGAGTATAATCCTACTCGATTAGTGCTAATTACTTTGAGCTATTAGGATCATCGTGCCTTAGAAAGGAGACTAGAATTCAAAGAAGATCCGTAGTATCTTTTGATTCAAGTCCTCATTTAAAGTGCCTATCGTCCAATCGAGTCCCATTAACTCCACTCACCCCGGAGCGCATTTGGACTTGATAAGTTGAGTGATTGAGTTGTGGTTCGTTGATCAACTACTTGAAGCTTTTAGACTCAAACTTGTGTGAAATATCCATTCCCCACTAAACACGAGCGAGCCGAGTGGAAACAATTGTAAGGGAGTGGGTGAGGTATTTTGCTAACGTTTGTTGCTTTTTGTAGGTGAAATGGCAAACGATGGAGATGATCCCATGAAGCACTTTATGGCTACCGTTATAGCCAAGTTGGAAGATATCACTTTGAGACTTGAGTCCGTCGGGAGGAATCAAGTTGAGACCGGTGAGAGGAGGACCCCGAGTGTCCAAATTGAATCCGGAGAAGGCACGAGTCATAGCACTCCTATGACTCCCGGACACTTTGTTGAGCTAAACAAGAGGTATGAACAAAGCAAAGTTGAAGCTCTACGAGAGCGTAGGTTGGGCAATCCCCAACAAGAGAGCAATCCTCTCAACTTGGGCAACCCCCAAGGAAATGCTCCATTTCGAAGACCCGTTAGGTTTGTCCCACCTCTTGAGCAAGTTGTTGAGGCTCAAGAAGAGGAGGAAGCCGAGTATGGTGATGAGGCCTATGGGTATGATGCTCCTTATCAACCTAGGAGGCCAATGAATTGGGGTCGAAATGTGGATAGGGGTAGAGGCCGAGGTCGAGGGCCACCCATAGGCTATGGAGGGAGGAATGTAAGGAGGGAGTATGTTGCACATGATGACCACTATGGAGGCCAACCGGAGCCTAACTATGGGGTACGTGACAACAACAACAACCTCAATAGTGTCAAGCTCAATCTTCCATCCTTCAAAGGAACTTGTGATCCGGAGGCATACATGGAATGGGTACTACAAATGGAAAGGGTGTTTGACACCAATGAAATGACCGAGGAGAGAAAGGGTACCTATGCTATTTCTACCTTTGAGGCCTATGCTTCAACTTGGTGGGAGTGTATGAAGAGGTCTAGGAGAAGGATGAATTTGCATTTGAATGTGACTTGGGATGAGTTGAAAGGCCTTATGAACACCAAGTACATAACTCCAAGGTATCGGCAAGAGCAACTCAAGAGGCTCTATGATCTAAAACAAGGTGTCAAATCGGTGCATGAGTACTATGACGAGTTCGAGAAGATCCGGATGGCATTGGATATGGATACCGAAGGTGAAGAAGAAGCCATGATCCGATTCAAGAATGGCTTGAGCTATGGTATAGCTTCTCAATTGAGGTTGCATCATTATCTCACACTTGAAGATATGTTTGAAGCCGCAATTGATGCCGAGGCTTGGCTCAAAAGAGAGAAGTTCAAAAACAACACTCCTACTACCACAAGCAAGCCAAAAGAATGGAAGACTCCAAGTGCAAACTTTCCAAGTGCAAGTGCTAGCAAAGAAGTGAAAGGGCCTTATGAGAAGACTACACCACACTTGGGAGGTAATTCTAAAACTCGCTTGAGTAATCCTATTTCTACTTCTACTCAATGTTATAAGTGCAAGGGCTTTGGGCATATTGCTAAGGAATGCACCACAAAAAGAACCATGGTTGTGGTTGGTGATTTGGTGTATGAGCAAGAGAGTGAACCCGAGGAAGAAGAGGGAGTAGAGGGTGATGAGGAAGGAGATGTTGGGGAGATTACCATGGAAGAAGATGATGATGCCCATGCCTTCCTTGTTGTGAGGAGGAGTCTAGGAGCCATGTGTGTGGAGGATGTTGAGACCTTACAAAGAGAGAACCTTTTTCATGCCAAATGCCGAGTCATGGGTCTCCTTTGCTCTATGATCATCGACTCGGGAAGTTGTGCTAATGTCATTAGCCAAACACTAGTTGCCCAATTGACAATACCTACCTTGAAGCACCCAAATCCTTATAGGCTACAATGGCTTAGCGAGTGTGGTGAGTTGAGCAATGTTTGATCAAGTTCAAGATTGGGAACTATGTGGATGAGCACATGTTCGATGTTGTGCCAATGCAAGCATGCCACCTTCTCTTTGGTAGGCCATGGCAATTTGATCGACGTGTGGTTCATAATGGCCATGCCAACACCTACACGGTGATGCATGAGGGAAAAAAGTTCGTGCTTCAACCCCTAACCCCCAAGCAAGTGAATGATGACTACAAACTCATGAGGGAGTTGAAGGAAGCGGCTAAAGCCAAGTCACCCATTGTACTTGAACCCGAGGCAAACAATTTCATTGTTTTGCCAATGCATGATGAAAATGGGAGTCACTCCACTCCAATTGAGAGAGAAAAGATAGAGAGAAGTGAGGGAGTGACCGGTGACAATCCAAGAGAGGAAAAAGGGGAGGATTTGAGGAGTGATGTGAGCGGATTGTCACCACCAACTACACTTGACCATGAGGTAAAATTGAGAGAGATGAGAGGTGAGGAAAGAAAAATTGAGAGTGAGAGCACCCATTGTTCTAACCCTTCTTTATCTTCTATCTCTTCTTGTGAAAGTTCTTGTGTAGGTACATTGAAAGACAAGTCATTGGAGCCTCAATGTGAGCTTCATGAAGGAGGAGTTGCATATGACACTTCAAACCTTGTGAGTGATCAAGGAAGTGCTACCAATGTAAGTGTCACTTCACCTTTTCATGAGCCTACTAGCTACTTGTCTTGTGATGACTCAACACTAGTTGGTGTTTTTGATGCATCTAGTGAGTATACCACTAGTGAAGAGTCTAGTTGTCAACTTGAGTTTGCATGTGAAACACTAGTTGGGAGGAGCACTATGCCACATCATGATGTGAGCTCATTGTTCATTGAACCCCTCCCTAGTGTAGATTTGATAGTTGACCATGATTGTGACCTTCGCTATGACACACCGCCAACCTTTGACATAGGGAAAGATGAGGTAGTTGACCATTCCCTAATTGATATGCTTCTATTTGGTGGTCCAATGTGTTGTGGTGATGATGGTCTTGTCCTTGAGGAGTCCAAATTGCATGAATTGGACAATGTTGTTCGTGATGACTCCTCAAGTGAATCTAGTCTTGATAGCTCGTCTATGTTTTATCATGATAGTGAGATGCATGTTTTTACCAATCCCTTATTTGAAGGCATTCTCACTAGTGGATACGACTTGTATCGGACTAGGGTGGGTGGTCAAATGGAACTCCCATGGTGTGAAGGGTTTGACCCCTTAGGTAACCCATTGCTTGAAAATGTGGGTGAGGTAGATGGTTCTTTGAGTGACCCTACTATCGCTAGTTTGGGTTGTGATGAGGAAGAATCCATCATCAACACCTTCCTTGAGAGCTTGACTTTTGAGGCGGGTTGCCTAGTTGATGAAATGGAAGGGAAAGAGGAACCCCTTGGTGTGAGTAGGTATGCTTTAAAGAAGGGGAGTGGAGTGCTTGATCCTACTTGTAGGTTGGGCTATTTGATTCACTCCACTCCACATGTTGATCACACCTCGAGGATTGATTGGTATGTTGATTTTGAGCTTAAGGTTCAAGGGGATTTTGGTAGTTTGATCTTGCATTTCCCATCTTCCCATGACCCCTTTGCCCATTATCTTGTTGAGTGCATGTTGATTTTAAACCAAGTGCTTATGGTTCTCTTTGGAGACTTGATATTTATGATTGTTATTGATGCTTGGTTATATCACAAGAGTGTGTTTTCCACACTTCTTGCACTAACCTACTTTCAAAGTAGGACGTTTGCTTGTTTTTGCTTGTCGTTGCTTGTAGGTCCTAAGCTCCATGCTAAGGCGGGGAAGATCTTGGAAGAAGCCTATGCCAAAGTGACGATCAAGAAGGACGGAGGAAGAGATTCTTGGCCACCCCGAGGAGTTGATAAAGCCGTGAGAGACCAAGCCTTGATTTTGAGGACGAAATCTTCTCAAGAAGGGGAGGATGATAAGACCCAAATCGAGCAACCATCTAAAAACATCATCCAAGGCCAAGGAAGAGCTTATGCATTGGAACGCCATGGAACGAGGAGCCTTAGAGACACATTTCGAGGCGTTTCAAGCGGCCAAGGAAGCAGGCGGACCGCCCACTAGACTAGGCGGACCGCCCACTTTGTGTCTAGTCTCTGGATATTGGGGCGCCTACTGCAGAGGCGGAGGGCCTACTTGGGGCGCCTACTGGAGGCCAGGCGGGGCGCCTACTACACTAGGCGGGGCGCCTAGTTGCTGAGAAGGATGCGGGATTTCTAGTTTTTATCCTATGTAATTCCTTTTAGGCCCCTATGTGGCATATGACTTTAGAACTTACTTAAGGGTACTTTAGGCCTTTCCTTATGTCTTGAATGAGGCCTATAAATACTCCATAGCTTAGCATTATTCCTTAGTTAGCTATTATGATGAATGATTGAATGTCAAGTGACAATGTTCAAGAGTGGATTCTCTTTGAATGAAAACCCTTTGAGACGGTTTGAGTTTACTAGTGGATTCTAGTTGAACCCCAAACCACCCCCGATCATTCTATTTGCGAGTCCCAGGTGCGGCTCGAGGGTAGTTGCATAGTGTAGGTCCTCCTTGACACCGATACGAGGGTATTATGGAACGAGTTCTCCATAGTTACTTCGTAGGGAGTTCGAGTAGTGTCTCGCTCTTTATCTTTATTTCCGCGTTTCGTTTTTGATTCTTATCACTTCCTACTTCGGGTTCGAGCTTATAAATGTAGCCTTCGTATCTTGCGTTCTACCACTCAGTCTCCGAACGAATTCTTTCTCCAACCCAGGCCAGATAGATGTGAACATCGTATAAAAGCTTAGCTTAGCTTCGTGTCACTGGCCTCGATGGTTTGAATACTTGATCAGCACAGATTTGGGCTGCATCATCCACCCCTTCTTGAGAAGATTTCATCCTCGAAATCGAACGCTCTTCAGTCTCCAATGTTTGGCCTACAAAGCAAGGAGTTAAGTCAGCAACATTAAAGGTGTTAGACATGTTACACTCACCTGGGAGGTCGATAACATAAGCATTGCTATTGATCTTGCTCATCACTTGAAACGGACCATCCCCTCGAGAAGCCAACTTTTCTTTCCTTTGGTTCGGGAATCTTTCCTTTCTGAAGTGAACCCGAACCCAATCTCCCTTCTTCAATTCCAGCTTCTTACACCCCTTATTTTTCGTAGACGCCACCTTGGCATAAGCGTCTTCAAGATTTTTCTTCACTTTGGCATGTAGCTCGAGCAAAGCAGTAGCTCGGGGGGTACCTTCAAAATCAATGACAGCATCTCGAGGCAACGACGCAAGATCAAGTGGAATCAAAGGGTTAAAACCATACACACAGTCAAACAGGGTCAATGTAATTATTCGGTGCACAGTACGGTTGTATACAATTCCATCACAGAAAAACGATCAGCCCAGTTTCCGACTTTACCTTTGGTCATAGCTCGAAGTAGATCTCGAAAGGTTCGTTTGACTACCTCATAATTTCCATCAATCTGATGATGATGAGATGTCGAGAATAGTAATTAAGTGCCAAGGGCACCCCATAGACATTTCCAAAAATGACTAAGGAATTTAGAGTCTCGATCATTCACAATAGTACGAGGCACACCATGCAATTTCAACACATTAGAAATGAACAAAGTAGCTACAAGTTGTGCATCATCATATTTCTTGCAAGGAATAAAGTGAGCTATTTTTTAAAAATGGTCGACAATGATAAGATGCTATCATGTCCACCCCAGACCTCGGTATCCCTATAACAAAATCCATTGATACATCAACCCACGGTCGATCAGGTACAGGTAACGGAGTGTACAAACCATGAGGGTTGGACCTTGATTTAGCTTTCTTGCAATCCAAATAGGAATTGCAAAGCTTTTCCATATCTTTTCACATTTTGGGGCAGTGAAACTGCTTGGTTAAGATACCAAGATTTTTAACACTGAAGTGTGAAACTGCTCGGTTAAGATACCAAGATTTTTATCAACACTGAATGATGCAGAGCAAATCGTGCCAAGACACTTTCCAACACTTTCCGACATGTGCCAAGCTTGGAAGATACAAAGGACTTGAAGTCAAGGGCTTTGGAAGTGTTCCGGATGGTTTCATCACTAGGCTCCACGCCTACGGAGAAGGAAGGAGGCCCAGCATAGCTAGGCGCCCCGCCTAGCCCAGGCGCCCCGCCTAGGAAGCTCACTGCCTAAGAATGGAAGGCACCCAGGCGCCCCACCTAGCCAGGCGCCCAGCCTAGCTGAAGGCCAAGCCAGGCGCCCAGCCTAGCCAGGCGCCCAGCCTAGCTGAAGGCCAAGCCAGGCGCCCCGCCTAGCTCCAGGCGCCCAGCCTAGCTTCAGCATGACCCAGGCGCCCCTCCTAGCTGCTGAACTTATGGTTCTTTTACTATTTTGCCCTGCGTGGCTTATTTGTTGAACCTTATTAAGTAAGGGTAGTTAAGTCTTTGTGTAAGCTTGGGAAAACACTATAAATATCCAAGCCTAGCTTATTTTACACTTAGTTTATGTTGAATGATGAATTGAATATTGTAAAGAGTGGATTCTCTTTGGGTTTATGAAAACCAACCTTAGTTGGGACTTGTTACTTCTAGTGGATTCTAGTTGCCTAACAACCCCGCCCCGATCATTCTATTTGCGAGTCCCAAGTGTGGCTCGAGGGTAGTTGCATAGCGTAGGTGTTCTTGTCCTTCTCTCGGGGTGTAACGGAACAAGTTCTCCGTTGCTACTTGGGATTAGAGATCGAGTTACGTCTCGTTCTTTATCTTTTATCTTTTCCGCGTTTCCCTACATCATTTGGTATCAGAGCAAGGCTCGGGTTTTGTTTCTACAAACCCCCGACCCTTGGTTCTTCGTGCCTAGTATCTATCCTTTTAGTTTTCTTGTTGTTGAAGTTATTGAAAGAAGAAAATTACAAAAAAATTGAAAAATTGAAAAATCCAAAAATTGGGTGTATCTTGTTGGTTTGGATGATTTATGATATGGGTGTTATAGATTCTTGATCGTGATTGAATTCCCGTTACTTGGATACCAAAATTGTTTGGATTGGTGGAGTTTGAAAATTTGAAACCCCAAAACCCCTTAAACCCTTGAAGAACTTGTTCTTGATGATTTTGGCTTGATTCTTGGGTTGGATTGATGTTTGCTCGAAAATTTGTTATTGGGGGTTGATCTTCACTGAAAAACAAACGATTTGATACCAATTTTGTGGGATTTGAGTATGAATAACACCAAGTTTGATGAATCACAATCCATTTTGAAAACCCTTTGAAAAACCCCCTTGTTCTTGAGTTCTTGACATTGAATCTTGAATTTGATTGATTGTTTGGATGTTAATGTGATTGGGGTTTGTTAAGGAAGCTCAAAAACAACTTTGGGTATCATTGGATTGTGAAAACAAGTTGGAAACATCGGATTTGGAGCTTGAAAATCGACTTGAAACGAGTTTGGAACGAGTTGGAAAAGGCCCCAGGCCAGGCGCCCCGCCTAAGCCAGGCGCCCCGCCTGACTTGGCTACTGCCTAAGTCCCAGGCGCCCCGCCTAGACCCAGGCGCCCCGCCTGGAACACTGCATGATAAGAATCAAATACGAAACGCGGAAATAAAGATAAAGAGCGAGACACTACTCGAACTCCCTACGAAGTAACTATGGAGAACTCGTTCCATAATACCCTCGTATCGGTGTCAAGGAGGACCTACACTATGCAACTACCCTCGAGCCACACTTGGGGCTCGCAAATAGAATGATCGGGTTTTCGGTTCAAGACTCAACTAGATTCCACTAGTGAACTCAAGCAACCAAGGCAAAGGTTTCTCCAAACAAGAGATAGTTTCTTTTCATCATTCATTTAATTCAAGGTAGACTAAGGTTTGAATAGGTTTGTGAAGTATTTATAGACTTCACTTACATGTAATGAAAGCTCAAAAATACCCCCAAAGTGGGTTAAAACAATAAGGGCCTCATAGGGCTATAGTTGTCCAAAGCATAGCAAATAAACTAGGAATCCCGCATCTTCAGCTCACTAGGCGCCCCAAGTAGGCGCCCAGCCTAGTAGAGTAGGCGCCCAGCCTACTTGGAGTGGGCGGTCAGCCCCTTTGGAGTAGGCGGTCCGCCCGTTTTACAGAGGCGGTCCGCCTAGAGGAGATCCAGAGAGTGAGCAAAAAGTAGGCGGCCGGCCTAGTTGAGTAGGCGGTCCGCCTGGTGCTGTGGCCTCTTGAGTTGCTTCCAAAAGTGCTCCGGATGCCTCGTCAAGTGTACTAGAAGGTCCTCCATCCATGGTGCACCAAAGCATAGTCTTCAAGTTGGTCTTGGAGCCTTCTTCCGTACCCTTCCATATCAAATGAAGATGGGTGTCTTGGATCAACTTGGCTTGACTCCGAGTGAAGGGTCTTGAGGGGGTTTGGGTCTTATCATCCTCCCCTTCTTGAGAAGATTTCGTCCTCGAAATCGAAGCATCATCCACGACCTCTTCATCATTAAGCACAGCCTCTTCATCACCTACATTCAAAGGAACCAAGTCACTAACATTGAAAGTATTAGAAACTTGATACTCACTTGGCAAGTCGACCACATAGGCATTGTTGTTTATCTTCGAGAGCACTTGGAATGGGCCATCTCCTCGGGGTGCCAACTTCCCTTTCCTAAGGTTTGGAAACCTTTCTTTCCGGAAGTGCACCCACACAAAGTCACCCTTCTTGAGTTCCACCTTCTTGCGTCCTTTGTTCTTCTTGGCGGCAACCTTAGCATAAGCTTCCTCCAAGTTCTTCTTCGCCTTTGCATGGAGTTCAACCAAAGCCTTGGCTCTAGCTTTACCTTCAAAATTAACAACCATTTCCCTTGGCAAAGGGGTTAGATCAAGGGGAATCAAGGGGTTAAATCCATAAACACACTCGAATGGAGTCATGCCTATCATGCTATGCAATGTGCGATTGTAGGCAAACTCCATAAGAGGAAGACGATCAATCCAAGTCCCGGCCTTGCCTCGAGTCATGGCTCTAAGAAGAGCACCCAAGGTTCGGTTTACCACTTCCGTTTGCCCATCGGTTTGGGGGTGGTGGGACGTGGAGAACAAGAGCTTGGTGCCTAAAGCACCCCATAAACACCTCCAAAAATGACTTATGATGCGGGGCAAACCACCGTCACAAGACCCTTTACGAGAAGCCAAGCCAAAGCACTTCATGATGCTCACTTACACTTGATCCGGAAGGGCATGGACGATACGAGCTCGGGAGAAGACTTGAAAACGATGCATTGGAGCTCAATCAACGTTGAAACAGGGCAGGAAACAGAGCAAGAAGCAGGGGACCAAAACAGGGCCAAAACAGGGGAATTCTGCTGAGCTTACTGCCTGAAGCTGGATTTTTGTTCTTCGCGATCGCGTGAATACCTTCGCGATCGCGAAGAGTCTCTTTTTGCTCTTCGCCTTCGCGCCATGTCTTGCGCGATCGCGCAACTAGTTTTTAAGTGTGCCTCGCGATCGCGTATAACCATGCGCGATCGCGATGAACACTTTGGCAGTCTCGGACCAGAAACTAGGAAAACCTTGTAAAGGGGTGTATTTATAACACCCCTCTTTCATTTATTGCTATTACCTTACTTTGAACAAAGAACATTAATGAGCATTGCTCTCAAACACTTGTAACTCTTTTGGCTTGAAATCAATTGGATGAATCCAAGTTGCTCTTCAATCCATCTTCGATCGAATAGGTGATTCTTTCCAATCGTTTGGGGTGTAACGGAACAAGTTCTTCGTTGCTACTCGAACTTTAGTGTAAGTCTCGTCTCGCTTTATCTCTTTATCGCTTTCGTGGGTTTACCCCTTATCAGTTGGTATCAGAGCAAGGCTAGGGTTGCGTTCTTACGAGCCCTCGTCCTACTCTTCGTGCTTGTCATCTTTGTTCCGCATTTATTTTCGTGTTCTTGTTCTTGTTATATTGAAAAAGAAGAAAAAAAAAAAAAAAAAAAAAAATTCAAAAACTCAAAAACCCAAAAATTTGGAGGAAATCGCTTGTGTTACGATTTTGTTGGTTTTGATTATCGGGGATTGTTTGTTTACGTTAACCCGACAATTGGGTACCAACAAAACGCGTTTTGGAGTTGAAAATCAAAAAGTTCAAAAATTGAACCCTAGGTTGGGTATTTTGCAAAATTTGCCAAAACTTGCTTGATGTTATGATATTGTGAATGTTTGGTATCGGGGATTGTTCACAATAGTTTTCCCGTTGTTTTGATACCAACATAACATCATTTGGAGTATTGTAGTGAAAATCGAAAATTTAGTTCTTGAAGGTTTTGGAAATATTGAAGAACTTGTCAAAAATCTTTGAAAACAAGTTGTTTGATGGTTGTTTTTGTGTATGAACTATTGGGGAATGTTTGTTCCAGCTGAAAAACATCTTTGGAAAGCTTGAAAACTGAAATACATTGCATTTGGGTTGTTGTTGTGCCAAAACTGCTGTTTTTCTGTCGAAATTCTGGTTCAGCTGAACAAACCTGCGCGATCGCGCAAGGTCTCGCGCTATCGCGCCAATTCTGAATTTTTGTTCATCGCGGTCGCGCTCATCTGCACGCGATCGCGAAGGGAACCAATTTCCAGAATTTCCTGAAGTTGGACAGAACGTTCGCAAAGGTGTCGTAACAGTTCCCAACCACCAAAACTCCCATAGCATCATCAAATATGGTGAGTTTCTAGATCACAAACCAAAATTCGTCCAATTCCGAATCCGTTTAGTGGCGAATCGATCTTTGAACATTTGATCGCGCCACTTCCGGTTAGTACTTTGAGGGTAACACTTCTACCCAATTAGTACTAATCCCTTGTGCGAATAGGATACTCGTGCCTAGGAGGAGAGTAGAATCCAAAGAAGATTCGTAGTTAATTGTTTGGTTCAAGTGCGCACCAAATAGCTTGGCGTTGATCGAGTCCCATTGAATCCACTCTTCCCGAAGAGCATTTGGTTCTTGTATTTTGGTTTGATCTTTGAGGAGGTTGCGCAACTACGAGGAGGCCATTGATTTCAAGTTTGTGTGAAACCAACCCCCAAGCTTGAGTGAACCCGAGCGACAAACAAAAGTGAGGGAGTGAGTGAGGACTTTTACTCTAATCTTCCTTTCTTGTTTTTGATTGTTGTAGGTACATGGCGGAGGAGAAAGCAAAGAGTACCATTGAGGTTCCAACCGACGTCTTGGCTAGCTTGTTAGCCGAGGTGAAGGCCCTAAACCTTAAAATGGAGGTTCTTGAAAAGGAGAGGACCCCGAGTGTCCAAAAGGACCCCAATGAAGGCACTAGTGATGATTCCATCATGAAGCCGGATCATTATGCGGAGCTAGTTCGTCGACAACGGTTGAGGGATGAGGCTCTTGCTAGAGAAAGAATGTTGGGCAATCCCCAACCCTTGGGCAATCCCCAAGGAGATGTTCCATTCCTAAGGCCACGGAGAAACATTGCACCTCTTGAGCAAGTTGATGAAGCTCAAGAAGGGGAGGGCCTCGGACTTGATGATGATTACTTTGATGTCCCCTATCCAAATAGGAGGGCGATGAATGGAGGCCGAGGTATAGATAGAGGTCGTGGTCGAGGTCGAGGGCCACCAAGAGCTTATATGGGGAGAAACTTGGGAAGGGAATATGAAGATGTTGATGACAACTATGGGGTTCAACCGGAACAACACCGTGGGGGTCGAGACACTAATCTCAATAGTGTCAAGATCACTATCCCGCCTTTCAAGGGGACTAGTGATCCGGAAGCATTTCTTGAATGGAAGATCCAATTGGAGCGGGTCTTTGACACAAATGATATGACCGAGGAGAAGAAGGCCACTTATGCCATTTCATCATTTGAGTCCTATGCCTCTACTTGGTGGGAATCCATCAAGCGATCAAGGAGAAGACTTGGATTGCGGATGAACATCACTTGGGAAGAATTGAAAGAAGTTATGAACAACAAGTATGTGACTCCCAAGTATCGACAAGAGCAACTCAAAAAGCTCTATGAATTGAAGCAAGGCTACAAGTCCGTTGATGAATATTTCAACGACTTTGAGAAAAACCGGATGGCACTTGACATGGAAACGGAGGATGAAGAACAAGCTATCATCCGTTTCAAAAGTGGTTTGAGTAGGGAGATTGCTTCCCAATTGAGACTTCACATCTTCCACTCCTTGCAAGATGTTTGTGATGCCGCGGTTGAAGCCGAGAAATGGCTCAAGGAAGAAAAGGCTCCTCGCTATAGGAGTACTACCACCACCACTCCTTCAACTCGCACCAAAGATTGGAAGAGCCCATATGCTAGTGGAGCAAGTGGGAGTCGAGATGTAAAGAAGCCTTTTGAAAAGGCTACCCCGAAGAGCGACCACAAAGAAGTTGGAGGTACTTCTAAAACTACTTTAAATACTCCTTCTTCTTCTTCCTTCCAATGTCATAAATGCAAGGGTTATGGCCACTTTTCCAAAGAGTGTCCTACCCGGAAAACGATGATTGTAATGGATGATGGGTTGGTCTATGAGGGGGAAAGTGAGCCCGAGGGGGATGATGAGGAGGAAAGTGAGGAAGTTGAGGGAGAGGATGAAGAGAGGGCGACGGAGGGGGATGATCCTAATATGTTCCTTGTGGTACGCCGCATTTTGGGAACTATGTTGAGTGAGGAGAGGGAAGATGAGCAAAGGGAGAACTTGTTCCATGCCCGTTGTAGAGTGAGGGGGCAAGTTTGTTCCATGATTATTGACTCGGGTAGTTGTGCAAATGTGGTGAGCCAATCTTTGGTCTCACAATTGAAGTTGACTACCATTAAACACCCGAGCCCCTACCGTTTGCAATGGCTAAGTGAGTGTGGGGAATTGAGGGTAGTGAAGCAAGTCTTGGTTAGGTTCAAAATTGGAAACTATCAAGATGAACACCTGTTTGACGTGGTGCCAATGCAAGCTTGCCATCTTTTGTTTGGAAGGCCTTGGCAATATGACAAACAAGTGGTTCATGATGGCCGGGCCAACACTTACACGGTGAAACATGAGGGAAAAAGGTTCGTGCTTACACCTTTGACCCCGAAACAAGTAAGTGAAGACTATCGGCGCATGAAAGAGTTGAGGGAAGCGGCTAAGGCCAAGTCCCCGATTGTGGCCAAATCTTTGGCCGAGACTCCACCATCTTCCGCCGGTCGCCTGTGTGCCATGATGCAACCGGGTGAGGTTTTGAGAGGTAATGATGGCACCAAGACGCTCATATGCCTAGTGCACAAAGGTATGGTTTTAAATTCCGAAAGTGATTATTTCTCTAACCCTAACCCTTTGCCTAGTGCCATTGAAAATGTTTTGAAGGTTTATGAGGACATGTTCCCGGATGAGATGCCGGATGGATTGCCTCCCTTGAGGGGCATTGAACATCAAATTGACTTTGTCCCGGGATCTCAAATTCCCAACAAACCGGCATATAGGAGCAATCCCGAGGACACAAGGGAGCTACAAAAGCAAATTGATGAGTTGCTCACCAAGGGCTTGGTGAGGGAAAGCTTGAGCCCTTGTGCCGTGCCCGTGATCCTTGTTCCGAAGAAGGATGGCACTTGGAGGATGTGTGTGGATTGTCGAGCGGTCAACAAGATCACGGTAAAGTATCGACATCCCATACCTCGTTTGGATGATATGTTGGATGAGCTTAGTGGTTCTAGTGTCTTTTCTAAAATAGACCTTAGGTCCGGCTACCATCAAATCCGGATGAAACCCGGGGATGAGTGGAAAACCGCATTCAAGACCAAGTTTGGTCTATATGAATGGTTGGTGATGCCTTTCGGCCTCTCCAACGCACCTAGCACTTTCATGAGATTAATGAACCACGTGCTTAAGCCATTCATCAACAAATTCGTGGTCGTCTACTTTGATGACATATTGATTTATAGCAAGTCAATAGGCGACCATGTGGGCCACTTGAGTCAAGTGCTTGAAGTGCTACGAGCCGAAAAGCTCTATGCCAACTTTAAGAAGTGCGCCTTTTGTGTTGAAAAGGTTGTCTTTTTGGGCTTTGTTGTTAGTGTCAATGGTGTAGAAGTTGATGAATCCAAAGTTGAAGCCATTAGAGATTGGCCTACTCCCACCACCGTTTCTCATGTGCGGAGTTTTCATGGCCTTGCTAGTTTCTATCGGCGCTTTGTTAGAGACTTTAGCACCATTGCCGCACCACTCACGGAGTTGGTGAAAAAGGACAAGTCTTTTGTTTGGGGAGAGCCGCAAGAGAAGGCTTTCCACGAATTGAAAAGTAGGTTAAGTACCGCCCCATTGTTGCAATTGCCCGACTTCGGGAAGGCTTTTGAGGTAGAGTGTGATGCCTCGGGGGTGGGTATTGGGGGTGTTCTCATGCAAGAAGGGAAACCCGTTGCCTACTTTAGTGAGAAGTTAAAGGGCGCAACCTTGAATTACTCTACGTATGACAAGGAGTTGTATGCCCTAGTGAGAGCTTTGGCCCATTGGCAACACTATCTTTGGCCTCGGGAATTCGTGATCAAGAGTGACCACGAGTCACTCAAACATCTAAGAGGCCAAGAGAAATTGAACAAAAGGCATGCCAAGTGGGTGGAGTTCATTGAGTCTTTCCCTTATGTAATTCATTACAAGAAGGGCAAGGACAATGTTGTAGCCGATGCGCTTTCTAGGAAGTTCGCCCTTGCTACCACTCTTGCCTCTAGACTTATGGGTTTTGAGAGTATAAAGTCTTTGTATGAACATGACCCAAAGTTCAAGAGCATTCATGATGCTCTAGTGAGTGGAAAGCGGGTGGAGAAATACCAATGGGTTGACGGCTACATTTTTAAAAATGGAAGAGTTTGTGTGCCCGAGTCCTCATGGAGGGAGCTGCTTGTTCGTGAAGCACATTGTGGGGGCTTGATGGGTCACTTTGGGAGGAACAAAACCTTGGCCATTCTCATGGAGCAATTCCATTGGCCAAAGATGGGTGTGCAAGTTGAGAGACTTTGCAATACTTGCTTGGATTGCAAGTATGCTAAGTCCAAATCTAATTCCCATGGTTTGTATACTCCCCTACCTATTCCTACTAGCCCGTGGATGGATATTTCAATGGATTTTGTTATGGGCTTGCCACGGTCTAAAGGGGGGCACGATAGCATTTATGTTGTCGTGGATCGGTTCTCCAAAATGGCTCACTTTATTCCTTGTAAGAAGAGTCATGATGCACAACATGTAGCTTCTTTGTTCATTGATAATGTGTTAAAGTTGCATGGTGTGCCTCAAACCATTGTGAGTGATAGGGACTCTAAGTTCCTTAGCCATTTTTGGAGGTGTCTTTGGGGTGCTCTTGGCACCAAGTTGTTATTCTCCACGTCCCACCACCCCCAAACGGATGGTCAAACCGAAGTGGTGAACCGAACCTTGGGTGCTCTCCTTAGAGCCATGACCCGAGGTAAGGCCGGGACTTGGGTTGACAAGTTACCTCTTATGGAGTTTGCTTATAACCGTACATTGCATAGCATGATTGGCTTGACTCCGTTTGAGTGCGTTTATGGTTTTAATCCTTTGATTCCACTTGATCTAACCCCTTTGCCCAAGGAAATGGTTGTTAATTTTGAAGGTGAAACCCGTGCTAAAGCCATGCTTGAAATCCATGCCAAGACGAGGAAGCGCTTGGAGGAAGCCTATGACAAGGTTGCCCTCAAGAAGAACAAGGGGAGGAAGAAGCTGGAACTCAAGAAAGGAGATTGGGTGTGGGTGCATTTCCGCAAGGAAAGGTTTCCAAACCTCAGGAAAGGGAAATTGGCACCCCGGGGAGATGGACCCTTCCAAGTGATATCCAAGATCAACAACAACGCCTATGTGATCGATTTGCCAAGTGAGTATGCTATTTCAAACACTTTTAATGTTAGTGACTTGGCTCCTTTTGATGTAGGTAATGGCACCGTGGAGGACAATGTCGTGGAGGTTGACGCTACAATTTCGAGGACGAAATCTTCTCAAGAAGGGGAGGATGATGCGGGGCAAACCACCGTCACAAGACCCTTTACGAGAAGCCAAGCCAAAGCACTTCATGATGCTCACTTACACTTGATCCGGAAGGGCATGGACGATACGAGCTCGGGAGAAGACTTGAAAACGATGCATTGGAGCTCAATCAACGTTGAAACAGGGCAGGAAACAGAGCAAGAAGCAGGGGACCAAAACAGGGCCAAAACAGGGGAATTCTGCTGAGCTTACTGCCTGAAGCTGGATTTTTGTTCTTCGCGATCGCGTGAATACGTTCGCGATCGCGAAGAGTCTCTTTTTGCTCTTCGCCTTCGCGCCATGTCTTGCGCGATCGCGCAACTAGTTTTTAAGTGTGCCTCGCGATCGCGTATAACCATGCGCGATCGCGATGAACACTTTGGCAGTCTCGGACCAGAAACTAGGAAAACCTTGTAAAGGGGTGTATTTATAACACCCCTCTTTCATTTATTGCTATTACCTTACTTTGAACAAAGAACATTAATGAGCATTGCTCTCAAACACTTGTAACTCTTTTGGCTTGAAATCAATTGGATGAATCCAAGTTGCTCTTCAATCCATCTTCGATCATTCTATTTGCTTGAGCCTCGTGTCTCTTGAGGATAGTTGCATAGTGATAGGTGATTCTTTCCAATCGTTTGGGGTGTAACGGAACAAGTTCTTCGTTGCTACTCGAACTTTAGTGTAAGTCTCGTCTCGCTTTATCTCTTTATCGCTTTCGTGGGTTTACCCCTTATCAACTTAGGAACTTAGTGTCCCTATCACTCACTATGGTTTGAGGCACACCATGCAACTTCAAGACATTTTCAATAAACAAAGTTGCCACATGTTGTGCATCATCACATTTCTTGCATGGAATGAAATGAGCCATTTTGGAAAACCTATCCACAACAACATAAATGCTATCATGGCCCCCTCTAGTCCTTGGTAATCCCATCACAAAATCCATTGAAATATCCAACCATGGACTAGTAGGTACGGGGAGAGGGGTATACAACCCATGAGGGTGGGCTTTAGATTTGGCTCGCTTGCACTCAAGGCAATTAGCGCAAAACTTTTCCACATGCACCCTCATCTTTGGCCAATGGAATTGTTCTTGAAGAATGGCCAAAGTCTTTCTTGTGCCAAAATGTCCCATGAGTCCCCCGCAATGTGCTTCATGCACAAGCAACTCTCTCCAAGAGGACTCCGGAATGCACACCCTACCATTTTTGAAGATATAACCATCAAACCATTGGTATTTGTCAACTCTCTCCCCTTTCTCTAGAGTGTCATGGACACTCTTTAGCTTTGGGTCATGAGCATACATCAATTTAATGCTCTCAAAACCCATGAGCTTAGAGGTGAGAGTGGTGGCTAGTGCAAACTTCCTTGAAAGCGCATCCGCCACAACATTGTCCTTTCCTTTCTTGTATTGGATCACATAGGGAAAAGACTCAATGAATTCAACCCACTTGGCATGTCTCTTATTGAGCTTCTCTTGGCCTCTCAAATGCTTGAGTGACTCATGGTCACTCTTGATTACAAACTCACGAGGCCAAAGATAGTGTTGCCAATGGGCAAGGGCTCTCACAAGGGCATACAACTCCTTGTCATATGTAGAATAATTCAAGGATGCCCCTTTCAACTTTTCACTAAAGTAGGCGATGGGTTTGCTATCTTGCATTAAAACACCACCAATTCCCACCCCCAAGGCATCACACTCAACCTCAAATGCCTTCCCGAAGTCGGGCAATTGCAATAGCGGGGCGGTACTCAACCTACTTTTCAACTCAAGGAAGGCCTTCTCTTGAGGCTCTCCCCAAACAAACGGTTGGTCTTTCTTCACCAATTCGGTGAGTGGAGCGGCAATGGAGCTAAAGTCCTTCACAAATCGCCTATAAAAGCTCGCGAGACCATGAAAGCTCCTTACTTGAGTCACGGTAGTAGGAGTAGGCCAATCACGTATGGCCTCTACCTTAGACTCATCCACCTCCACTCCTTGGGCACTCACAACAAACCCAAGGAAGACAACCTTATCCACACCAAAGGCACACTTTTTGAAATTAGCATAGAGTTTTTCGGCTCTCAAAGCATCAAGCACTTGCCTAAGGTGGTCAACATGTTCATCCATTGTCTTACTATAGATCAAGATATCATCAAAATAGACAACAACAAACTTGTTGATAAAAGACTTCAAAACATGATTCATGAGTCGCATGAAAGTGCTAGGTGCGTTGGAAAGCCCGAAGGGCATTACCAACCATTCATAGAGACCGAATTTGGTCTTGAATGCGGTTTTCCATTCATCCCCGGGTTTCATCCGGATTTGATGGTAACCGGACCTAAGGTCGATTTTGGAAAAGACACACGACCCACTCAATTCATCCAACATATCATCAAGCCGGGGAATAGGGTGACGGTACTTGACCGTTATCTTATTCACGGCTCGGCAATCTACGCACATTCTCCAGGTGCCGTCTTTTTTTGGGACAAGAATGACCGGTACGGCACAAGGACTCAAACTCTCCCTTACCAAGCCTTTGGATAGCAAGTCATCAACTTGTTTTTGCAACTCCCTTGTATCCTCGGGATTGCTTCTATAGGCCAGCTTGTTCGGGATTTGAGAGCCCGGAATAAAGTCAATTTGATGTTCAATACCTCTCAAGGGAGGTAAACCATCGGGCATCTCATCCGGGAACATGTCCCCAAAGTTTTCCAAGACATTTTTCAAAGCACTAGGCATAGGGCTAGAAGAGAAATCACAATTAGAGTTTAGAACCATACCTTTGTGCACTAGGCATATGAGAAGTTTGTTGCCATCATTTCCTTTTAGGATCTCGCCCGGTTGCATCATGGCACATATGCCACCGGTAGAAGTAGGTGGGATTGCCACCAAGCTTTTGGTCAAAGGGCTAGTCTCAACAACCGACTTAGCCTTTGCCACTTCTCTCAACTCCCGCATCCGCTTGTAATCATCGCTCACTTGTTTGGGAGTCATAGGTTGGAGCACAAACTTTTTCCCCTCATGCGTCACCGTATAGGTGTTGGCATGACCATTATGAACCACATGTCTATCAAATTGCCAAGGCCTACCAAAGAGTAGGTGGCATGCTTGCATAGGCACGACATCGAACATGTGTTCATCCACATAGTTCCCAATCTTGAATTTGATCAAACATTGTTTAACCACCCTCAACTCACCACACTCACTAAGCCATTGAAGCTTATAAGGACTTGGGTGTTTCAAGGTAGGTATTTTCAATTGGGTAACAAGTGTTTGGCTAATAACATTAGCACAACTTCCCGAGTCAATGATCATAGAGCAAATGAGACCCATGACTCGGCATTTGGAATGAAAAAGATTCTCTCGTTGCAAGGTCTCAACATCCTCTACACACATGACTCCTAGACTCCTCCTCACAACAAGGAAGGCATGGGATTCATCATCTTCAATCATAGTAATCTCCCCTTCATCTCCCTCATCCTCATCACCCTCTACTCCCTCTTCCTCCTCGGGCTCACTATCTTGCTCATAGACCAAGTCACCAACAAGAACCATAGTTTTCCGGGTAGGGCAATCTTTAGAGAGATGACCATAACCTTTACACTTAAAGCATTGAGTAGAAGAAGAGATTGGATTACTCAATTGGGTTCTAGAATTACCTCCCACGGGTTGTGTTGACCTTTCAAAAGGCTTTTTCACTTCCTTGCTAGCACTTGCACCACTTGCACTTTGGAATTTGGCATTAGTTGTAGGAGACTTCCAATCCTTTGGCTTGTTCAATGGAGTAATAGCATTACTCTTGTAGCGAAGGGATTTCTCCTCTTTAAGCCACTTCTCGGCTTCAACCGCATCCTCACATAGCTTGTAATGATCATTGTACTTGTGAAACTTCAATAGTGAAGCTATGTCTCGGTTTAAGCCCCCTTTGAAACGGATCATGGCCGTCTCATTGTCTTCCTCATCCAAGTCTAGAGTCATCCGGACTTGTTCAAACTCATTGAAGTACTCCCCAACCGACTTGGAACCTTGTTTCAATTCATAGAGACGCTTTTGTTGGTCCACTCGGTATTGGTTAGTCAAGTACTTTTCATCCATCACACGGATAGACTCATCCCAAGTAAGATTAAGAACCATCCCCATCCTCCTTCTATTCCTCTTTACCGACTCCCACCATGTAGAAGCAAAGGACTCAAAGGTAGAGATAGCATACTTAGTCTTCTTTAATTCGGGCATGTCATTGGTGTCAAATATACGTTCCATGGACAACTTCCAATCAAGGTACTCCACCGGATCACTACTCCCTTTGAAAGGAGGAATAGTAATCTTCACACTATTAAGATTGTTGTTGTTGTCACGACCCCCACGGAATGGCTCCGGTTGGCCCCCATAGTGGTCTTCATTCACACCATACTCCCTTCTCGCATTCCCTCCAACAAATCCCATAGGTGGCCCTCGACCTCGGCCCCTACCTCGATCCACATTACGACCCCAATTCATACCACGTCTCGGTTGAAAGTGGTCATCAAGCCCATACATATCATCACCATACTCGGCTTCCTCCCCTTCTTGAGCTTCATCGACTTGCTCAAGAGGTTGCACATTTCGGATGGGTCTTGGTAATGGGTTGTCTCTTGGGGGATTATCCAAGATACGGGGAATGCCCGTTCGTTCAATCCTCTCTCAATCTTCCTTTACCCGTTGTTGATTGAGTAATTCAACAACTTGCTCCGGGGTAAAGGTAGGGCTACTTGAGCCTTCACCGGTCTCAATTTGGACACTCGGGGTCCCCTTTTCAATTGGGACACTCGGGGTCCCTTGGTCTCCTTGGGTACTTGAAGCACCCTTTTCAAGTGACTCAATCCGTTGAGTCATAACATCCATCTTGGCAAGAAGGCTAGCCAAGGCCTCCTTGATGAAATCTTGACCTTCGTTGGCCATTGTACCTACAAAGAAAAGGAACAAGAGTTAGTTAAAACACCTCACTCGCTCCCTCACTTGTGTTCACTCGGATCACTCTTTTAGGTGGCGGTGGATATTTCACTCTTGCTTGAACTCAAAAGCTTCACAAAGTTGAATAGTAAACCTTAACCTAATCACTCGACTCAAAAGCCAAATGTACTCCGGGGTGAGTGGAGTTAATAGGACTCGATTGGAACGCTAAGCACTTTGAGTGAGGACTTGAGTCAAAAGGCACTACGGATCTTCTTTGAGTTCTAGTCTCCGTTCTAAGGCACGATGATCCTAGTAGCTTGAAGTAATTAGTACCAATCGAGTAGGATTATACTCTAATAATACTAATTAGAAGCGATGCAAACAACAAAACAAACGAACCTAGAAGAAACTACCCGATTCCCAACTCTCCAGGAAGTAGGCGCCCCACCTGTTTGGACTAGGTGGTCCGCCCAGTGTCTGCAGAGAGGAGTGGGCGGTCAGCCTACTCAGAGTAGGCGGTCCGCCTCTGTAAAGTCCAGAGAGCACTCAAAAATCAGGCGGTCCGCCCGTTTCCCTAGGCGCTCCGCCTACTGCAAGTTCCAGCACAGTTCAAACACGATTTTCTTGGTTTTGCACCCAAAAATTCATCAATCCACACGTTGTTTTGGCAAATCAAAGGTACCCCAATGTTGTTTCAAGCACAGAGATCAAACCCCAATCAATTTTATCAAACCCCAATCAAAGTTCAACATTCCACCATGTTCATAGCTAGAGTTTCAAATTTTCAAGTTCTTCAAGGGTTTCAAATTTTCAATCCTTGTGTTTCTACTTCAAATTCGATGCTCAGGGTACCAAAAGAACGGTTTTCCAACAAGGAACAAAACCCAATATCAATCAAGCAATGGGTCCAACAAACCAAGATTCTATGATCAAATTTTTGTGTTTTTTCAACCCTTTTCTATTTTTTTGTGTTTTCTTCTTTTTCTTCAACAACAAATAAGAACCTAAGATAGAAACCAACCTAGGCACGAAGAATCAAGGGTCGGGGGGTTGTAGAAACAAAACCCGAGCCTTGCTCTGATACCAAGATGATAAGAATCAAATACGAAACGCAGAAATAAAGATAAAGAGCGAGACACTACTCGAACTCCCTACGAAGTAACTATGGAGAACTCGTTCCATAATACCCTCGTATCGGTGTCAAGGAGGACCTACACTATGCAACTACCCTCGAGCCACACTTGGGGCTCGCAAATAGAATGATCGGGTTTTCGGTTCAAGACTCAACTAGATTCCACTAGTGAACTCAAGCAACCAAGGCAAAGGTTTCTCCAAACAAGAGATAGTTTCTTTTCATCATTCATATAATTCAAGGTAGACTAAGGTTTGAATAGGTTTGTGAAGTATTTATAGACTTCACTTACATGTAATGAAAGCTCAAAAATACCCCCAAAGTGGGTTAAAACAATAAGGGCCTCATAGGGCTATAGTTGTCCAAAGCATAGCAAATAAACTAGGAATCCCGCATCTTCAGCTCACTAGGCGCCCCAAGTAGGCGCCCAGCCTAGTAGAGTAGGCGCCCAGCCTACTTGGAGTGGGCGGTCAGCCCCTTTGGAGTAGGCGGTCCGCCCGTTTTACAGAGGCGGTCCGCCTAGAGGAGATCCAGAGAGTGAGCAAAAAGTAGGCGGCCGGCCTAGTTGAGTAGGCGGTCCGCCTGGTGCTGTGGCCTCTTGAGTTGCTTCCAAAAGTGCTCCGGATGCCTCGTCAAGTGTACTAGAAGGTCCTCCATCCATGGTGCACCAAAGCATAGTCTTCAAGTTGGTCTTGGAGCCTTCTTCCGTACCCTTCCATATCAAATGAAGATGGGTGTCTTGGATCAACTTGGCTTGACTCCGAGTGAAGGGTCTTGAGGGGGTTTGGGTCTTATCACTGCACAGTTAGGCGCCCCCTCCTGAGTTCAGGCGCCCCTCCTAAGTGCTGAAAGTGTTGTTTCGGGTAGATTTTCATAGGCATTTCCCTTTGTTTGATTGCATTAATTCCGGTTAGTGCTATTAGAGTATAATCCTACTCGATTAGTACTAATCACTTTGAGCTATTAGGATCATCGTGCCTAGAAAGGAGACTAGAATTCAAAGAAGATCCGTAGCATCTTTTGGTTCAAGTCCTCACTTCAAATTGCTTAGCGTTCATCGAGTCATATTAACTCCACTCGCCCCGGAGTACAATTGGCTTGTGAATAGTTGGTTGGGTTGAGGATTGATAGTCAACTACTTGAAGCTTTTGGTAACAAGTCCGAGTGAAATATCCACCACCACCCCCAAAAGAGTGATCCGAGTGAACTCAAGTGAGGGAGTGAGTGAGGTCTTTTACTAACGTTTGTTGCTTCTTGTAGGTACAATGGCAAACGATGGAGATGATCCTATGAAGAACTTTATGGCCACCATTATGGCTAAATTGGAGGATATCTCATTGAGACTTGAAACCGTCGAGAGGAATCAAGTTGAGACCGGTGAGAGGAGGACCCCGAGTGTCCAAATTGAATCCGGAGAGGGCACGAGTCATAGCACTCCTATGACTCCCAGACACTTTGTTGAGCTAAACAAGAGGTATGAACAAAGCAAAGTTGAAGCGCTACGAGAGCGTGGGTTGGGCAATCCCCAACATGAGAGCAATCCTCTCAACTTGGGCAATCCCCAAGGAAATGCTCCACTTCGAAGACCCGTTAGGTTTGTCCCACCTCTTGAGCAAGTTGTTGAGGCTCAAGAAGAGGAGGAAGCCGAGTATGGTGATGAGGCCTATGGGTATGATGCTCCTTATCAACCTAGGAGGCCAATGAATTGGGGTCGACATGTGGATCGGGGTAGAGGCCGAGGTCGAGGGCCACCCATGAGATTTGATGGAAGGAATGCTAGGAGAGAGTATGTTGCTCATGATGACCACTATGGAGGCCAACCGGAGCCTAACTATGGGGTGCGTGACAACAACAACAATCTCAATAGTGTGAAGCTTAATCTTCCATCCTTTAAGGGAGCTTGTGATCCGGAGGCATATATGGAATGGGTTCTACTTATAGAGAGAGTGTTTGACACAAATGAGATGACCGATGAGAAGAAAGGTACTTATGCTATTTCATCCTTTGAGTCTTATGCTTCTACTTGGTGGGAATCCATAAAGAGGACAAGAAGAAGAGCGGGTGTGCATGTGAATGTGACATGGAATGAATTGAAGGCCCTCATGAATACCAAGTATGTGACTCCTAGATATCGACAAGAGCAACTCAAGAAGCTCTATGATCTAAAGCAAGGTGTCAAGACGGTTCATGAGTACTATGATGAGTTTGAGAAGACCCGATTGGCCTTAGATATGGAGACCGAGGATGAAGAGCAAGCCATGATTCGTTTCAAAAATGGTTTGAGCTATGGTATAGCTTCTCAATTGAGGTTGCATTCTTATCCTTCACTTCAAGATCTATTGGAAGCCGCTATTGAAGCCGAGCAATGGCTTAAGGGAGAAAAGTCCACCCGTTACAAGAGTAGCACTCCTACTCCCATGAACCAACCAAAAGAGTGGAAGACTCCAAATGCAAGCTTTCCGAGTGCCAATGCTAGCAAAGAAGTGAAGAAGCCATATGAGAAGACTACTCCACCTTTGGAAGGTACTTCTAAAACTCGCTTGAGTAATCCTATTTCTACTTCTACTCAATGTTATAAGTGCAAGGGCTATGGGCATATTGCTAAAGAATGCTCCACAAAACGAAACATGGTTGTGGTTGGCAATTTAGTGTATGAACAAGAAAGTGAGTCCGAAAATGGAGAAGTAGAGGGGGATGAGGAAGTTGATTGTGAGGAGGCCGTAGAAGAGGATGATGGCCCTCAAATGTTCTTGGTGGTTAGGAGAAGCTTGAGTACCATTGTTATGGAAGAGGAGGTGGAAAATGATCAAAGGGAAAACCTCTTTCATGCTAGGTGCCGAGTGATGGGCCAAGTATGTTCAATGGTTGTTGATTCGGGGAGTTGTACCAACATAGTGAGCCAAACCTTGGTTTCCCAATTGAAGTTACCCACTCTTAAGCATCCAAAACCCTATCGTTTACAATGGCTTAGCGAGTGTGGTGAACTAAAGGTGGTGAAACAAGCGTTGATTGAGTTTAACATTGGGAGCTATAAGGATAAGATCATGTTTGATGTGGTCCCGATGCAAGCATGCCATTTATTGTTTGGGAGACCATGGCAACATGATAGGTGTGTAGTGCATGATGGCCGGACCAACTCCTATACGGTTAAGCAAGATGGGAGAAAGTATGTGCTTAGACCTTTGACTCCAAGGCAAGTGAGGGAAGACTACAAACGAATGAAGGAGTTGAGGGAAGAGGCTAAGGCAAAGTCACCCATTGTACTTGAACCCGAGGCAAACAATCTTATTGTTTTGCCAATGCATGATGAAAATGAGAGTCACTCCACTTCAAATGAGAGAGAAAAGATAGAGAGAAGTGAGGGAGTGACCGGTGACAATCCAAGAGAGGAAAAAGGAGAGGATTTGAGGAGTGATGTGAGTGGATTGTCACCACAAACTACACTTGACCATGAGGTAAAATTGAGAGAGATGAGAGGTGAGGAAGAAAAAATTGAGAGTGAGAGCACCCATTATTCTAACCCTTCTTTATCTTCTATCTCTTCTTGTGAAAGTTCTTGTGTAGGTACATTGAAAGACAAGTCATTGGAGCCTCAATGTGAGCTTCATGAAGGAGAAGTTGCATATGACACTTCAAACCTTGTGAGTGATCAAGGGAGTACTACAAATGTAAGTGTTTCTTCACCTTTTCATGAACCTACTAGCTACTTGTCTTGTAATGACTCAACACTAGTTGGAGCTTGTGATGCATCTAGTGAATATGCCACTAGTGAAGAGTCTAGTTGTCAACTTGTGTGTGCTTGTGAAACACTAGTTGGAAGGGATGCTATGCCACATCATGATGTGAGCTCATTGTTCATTGAACCCTTCCCTAGTGTAGGTTTGATAGTTGACCATGATTGTGACCTTTGCTATGACACACCGCCAACCTTTGACCTAGGGAAAGATGAGGTAGTTGACCATTCCCTAATTGATATGCTTCTATTTGGTGGACCAATGTGTTGTGGTAAGGATGGTCTTGACCTTGAGGAGTCCAAATTGCATGAATTGGACAAGGTTGTCTACGATGACTCCTCAAGTGAACCTAGTCTTGATAACTTGTCTATGCTTGATCATGATAGTGAGATGCATGTTTATACTAATCCATTGTTTGAAGGCATTCTCATTAGTGGTAATGACTTGTATCGGACTAGGGTGAATAGCAAATTGGAACCCCCATGGTGTGAAGGAATTGATTCCTTAGGCAACCCATTGATGGAGAAATTGGGTGAGGTGGATGGTTCTTTGAGTGACCCTACTATTGCTAGTTGGGGTTATGATGAAGAAGAATCTATCATCAATGCCTTCCTTGAGAGCTTGTCTTTTGAGAGGGGTTGCTTAGGTGATAAAATTGGAGGTGAAAAGGAGTCCCTTGGTGTGAGTAAGTATGCTCTAAAGAAGGGGAGTGGAGTACTTGATGTTACTTGCATGATGGGTTACTTGACTCACTCCACTCCGCATGTTGATCACACCTCGAGGATAGATTGGTTCGTTGATCTTGAGCTTAAGGTTCAAGGGGATTTTGATAGCTTGATTTTGCATTTTTCATATCCCCATGGCTTATATGATCACTATTGTGTTAGGTGCATGATGATCTTTAACCAAGTACTTATTGTTCTCTTTGGAAACTTGATATTTGTGCTTCTCATTGATGCTTGGTTATATCACAAGAGTGTGTTTTCCACACTTCTTGCACTAACCTACTTTCAAAGTAGGAGTTCTTGTGTTTGCTTGACGTTGCTTGTAGGTTCTAAGCTCCATGTTAAAGCAAGGGAGATCTTGGAAGAGACCTATGTCAAGGTGACGATCAAGAGTTACAAAGGAGGAGAGCATTGGGCACCCCTAAGAGATGATGCCATGACCATGAATGCATTGATTTCGAGGACGAAATCTCTTCAAGAAGGGGAGGAAAAGGATAGATTGATGCAATCCAAAACGAGCGGAAGCTAAACACGATACAAATATGCGGAAGCGATAAATAACTAGATAGGTGATATCAATGATATCGGGGAAACAAGGATTGGGGAGTCAAGAAACGAGAAGAAAGAACGGATTAATAAATTCAAGACATGAATTAATAATCCAAAAGGGAGAAAGTGAAACTCGAACCTTACAATGGACTCAACTAGGTGTCGATCGCCATAGGTTCCAAGTTAACGAGATACATGAAGCCTCGGGCTTCGGACTAGAAAGGCTCGGCCTTCTCTAATTCTCTCTTCTCTCTATTCAATCCAAGCTAAACTAAAACTCATGAAAATGAAGAGCTAATATGCTATATATACATTTACATTGGATATTGGGCAAAAATGCCCCTAGAACTGATTCTGCCTCGCTGATCATCTTCTCCTCATCGCGATCGCGCCAGGAAGGCTCGCGATCGCGCAGACCATCTTCTACAGCATCGCGATCGCGCTAGGGATCTCGCGATCGCGCAGGTCTCCATCATCTTCACGACCTTCAGCATCCTCAGCTTCGCCTTCGCGCTCAAAGTCACGCTGTCGCGCAGGCCAATGCAATACTCTTCGCGATCGCGTGAGAAGCTGTCGCGATCGCGAAGAACAAAAGTTCTTCCTCAGGCAGTGAGCTCCCAGTGTGCTCCCCTGTTTTGCCCTGTTTTGGGCTGCCTGTTTTCCTACCCTGTTTCCTCCGTCCTCGGCGCTCCAATGCATGATCTTCCAAGACGTTCCCGGAGGCCTTGACTCGTATCCGTTGTGCACTCGAGCTTGGCTTTTGATGGTTGTCGTTTAGGCCATTTTATATTGCATCATCCTCCCCTTCTTGAAAGGATTTCGTCCTCGAAATCGAACCATCAAAACCTACAATCAAAGCAAGCACAACCAAAACGTCCTACTTCACAAGTAGGTTAGCTTAACAAGGATAAGTGCAAGTGGTGTGGAAAACACACTCTTGTGATAGAGCCAAGCATCAATTCCTATGAAAAAGCTTATGTCCCCAAAAGAGACAACATGGTCTTGGCTCGACAAGAACAAGCACTCATTTTCAAAACAAGCAAAGAGATCAAAGTCATGCAAGATGTAGCAATCAAATGTCCTATGACCCCTAAGCTTACTAGCAACACACCAAGCCTTCAAATCAAGTTTATCACAATGTGACACATTGGCTTTGGTATGTCCATCACTCAAGGTGTGCTCAACATATGGGATGGAGTAAGTAAAATAGTTCAATTCACAACTAACATCAACTACTCCACTCCCCTTCTTAAGGGCATTCTTACACACACCGAGAGATACCTCCTCACCTCCCAAATCAACTCCAAGACAATCCTCCTCACTAGGCAAACTCCAAAGGAAAGTCTCCAAAATAGGTTCTTCATCATTATAGTCCACACAATGAAAGCTAGGACCACTAGAAGAAAGGTCAACACGACCAATATCAAGGCTACTCTCCTCACTTGGAGTTCCAAACGTCGGATCATCCATAGAGCCTAACTTTACAAACCATGGAGGTTCGACTCTACTATTGACTCTAGTCCGATACAATTCACCACCACAAATGAGATTACCTTCAAACAATAGAAATGTAAAGGCATGCACCTCAAATTCATGGTTACACAAAAGCATATCATCAAGACTAGGTCTTTCACTCTCACTCGAGGAGTCATCGAAGATAAATCGATCCATCTCACATTCAAGAGACTCCTCAAGGTCAAATCCACCCTCACTACGACACATGAGACCACCATTATCAATTAAGCAATCAAAGGGAAGAATAAGATCATCATGCAATTCATCTTCTCCTTTATCAAATATAGGTGGGGTGTCATAACAAGGTTCACAATCAAGGTCAACTTCAATATTTTCACTAAAGAGAGGTTCAATGAAAATCGAGCTCACATCATGATGTGGCCTTTCAACCCTCTCAACTAGTGGTTCATTTTCACACACAAGTTGACCAAATGGCTCTACACTAGTTGCAAACACATTGTACTCATGTAAATCATCAACTAGCCTAGAGTTTTCACAAATAACATTACAAGACAAGGAAGTATTATGCTCAAGGATAGAAGAACTAACACATACCTTTGAGTCGCACTCGGGCTCACTCAATGTACTTGAAGCATCATGGGTAGTTCCTTCACCTCGTAGCTCACATTTGGCTTCTCCTTCACCTTGTCTTTCCATCTCGGAACATGGTTGAGGCTCCATCGGTTTGCCTCCAAGAATACCTACACAAGTACTCAAACAAGTAGAAGAAATAGATAAAGGGTTATGATTAGAATAAGGGGTGTCCTCACTCTTTTTTCCCTCTTTCTTTTCCCTCATTTTTCTTTCAAGGCTAGGTGTAGATTCGGGTGGTGACATCCCGCTCACATCACTCAACACATCCTCTCCTTTTTCCACTCGAGGAATGTCACCGGTCACTCCCTTACTCCTCTCAATCTTTTGTCTCTCAAATTCGGGCGAATTGGGACGAGGCCCAAGAATGCCCATAGCCGGAGTAGGTGGACCTTTTACATCAACCCGGAATCTAGGACTTGGAGACTCATTACTTGACGTCTCCTTCTTCTTCGTTGGTGAACCACTTGGAATTGAAACTTGTGGTTTCGGGTTCACCTTGTTGATGTCTATCAACCCTTTTCTAGCACATGTCCCACCATTGCTTGTGTTTGTAGGACTTCTCGTTTGCACATTGTCAACCATGGAATGAAGTTCTTGCTCCTTGCTCCTTTGCCTAGCCAAAGAAGGCGCACTAGTAGGCACTTGGCTCTTCGCCCGGTAAGGCACAAAGTCATAAACTCTTTGCCCTACGCCCACAAGATATGCACCCTTCACCGCACTATATTGCACCCTCTTCCCCTCCAACCACCGGTCACCGATCCACACATCAATATGACGCATGGGATACACATCACACCACATATAGCATTTATAGTTCCTATGAGATATGAGTACCCGAGCCTCCTTAGAAACCCACGCTCCATCATACTCATAAGGATGCTCTAGCTTGTGGCATGGTATCCTAAGCCTATCAACCAAAGAGGTGCTAATACAATTGGCATCGGTACCACCAATTTTGAGCAAGTATCCTCCAATACCATCTACCTCAACAACGAACCTACATCTACCCAAGTCTTGCACATTGGCACCCAAATGAGAATTTGGACGCCCACAAGTGTCAACACCAACAACTTGGGTCTTCCTTATCCCTCCACTAGTGGCATCACCACTAGAACAACCTCCACTTCCCGTCACTCTCCCAACATTAGAAATGTTGTTGGAAGTCGAGGAAGGAACCTTGCCATGGAACCCATAAGTGCCTCTCGCCTCGGTTCCATAGCCCATAGCACTACTCCTACTACAACCATCCACGCCCCTCACGGCACATAACCCCTTTGTAGCAAAAGCAACACCATCTATCATACCACCCTCCACATGGAAATTAGAAGCATTAGGCCGCTTAGCGTACCTAGAAGATGCAAGCTTCTTCTTCCCCATGGAACAACCACCACCACCTCCCATACTAATGGAAGGTCCTCCACTACTCCCTTGTACTCCATTAGCAACACCAAGAGAAGATGCATAAGAACAATTCATATACTCAACATCATCATCAACTCTATCTATGTCACTATCATGCTCAAATTCTTCACAAGAAGAGTAAGTAGGATCATCATACCTTGAAGCGTCACTATCCTCGGGCTCTTGACTAGAAGCATAAGTATCTTCACACTCTTCATCACAAGCTTCACAGTCTTCACCACTCTCACGATCATCGTAGTGAACCGCTTCATCATCATAGGAGCCATGGCTTCCATCATCATAGTAACGGTCTTCATCACCCTCATAGGAACCATAGTCTCCATCATCACCATTCGAGTCATAGCAACTCGCATCATCGCCACATGAGCCACAATCTACTCCATCATCATTGTCCGACATTGTTGCAATCACCGAAGAACAATACCTCCCAAAAGTCACTCCCTCACGTGTATCACTCAATATATGTACGCTCAAGAGCGAGGCCTTATCAACTTGGGAACCAAGGTAATCACAACTAGCATGTCCAAGTTAAAGTTCGGAGTGGAATTAATGAGACTCGATGTACGGACGGCTATTTAAAGTGCGCACTTGAGGCCAAAAGGAGTTCTACGACTCTTCTTTGAATTCTAGTCTCCTCTACGCACGAATACCTAATACGCTAAAGGATTAGTGTCTTTCAAGTAGGCCAATTACCTTCAAAACACTAACCAAGAGGTACGGTAGAAAACGGGACACAAAAGATTCGACTCGAATCGGCACCAAACGGATTTGGAATCGGATGAAATTTTGTTTGTGATCTACAAACTCATCATATTTAATGGTCCAATTGGAGTCATGATGTTTGGAAACTGTTCGGAAGCCGTTGCGAACATTCTGTCCCAAAACTGGAATTCTGAAATTTTTTTGTTCTTCGCTATCGCGACCAGACGCGCGCGATCGCGAAGGGTTAATTTTTCAAAAAATAATTTTGTTCTTCGCTATCGCGAAATTGCTCTTCGCGATCGCGAAGGGTTAATTTCTGCGATTTCACAGCAGCTCAAAAACGGGTTTTTTTGGCGATTTTGGCCAAAACTTTGGCTCGATATCAACCCGAAACACAAAACCAACGATACCCAAAGGTGTATACAACTAATATCATCAATCCCCAATAGTTTTTCAACCCCAAACAACAACAACAAGCTTCGATTCGAGATTGAAGCGTTTTCAAGAATTTTCAAACTTTTGGATTTTGATTTTCGAAATTTTTGAATCGTAACACCAAAACACGATATATGGGTATCAAAACGACGGGAATACAACAAGGAACAAACCCCACTACTTTTTAACACTCGGGGATTCGTATCCAACCCGCTCGACCAAATTTTGTCAAGTTTTCTAGTTTTTCAATTTTTTTGTTTTTCTTCAATTTTTCAAGAACAACACAACAACAACAATGAAACTAACATATGGAACAAGGAACGGGGGTTTGTAAGAACATAACCCGAGCCTTGCTCTGATACCAACTGATGCAATCCAAAACGAGCGGAAGCTAAACACGATACAAATATGCGGAAGCGATAAATAACTAGATAGGTGATATCAATGATATCGGGGAAACAAGGATTGGGGAGTCAAGAAACGAGAAGAAAGAACGGATTAATAAATTCAAGACATGAATTAATAATCCAAAAGGGAGAAAGTGAAACTCGAACCTTACAATGGACTCAACTAGGTGTCGATCGCCATAGGTTCCAAGTTAACGAGATACATGAAGCCTCGGGCTTCGGACTAGAAAGGCTCGGCCTTCTCTAATTCTCTCTTCTCTCTATTCAATCCAAGCTAAACTAAAACTCATGAAAATGAAGAGCTAATATGCTATATATACATTTACATTGGATATTGGGCAAAAATGCCCCTAGAACTGATTCTGCCTCGCTGATCATCTTCTCCTCATCGCGATCGCGCCAGGAAGGCTCGCGATCGCGCAGACCATCTTCTACAGCATCGCGATCGCGCTAGGGATCTCGCGATCGCGCAGGTCTCCATCATCTTCACGACCTTCAGCATCCTCAGCTTCGCCTTCGCGCTCAAAGTCACGCTGTCGCGCAGGCCAATGCAATACTCTTCGCGATCGCGTGAGAAGCTGTCGCGATCGCGAAGAACAAAAGTTCTTCCTCAGGCAGTGAGCTCCCAGTGTGCTCCCCTGTTTTGCCCTGTTTTGGGCTGCCTGTTTTCCTACCCTGTTTCCTCCGTCCTCGGCGCTCCAATGCATGATCTTCCAAGACGTTCCCGGAGGCCTTGACTCGTATCCGTTGTGCACTCGAGCTTGGCTTTTGATGGTTGTCGTTTAGGCCATTTTATATTGCATCATAGATACTAGGCACGAAGAACCAAGGGTCGGGGGTTTGTAGAAACAAAACCCGAGCCTTGCTCTGATACCAAATGATGTAGGGAAACGCGGAAAAGATAAAAGATAAAGAACGAGACGTAACTCGATCTCTAATCCCAAGTAGCAACGGAGAACTCGTTCCGTTACACCCCGAGAGAAGGACAAGAACACCTACGCTATGCAACTACCCTCGAGCCACACTTGGGACTCGCAAATAGAATGATCGGGGCGGGGTTGTTAGGCAACTAGAATCCACTAGAAGTAACAAGTCCCAACTAAGGTTGGTTTTCATAAACCCAAAGAGAATCCACTCTTTACAATATTCAATTCATCATTCAACATAAATTAAGTGTAAAATAAGCTAGGCTTGGATATTTATAGTGTTTTCCCAAGCTTACACAAAGACTTAACTACCCTTACTTAATAAGGTTCAACAAATAAGCCACGCAGGGCAAAATAGTAAAAGAACCATAAGTTCAGCAGCTAGGAGGGGCGCCTGGGTCATGCTGAAGCTAGGCTGGGCGCCTGGAGCTAGGCGGGGCGCCTGGCTTGGCCTTCAGCTAGGCTGGGCGCCTGGCTAGGCTGGGCGCCTGGCTTGGCCTTCAGCTAGGCTGGGCGCCTGGCTAGGTGGGGCGCCTGGGTGCCTTCCATTCTTAGGCAGTGAGCTTCCTAGGCGGGGCGCCTGGGCTAGGCGGGGCGCCTAGCTATGCTGGGCCTCCTTCCTTCTCCGTAGGCGTGGAGCCTAGTGATGAAACCATCCGGAACACTTCCAAAGCCCTTGACTTCAAGTCCTTTGTATCTTCCAAGCTTGGCACATGTCGGAAAGTGTTGGAAAGTGTCTTGGCACGATTTGCTCTGCATCACTGAAGTTCCCATTAAGCCCCCGGAGTGAGCTTCTCGAACCAAAAGCTCTCTCCATGATGACATGGGCACACAAACTTTCTCATTTTTGAAGAGATATCCATCGTGCCACTGATACTTCTCAACCGTACGGCCACTCAAGATAGCGTCACAGACGCTCTTAAGCTTGGGGTCTTGTTCATACATTAGCTTTGAATCAGTCTTTTTCGCCACATCACGTATTCTTGATCCTTTTGAACCCCATTAGTCTCGAAGCGAGAGTTGTCGCTAAGGAGAATTTTCTCGACAGTGCATCGGCCACAACATTGTCTTTACCCTTTTTGTAATGAATTATTGGGAAAGCTCTCAATGAATTCTACCCATTTGGCATGCTGCCGGTTCAACTTCTCTTGGCCTCGGAGATGTTTCAAATATTCATGGTCACTTTTAATCAAAAACTCATGGGGCCATAGATAATGTTGCCAATGAGTGAGTGCTTGAAGGAGGGCATACAATTCCTTGTTATATGTAGAGTAGTTCAAGGTTGCACCCTTAAGCTTTTCGCTGAAGTAAGCGATCGGCTTCGATTCTTGCATAAGCACTCCTCCGATCCCAACTCCGAACACATCACATTCAACCTCGCTTTGCCCAAGTCAGGGAGTTATAGTAACGAGGTAGAACTTAGCCTCCGTTAAAACTCATGGAAAGCCCTCTCTTGGGACTCTCCCCACACAAACAGATGGTCTCTCTTTACCAGCTCGGTTAAAGGAGCTACCATGGTGCTAAAGTCACGTACAAACCTTCGGTAAAAGCTAGCTAACCATGGAAGCTGCGAACTTGAGATACCGAAGTAGGAGTCAGCCAATCTTTGATAGCCTTGACTTTTGACTCATCGACTTCAGCACCATTAGCACTCACAACAAGTCCAAGAAAGACTACACGCTCAACACAAAAGGCACACTTTTTTGAAATTAGCATACAACTTCTCTTCTCTAAGTTAATCAAGCACAAGATTTAAGTGTTCGAAATGTTCATCCAAAGATTTACTATAAACAAGTATGTCATCGAAATACACAAAAAACTTATTTATAAACAATTTAAGCATATGGTTCATCAATCGCATGAAAGTGCTTGGTGTATAGAGAGGCCATAAGGCATCACTAACCATTCATAGAGACCGAATTTGGTCTTGAATGCAGTTTTCCACTTATCACCCGGTTTCATTCGGATTTGGTGGTAACCGGACCTGAGGTCTATCTTCGAAAAACAAGAAGAACCACTCAATTCATCTAGCATGTCATCTAATCGAGGGATAGGATGATGATACTTTACAGTTATCTTGTTGACTGCTCGGCATTCGACACACATTCGCTATGTTCCGTCTTTCTTTTGGACAAGGATAAGAGGAATGACGCAAGGGCTCAAGCTCTATCGAACAAGGCCCTTATTAAGCACTTCGTCCACCTGCCGCTGGAGTTCTTTGGTGTCTTCGGGATTACACCGGTATGTAGGCTTGTTGGTGCTCGAACGAGGCCAAAGTTTCGCTCACCACATTTTCACAACTACCCGAATCAATAATCATCGAACAAACTTTCTCCCTCACTCGACACCTCGCATGGAAAAGATTTTCCCTTTGGTTGTCTTCTTCTTCAAGAGTCATACAGCTCAAGTTTCTACGAACCACAAGAAACTTTTCCAGATGGTCAGCTTCAGTTGCTTCACGGCCATCATCAATTTCAGCTCGGTCAGTCTCCTCTTTATTTTCTTCCTCGGTGTAACTCGCTTGCTCATGGACGGTTCCATCTTCGAGCAAAAGCATAACTTTGCGAGTCGGACACTCTTTTTCCATGTGACTATAACCATTGTATTTATGACACTGAATGTTTGAAGCACTATGACTATTGAGTGGAACTTTACCTCCCACTTCCCTAGAATTATGAAAGGTCACTCCCCTTTCGAAGGATCTCTTTTGATCTCAGCCAGTGTTGGCATTTGTAGGATTCATACTCTTCCAATCTTTTCCTTGGTTCAAAGGAGTAGAAGTAGTGACTCCTCGGTACTAACTTGCTTTGTCATCCTTCACCTATTTCTCAGCATCAATGGCTGCATAGAATACATCTTCCAATGTTTGATACACATGCAGTCTCAATTGAGATGACACTTCTCGAGTAAGTCCATTTTTTAACCGAATGATGTCTTGCTCATCATCTTCTTCCATATCAAGAGCCAATCAAATCTTTTCGAACTCATCATAGTACTCTTCGATCAATTTGGACCCCTATTTCAAATCATAGAGCTTTCGAAGTTTCTCTTGTCGATATTTGGCAATCACATACTTAGCATCCATCACTCTCTTCAGCTGTGCCCAAGTAAGAATCTCATAATAGACATTTCTTCTCCTCATTCGCTTGCCAGCTTCCCACCATGTCGATGCATATGCCTCGAACGAAGCAATTGCATGGGGCAGTTTTCCTCTCTTCGGTCATCTCATTTGTCTCAAAAGTTAGTTCCAAACAAACCTTCCAATCAAGATATTGGTCTGGATCACTAGTTCCTCTAAAGGCTGGAATAGTGATCTTGACACTGTTCAGGTTTGAAAGGAGCAGCTCGAATCGGTTCTTCATACTCATCATAATAGTCATTAGCCTCACACTCAAAATATCTATCAACATTTGTGCTTGAACCTCGAAAGTTCCCACGACCTCGTTGAACCTGCCTTCGTTGAACGAACGGTGGCTCATACTCAGCTTCAACCTCGGGAAACTCTCCATCATCAACCTCTTAATCAATGACCCCGACTTGTCTTCGGGCCCTTGGAAGTGGTAATCTATCACCTCGGGGAATACCCAAGTTTTGATGATCAGCTCGGGGAATGCCAAAGTTTTGTTGTTCCACTTGGGGAATGCCCAAGTTTTGTTGTTCACCTCGGGGATCATGATGCGGGGCAAATTGCATCGACACCTACACTTGGTCCGGGAGTCAAGGCATGGATGATATGAGCTCGAAAGACGACTTGAAGACTATGCATTGGAGCTCAATCAAAGTGGGAGCCGGGCTGGAAACAGTGCAGGAAACAGGGGAGCCAAAGCAGGGCAAAACAGGGCAGCACTTCTGAGCTTACTGCCTGACGAAGGGCATCTGTTCTTCGCGATCGCGCCACTACTCACGCGATCGCGAAGGGGCTTCTTCTACTCTGCGCGACAGCGTCGCCTTCCACGCGATCGCGAAGACTTGAAGACTTTGTGTTGCGCGATCGCATATCCTTGTGCGCGATCGCGATGAGGACTTTGGCAGAGCGGACCAGAAACTTGGCAAATGTTGTAAGGGGAAACTATAAATACCCCATTTGTTCATTTATTGCTGAACTAACAAACCTTGAATGTAGAATGATATTTTCTTTGAGTGAATCTCAATGTTGAACCCGTGAGCGGGCATGATTTCACTTGGTGGATTCCAAGTTGAACATCGAAACCTCTTTGATCATTCTATTTGCGAGAGCCGAGTGTCTCTTGAGGGTAGTTGCGTAGTATAGGTGATCCTTGACTTCACCCGGGGTGTATCGAGACGAGTTCCTCGGTGCTACTTAGGTAAACGTTCAAGCCTCGTCTTGCTTTTTATCTCGATATCTTCATCGATATCGCCTATCTTGTTTTAGCTTCCGCATTATCGTATCGTTTGTAGCTTCCGCCTGTTTTGCCCCTTATCAGTTGGTATCAGAGCACGGCTAGGCTTCGTTCTTACGAATCCTCGGTCTTGTTCTTCTTGTTGTTATCATTGTGTTGTTTGTTCTTTAAATTTGAAGAAAAACAAAAAAAAAAATTCAAAAAAATTCAAAAACTTGAAAATCACAAAAAAATTGCTAGAAATCGTTAGTTGTAACGATTTTGTTGTTGTTTGTTATCGGGGATTGTTTGTTATCATATTCCCATTGATTTGGTACCCTCGAAACACGATTTGAAGTCGTGAATCAAAATCTTGAAAACCAAATCTCAAAAGTTGAGAATTCACAAAAATTGATAGAACTTGTTTTGTGTTGTGAATTCTTGGTTGTTTGGTATTGGGGATTGTTCTATATAGTTTTCCCGTCATTTTGATATCCCCATATCATCATTTGGAGTAACGGAATGAAAATCGAACTTTGAAAATTTTGAAGTTCTTGAAAATTTGAAGAACTTGCTCCAAATTTTTGAAAACGAGTTGTTTGTTCGTTGTTTGATTGGAAAAACCATTGGGGATTGTTTACGTCAGTTGAAAACACCCTTTGGAAGCTTAGAACTGGACAACAAACTGAATTTGGGTGATTTGTGTGCCAAAAACTGAGTTTTCAGTCGG
This sequence comes from Petunia secreta, assembly GCA_029990175.1. Classification (NCBI taxonomy): domain Eukaryota; kingdom Viridiplantae; phylum Streptophyta; class Magnoliopsida; order Solanales; family Solanaceae; genus Petunia; species Petunia secreta. The sequence goes on along the minus strand of JARKIP010000126.1, from coordinate 1,637,712 downwards.
GGTTCTGGTTCTGGACTGCGATCCTGCGCGATCGCGCACATCCTCACGCGATCGCGACACTTTGTCAATTAAGCCATCGCGATCGCGCGCCCTTTCACGCGATAGCGAAGAACAATCTTTTCCAGAAAATCCTGTTTTGGGACAGATTGTTCGCAAAGCTGTCGTAGCAGTTTCCGCTCACCAAAACTTCAATTGTATCATCAAATATGGTGAGTTTGTAGATCACTAACCAAAAATCATCCAATTCCGAATCCGTTTAGTGGCGATTCGATCTTTTGCCATTTGATCGCGTCACTTCCGGTTAGTACTTTGAGGGTAACACTCCTACCCAATTAGTACTAATCCTTTGTGCGGTTAGGATACTCGTGCCTAGAAGGAGAGTAGAGCTCAAAGAAGACTCGTAGTAAATTTTGGCTCAAGTGCTCACTTATAAAGCCGTTCGCCCATCGAGTCCCATCAATTCCACTCACCCCGAAGAGCGTTTGGTTCTTGTGACTTGAGTGATTATTGAGGTGATTGTTCAACTACGAGGAAGCCTTTGAGATCAAGCTTGAGTGACAAATCCCCCGCCACTAAATTGAGTGTACCCGAGTGACACTTCAAAGGTAAGGGAGCGAGTGAGGACTTTTACTCTAACCTCTTTCTTGTCTTTGATTTTTGTAGGTACATGGCCGGAGACGTGTATGATACCGATGAGGACACGTTAAGTACTTTGGCCTACATCTTGGCCAAGGTAGAGTCTTTGGACCAAAGGCTTGAGCACCTTGAAAGAAAATGGACTCCGTGTGTCCAAAAAGGTACCGAAAGAGGTACTAGTGATGAAATGTTGGGCATTCCCCAACCGTTGGGCATTCCCCAACAAGTGGGCACTCCCCACAACTTGGGCATTCCCCAAGGTGATGATGAGCTTAAAACGACACTTGTGGTACGGAGGAGTTTGGGTGCCATGAGTCATGAAGAGTCGGAGCATGTGCAAAGAGAGAATCTCTTTCATGCAAGGTGTCGAGTGATGGGTCTATTGTGCTCAATGATCATTGATTCGGGAAGTTGTGCTAACATAGTGAGTGAGACCTTGCTTGCCCAATTGGAATTGCCTACTAGAACACATCCACATCCATACCGTTTACAATGGTTGAGTGAGTGTGGAGAGTTGAGAGTGGAGAAGCAAGTTTTGGTTGAGTTTAGCATTGGAAACTACCGGGACAAGATAATGTTCGATGTAGTCCCTATGCAAGCTTGCCATCTCTTGTTTGGGAGGCCATGGCAATATGATCGGAGCGTAGTACATGATGGTAGGACCAACTCTTACACGGTCTTGCACGGCTCTAGAAAGTATATACTCAAGCCCTTGACACCGAAGCAAGTAAGCAATGACTATCGGATTATGAGAGAGTTGAGGGAAGCCGCTAAAGCCAAGTCGCCCATGGTGCTTGAGCCCGGAACCAACAATCTTATGGTCATGCCCTTGCGAGTTGAGAGTGAATTATCACCCGAACCTACAATTAACCTTGAGCGAAAGATGAAAGAAGTGAGGGGAGAGGAAATATTGAGTGAGAAAGAAGACACATTTTGTTCTAACCATGATTTATCGTCTTCTCCTTCTATTTGTGTTGGCTTATGTGTAGGTACTCTTGGAGGCGAGCTTGTGGAGCCTCAACCGGATGGTAAGAAAGAAAGACAAGAGAATGGAGCTCTACATTGTGAGTTTCATAAAGGAGGACTTTGAACAAGACACTTCAAGCGATGTGAGTACTCGCGGGAGCTACTCAAAAGTAAGTGTTCCTTCACCTTCTTATGAACATAATCCTTCCTTGTCTTGTGCAGACTCAATGCTAGTTGGTGCTTGTAATGCATTTGATGAAATGGCAACTAGTGTAGAGTCGAATGGTCAACTTTTGGTTGCTTGTGAACCACTAGTAGAGAGGATGAGAGCCACATCATGATGTGAGCCCCGGAATTCAAAGGACCTCTCTCTAGTGAAATTGTGATAGTTGACCTTACTTGCGACCCTTGTTATGACGCCCCACCCATGTTTGATAAAGGGGAAGATGAGTTATGTGACTCTTCCCTTGTTGATATAATTGATTTTGGTGGATTTGTGTGTCGTAGTAAGGATGATAGTGACCTTGAGAGTCCCAAATTGCATGAATTGGACCAAGTTGTCTATGATGACTCCTCAAGTGCGGATGATGACCCTAGCTTGGAAACTATGCCCTTGCTTGACCATGAAATTGAGATGCATGCTATTACTAATCCTTTGTTTGAGAGCATCCTTATTTGTGGTGGTGGGTTGTATCGAGCTAGAATTGAGGATGAAATGGAACCTCCGTGGTGTGAGGGATTTGATCCCATAGACAACTCTTTGTTTGTACTTTCAAATGAGGTAGATGATTCTTCTAGTGACCCTACTCTTGTTGGTTCGGGTTATGATGATGAAGGGGCCATTAACCATACCTTCCTTGAGAGCTTACCTTGTGAGGAGGGTTGTCTTGAGGATGAAATTAGAGGTGAGGAAGAATCTCTTAGTGTGAGTATGAAAGCTTTTAAGAAGGGGAGTGGGGTATTTGATGCTAATTGTGTATTGCACTACTTTGTCTATCCCATCCCATATGTTAACCACACTTTGAGACTTGAGCATGCCAAAACCATTGTGCCGCATTGTGAAAATATTGCATCGAAGGGTTGGTGTGTTGATCATGAGCTTAGGGATCGTAGGAACTTTGATTGCTTAATCTTGAATGCTCCATGTTTTATTGATCTCTTTGCTTGTCGTGTTAGTGAGTGCTTGTCACTACGGAGCCAAGAACTTGTTGAATCCTTTGGAGACATAAGCTTTTTGATTTGCATTGATACTTGGCTCTATCACAAGAGTGAGTTTTCCACACCACTTACCTTCACTCTTGTTGGACTTGCCTACTCGCATCGTGGGAAGCCTTGGTGCACTACTCTTGAACGTAGGGATTGTAGGGATTTTGATAGCTTAATCTTGCGTGTGCCATACCCTATTGATCTCTTTATTTGTTCTTGTGTTGGGAGCACTTTGTTGTCAAACCAAGTACTTGCTAGCTCCTTTGGGAGCATGAGCTTCTTTGTTGCCATTGATACTTGGTTGTACCACAAGAGTGTGTTTTCCCACACTTGGTGCACTAACCTACTCTTGTAGTAGGAGCTTTTGTTTTTGTTTGCCTTTTGTTGTAGGTGGTGCTACCTTGGAGAAGGACGCCTTAATTTCGAGGACGAAATTTTCTCAAGAAGGGGAGGATGATGCGGGGCAAATTGCATCGACACCTACACTTGGTCGGGAGTCAAGGCATGGATGATATGAGCTCGAAAGACGACTTGAAGACTATGCATTGGAGCTCAATCAAAGTGGGAGCCGGGCTGGAAACAGTGCAGGAAACAGGGGAGCCAAAGCAGGGCAAAACAGGGCAGCACTTCTGAGCTTACTGCCTGACGAAGGGCATCTGTTCTTCGCGATCGCGCCAACTACTCACGCGATCGCGAAGGGGCTTCTTCTACTCTGCGCGACAGCGTCGCCTTCCACGCGATCGCGAAGACTTGAAGACTTTGTGTTGCGCGATCGCATATCCTTGTGCGCGATCGCGATGAGGACTTTGGCAGAGCGGACCAGAAACTTGGCAAATGTTGTAAGGGGAAACTATAAATACCCCATTTGTTCATTTATTGCTGAACTAACAAACCTTGAATGTAGAATGATATTTTCTTTGAGTGAATCTCAATGTTGAACCCGTGAGCGGGCATGATTTCACTTGGTGGATTCCAAGTTGAACATCGAAACCTCTTTGATCATTCTATTTGCGAGAGCCGAGTGTCTCTTGAGGGTAGTTGCGTAGTATAGGTGATCCTTGACTTCACCCGGGGTGTATCGAGACGAGTTCCTCGGTGCTACTTAGGTAAACGTTCAAGCCTCGTCTTGCTTTTTATCTCGATATCTTCATCGATATCGCCTATCTTGTTTTAGCTTCCGCATTATCGTATCGTTTGTAGCTTCCGCCTGTTTTGCCCCTTATCAGATCACCATAGTTTTGTTGCTCGCCTGGGGAATGCCCACGACTTCTCTTCAAATGGCCTCATTATTCAACCGCTGTTGACGAGCCAATTCAGTAAATTGGTCCAATTTCATAGGAGTGGAATTGCTAGTACCAGCGTCGGACCCAGGTAAGGCCACAGACGTTTTCTCTTGTTTGAGGTTTGCTACTCTAGCACTCACTTCTTTTACCTCGGCACTGATGCCTTACATCGCAGCCAAGAGATCGGCTAATGATACCACGGGCGCTTCAACACCCTTTCCTTCGCTTCCATTCCTAGCCATGGTATCTGCACAAATCAAAGACAAGAAAATGTTAAATATTAGAAATCACCTCACACACTCCATCACTTTGTTGGGTGGCACTCGGGTCCACTCAATTTTGTAGGATTGGTCACTCAAGAACTTATTACCAATGGCTCCCTCAGTTTGATCAATTTCTCTAAGACTCTTCGAATTTGACAAGTCACACTATCTCCTTCGGGAAGAGTGAATTGATTTCGACTTGATGGAACGGACGCTATTTAACTGTGCATGGGAGGTCAAGAACTATACTCCGAAATTTGGACTTCGGTCACCCCATGTACAACTTCTTATACGTTCAAATAAATTAGTACGATCTCGAGTAGAAGGATTTACTCTAGAGATCCACTAACGAGATGTAACGATCACAAAGAAAAGAAGATAACCCATGAGATTCTACCCTTCGTTTCCTCTTTGGAAACCTCAGACACGTCACCTTTGTAAGGACAAAAGTGGTCCCTACTTAGTACGAGTTAGGGTTTAACCTTATCCAGTTTCTCCTCTTTCTTGCAAACAACTTTTCACCTGGGATTTTGATAACAGCACCTTACCCCTTTCTTCTTCAATTGGAATAGTGAACTCAACACTTCCAATGTACGGACACTTAAAACTTTTGTTCACACTGCACTGATTCAACTAGATTTAGGTCGTTTCTCCGTTTAAACTTTAACAACGAACGGAGAAAACTTAAGTTCCAACCAAGCTATGAACAGCTTCAACTTCGTCCATACACTGTTATAATATAACAATTTTTCGGCGTACAGATGATGGCTAAACAATGCAACTTCGAATTTAAGCACAAAACTCGACCCAAATCAAACAACAACCACCAGTTTCAACGTCAAAACACTCAAAACTCAATTGGGGTTTTGCAACAGTACCACCACGCTTTATGTAGGGTAAACTATGGAAGCGATAAATAAGATAAAAATGAGACGAGACTCGAATGATTACCTAAGTAGCAACGAGGAACTATGTCTCGTTACACCTCGGGTGAATGTCAAGGAATCACCTATGCTATGCAACTATCCTCAAGAGGCACTCGGCTCTCACAAATAGAAAGATCGAAAAGTATTGAGGTTCAACTTGGATTCTTCCAATTGAAATCAAGCCAGGAACATGGTTTTCATAAGAGAGAAATCTTATAAGTTTTGTGTATTCAAAGTTAGGTAATGAAGAAAATTGCTAGAGAAGCCTATTATAGTTCTTCCTTTACATAAGATAAAATGTCTAAAAGCCCACAAGAGGGTTAAAAATAATACAAGCCATGTAGGGCTAAAATAGGAATTACACCTAGAAATTACGTCCAAAACATCATAGAACTAGGTGCCCCGCCTAGGTAGTACGTACTCCGCTCATTTTCTAAGGTTGCAGAGTGGGTGGTCCGCCTGTGACACAGGGGCGGTCCACCTATCTTGAGATCCAGAGAGTGGGAATTCAACCAGGTGGTCCGCCTGATGCAGTGGGTAGTCCGCCTGGTTCTGGGACTGCCCGTGCGCTCAAGTAGAAGGCCTTCAACTCGTCTCCGAGGCCTCTGTCTTCAAAGGTCTTCCATACCAAGTGTGGATGAGCACTTTGGATCTCTTTAGCTTGGCTCCGAGTGAATGGTCTTGTGGTAGTTTTTCCGGCATCATCCTCCCCTTCTTGAGAAGATTTCGTCCTCGAAATCAAGGTGTCATCCTCCACGGCATCATCACCTACATCACAAAGAATCAAGTCAGAAATGTGAAAAGTGCTAGAAACAATGTACTCACCCGGCAAGTCTATCACATAAGCGTTATTTTTTATCTTGGATAGCACTTGGAATGGTCCATCTCCTAGTGGTGCCAACTTCCCCTTCCTATGGTTTGGAAATCATTCCTTCCGGAAGTGCACCCACACCGAATCTCCCTTCTTGAGTTCCACCTTCTTTCTTCCCTTGATTTTCTTGGAATCCACATTTTCATAAGCTTCCTCCAAGTTCTTCTTCACCTTAGCATAGAGTTCAATCAAAGCCTTAGCTCGGCTTTTACCTTTAAAATTAACAACCATCTCCCTCGGCAAAGGGGTAAGATCAAGTGGAATCAGAGGATTAAAACCATAAACACACTCAAATGGAGTCATGCCAATCATTCTATGCATAGTACGGTTATATGAAAACACCATGAGTGGTAACTTCTCCACCCAAGTCCCGACCTTACCTCGGGTCATATCTCTAAGAAGAGACCCCAAGTTTCGGTTCACCACCTCAGTTTGACCATCTGTATGAGGGTGGTCGGACGTAGAGAACAATAATTTGGTGCCAAGGGCACCCAATAAGCACCTCCAAAAATGGCTTAGGAACTTATTGTCCCTATCACTCACAATGGTTTGAGGAACTCCATGTAACTTTAACACATGATCAATGAACAAAGAAGCTACATGTTGTGAATCATTACTTTTTTTTGCAAGGAATAAAGTGTGCCATCTTGGAGAAACTATCCACGACAGCATAAATGCTATCATGTCCTCCTCTAGACCATGTTAATCCCTTAACAAAATCCATAAAAATATCCATCCACGGGCTAGTAGGAATAGGCAAGGGAGTATACATGCCATAGGGATTCGACCTAGAATTGGTGTTCTTGCAATCTAAACAAGCATTGCATAGCCGCTCAACATGCAACCCCATCTTAGGCCAATAGAATTGCTCCACTAGGATGGCCAAGGTCTTATCACTCCTAAAGTGACCCATCAAGCCTCTACAATGTGCTTCACGCACTAGCAATTCTCTCCAAGAGGACTCGGGGACACACACTCTCCTATTCTTGAAAATGTAGCCATCTACCAACTGGTATTTCTCCACTCTCTTCCCACTCACTAGAGCATCATGAATGCTCTTGAGCTTTGGGTCATGTTCAGGCATTGATTTTATACTTTCAAATCACATAAGCCTAGAAGCAAGAGTGGTAGCAAGAGCAAACTTCCTAGAAAGTGCATCGGCTGCAATATTGTCCTTTTTCTTCTTGTAATTAATTACATAGGGAAAAGACTCAATGAACTCCACCTACTTGGCATGCCTCTTGTTCAACTTCTCTTGGCCTCTAAGATGTTTGAATGACTCATGATCACTCTTAATCACAAATTCCGTAGGCCAAATGTTGCCAATGAGCTAGAGCTCTCACGAGGGCATACATCTCCTTATCATACGTAGAGTAATTAAAGGTTGCACCCTTCAACTTTTCACTAAAGTAGGGAATGGGTTTTCCTTCTTGCATCAGAACACCCCCAATACCCACCCCCGAGGCATCATATTCAACCTCAAATGCCTTTTCGAAGTCGGGAAATTGCAACAAAGAGGCGGTACTTAACCTGCTTTTCAACTTTTGGAAAGCCTTCTCTTGAGGCTCTCCCCACACAAAGGGTTTGTCTTTCTTTACCAACTAGGTGAGTGGTGCGGAAATGGTTCTAAAGTCCCTAACAAAGCGCCTATGGAAACTAGCAAGGCCATGGAAACTCCTCACATGAGATACGGTGGTAGGAGTAGGCCAATCTCTAATGGCTTCAACTTTGCACTCATCAACCTCTACACCATTTGCACTAACAAAAAAGCCCAAAAATACAACCTTTTCAACACAAAGGCACATTTTTAAAAATTGCCATAGAGCTTTTCAGCTCTTAGCACTTCAAGCACTTGCCTTAAATGGACAACATAATCATCTATTGATTTGCTATATATCAAGATATCATCAAAATAGACAACCACAAACTTATTGATAAACCGTTTCAAGACATGGTTCATCAACCTTATGAAAGTGCTAGGTGCGTCAGAGAGACCAAAAGGCATCACCAACCATTCATAGAGATCAAACTTGGTCTTGAATGCGGTCTTCTGCTCATCACCCGGTTTCATTCGAATTTGGTGGTAGCTGGACCTAAGATCTATCATAGAAAAGATACTAGAACCATTTAATTCATCAAGTATATCATCAAGTTTAGGAATGTGATGACGATACTTAATCGTTATCTTGTTAACCGCACAGCAATCAACACACGTCCTCCATATTCTGTCCTTCTTTGGCACAAGAATGACCGGTACGGCACACTGACTCAAGCTCTGATGAACCAAGCCTTTGTTGAGCAACTCATCCACTTGCTTTTGCAATTCCTTTGTATCTTTGGGGTTTCTCCTATTGGCCGGCTTGTTTGGGATATGGGACCCCGAAAAAAAGTCAATTTAGTGCTCAATCCCCCTCAATGGAGGAAGACCAGCAGGCATCTCATCAGGGAACATGTCCTCAAAAATCTTCAAACAATTCTCAATAGCACTAGGCAAAGAATTAGGGTTAGAAGCATAATCACATTCGGATTTTAAAACCATACCTTTATGCACTAGGCAAATGAGAAATTTGGTGCCATCATTACCTCTCAAGTGCTCACCCGGTTGCATCATGGCACAAACGCCACCAGTAGAAGATAATGGAGTGGTTGGGCTCTCGGCCAAAGGTCTAGTATCCATGGGGGACTTTGCCTTAGCCGCTTCTTTCAACTCCCTCATGCGCCAATAGTCATCACTCACTTGCTTAGGCGTCAAGGGTGTGAGCACATACCTCTTGCCCTCATGCTTAACTGTGTAAGTGTTGACTCGGCCATCATGTACCACACTTCTATCATATTGCCAAGGTCTACCAAACAAGAGATGGCAAGATTGCATTGGCACCACATTAAACATGCGCTCATCTTGATAGTTCCCAATCTTGAACTTTATCAAGACTTGCTTCACTACCTTCAACTCCCCACACTCACTTAGCCATTGCAAACGGTAGGGGTTTAGGTATTTAAGGGTAAGCAATTTCAATTGTGAAACTAAAGATTGGCTCACCACATTAGCACAACTACCCGAATCATTAATCATGGAGCACACTTGTCCTCTCACTCTATATCTAGCATGGAACAAGTTTTCCCTTTGCATATCCACTTCCTCCTCACTCACCATGGCACTCAAACTACGACGTACCACTAGAAACAAGCTAGGATCATCAACCTCTACCGTATTCTCTTTACACTCCTCTCGCTCATCTCCCTCAACTACCTCACCCTCGGGCTCATTTTCTTCCTCATACACCAACCCATCATTCATGATTATCATTATTTTATAGGTAGGGCAATCTTTGGCAAAGTGGCCATAGCCCTTGCACTTGTGATATTGAAAAAAAGAAGGAGAAGGGGAATTTAAATGAGTTTTAAAATTACCTCTCGGTTCCTTGAAGTCACTTTTTGGTGTAGCTTTTTCATAGGGCTTCTTCACATTTTAGCTTCCACTAGCACCACCGGTAAGGACTCTTGAAATTCTTGGTTTGGCTAGTAGGAGTAGAAGTAGTACCTCTATAGCGAGTGGCCTTTTCTTCTTTAACCCACCTCTCGGCTTTAACAGAGGCAACATAGGCTTCTTGGAATGTTTGGAAATGGTGAAACCTCAATTGAGAAGCAATCTCCCGGTTCAAGCCATTCATGAACCTAGTGGTAGCTTACTTAGCATCTTCTATTTCCATGTCAAGGGCCATTTGGTTCTTTTCAAAGTCATTGAAATATTCCTCAACCGACTTGCTACCTTGCCTCAACTCATAGAGTCTCTTGAGTTGTCCTTGCCGGAACTTGGGAGTCACATATCTTTCGTGCATCACAACTTTCAATTGTTCCCAAGGCATATGAGTAGGCATCCCAACGGATCGTCTAGACCTCTTGATCGACTCCCACAAATCGGAAGCATGGGACTTAAACGAAGCAATAGCATATGTAGCCTTCTTCTCATCCGATACTTCATTAGTGTCAAAGACTCTCTCAACTTGCACTTTCCACTCTAGGAATTTCTCCAGATCACTAGTCTCTTGGAAGGGTGGGATAGTGATCTTGACACTATTGATATTGTTATCACGACCCCCACGATATGGATCCGGTTGACCCTCATAGCAGTAGTCATCATAACCATCATACTCTCTTCTCAAGTTCCTCCCCACATACCTCACTTTAGGCCCTCTTCCTTGTCTACGACCTCTATTCATACCTCGACCTTGTTGCATTGGCCTCCTATTCGGATAGGGTGCCTCAAGGTCGTAATAATCATCACCAAACTCGAGTGTCTCCCCTTCTTGAGCCTCAACATATTGCTCATCGGGTCCAACATTCCTTCGGGGTCTTAATAGTAGTGGAACATTACCTTAAGGAGTGCCCAAGTTGTGGGGAATGCCCACTTGTTGGGGAATCCCAACGATTGGGGAATGCCAAACATTACTGTACGTAGAGTAGCTTCATCTTTCAACCTTTGTTGTCGAGCTATCTCGGAAAATTATTCCGGTCTCAGAGTTCAGCTATCACTAATGTCTTCTCCGGCATCTTTATGGACACTCGGGGTCCTTTCTCGCTCAAGATTTCCAAGTCTCAAGCTTATGTTTCTCACCTCAGCCAATAGGGTGGCCAAAGTATTATCCGAGACATCAACGGCCTTATTTCCTTCCTCGGCCATGTACCTACACAACTCAAAGACAAAGAAATGTTACGGTTAGCAACCGAACGAACGGCGAAAATTAACAAGAAACAAAGATAGAAGCTACATAAATCTAAGCTTCAATCCAAACGAACCTAAGGATCTAGTCTTAGGGCCACTTGGTTTAAAAATCAAAGAGTCACCTAAAACTAAGCAACAGTCCTCAAGAAGACAAACTCATCCTTCTTGCAAATTGAATGATCAAAGAAGAAAATGTTCAAATAGAATCCACTGATTGACCCAAGTTTTTTAAAGATCCCACGACGGAGTTCAGCTCACAACGGAGACACGATAGCATATAGCTAAACTCAATATTCATCAATCAGTACTCTAAATGAACTAAGCTAAGGGGTTTATATAGACAGCCCCAAGAGTAAACTAGTAAATACGGTCACAGACGACCAATAAGGCAAGGCCACGCAGGGCCGAAGTAAATCTTGTGCTCCGGCACTCTTGACTTCAGTACTCGGTCTCTCAGCTCGGCATATATGAAAACAAACGCTCTTCTGCCTCGAGTGCATTTGTAGCCCTACGGTCATCTCAATGTTCGGCGTTAAGGATGAGTGTTCGGTCACTTCCTACTTCAGGTTCGAGCTTGTAAATGTAGCCTTCATATCTTGCGTTCGACCACTCAACCTCCGAACGGTTGCTTTCTCCCGACCACGCCAGCTGGATGTGAATCATCGAATAAAAGCTTAGCTTGGCTTCGTGTCACTGGCCTCGATGGGTTGAATACTTGATCAGCACGGATTCGGGTTGCATCAGTATGAGAGATTGCAAGTCAGTACCTGGAAAGGTGTTATGCTCTTTATGCCCGAGATATAGATCGGCAGAGCTAGTTTCTCGATGGGATTTCACAAATGCTGTGGAAGCTGGTTATCCTGTAGGGGCTCGAAATTATCCGTCGATGCTGGCCTATCATATGCAATATCTCCCATCAAGTGATGTTGACATCACTTCTTGGGTCAATCAAAGCTTGCTCAATCTAGAAGTCAAGCACCTTAATTGGGACTATGAAGGTGTCTTGGTGCTCCCTTTCCTCTTCTCCTAAGCTGAACGCAATCGGACTAGCGGGTAGTTCGGTGCTTCAATCTTCCAAGTTTTGGCTGCCCCTGGTGTAGCAAAGATCGCGTTGATGCTTCACTTGTCCTTAGTGTTGGGCGCTCTGGATCTTCTCGCTCCTTATCAGGTCCTTGAGGTGTCTTTTCTTCAAAAAAATGCTCAACCTCAAGCGTCAGGGCCTTGTAGTCGACTGTAGCGTGGTCGTTGCTCCAATAAAAATATCAGTAGGCTATTCAGCTCTTACCAATCGCATTCTTAATAGTGGGTGGCCAGCGTACTTTGGAACCCAGTTTCCCAAAGTGATGAGCAACTAGCTCCACTGCATTCACCCGGAGCCCGAAGTCTTTGAAGTTGCGTTGTTCTGTACTCTTTTCGTGTGATCCGGTTCCTCATGAACTGCTTTACTTTCCCGAATCTGCTCAACTCTGGGCCCTTCCTTTTGTTCTCCTTCCACTACCTTCTCCCTCCAGAGATGGACTGCCTGCTCGCTTCTTCTGTGTATCTTCGCTGAGCTCTAGAAGCGGTTTAGGTTCAAGGCGAAGTTTCTCATTGTATCGCTGGTATAGGGCATTCCAAGTCGTCACCAGCTGTTGAGTTAAACTCCATTATAACTCCCGGGTGGCTAATGAACCCCTGGGGTTCAGAGTCTTGCAAAAAATATACCACAGTAATATTTTTGGGCACTGGAGGGAGCTCCATGCGTTCCCTCTGAAATCTCTCTAGGTAGTTTTTCAGCAGTTTGTCGTCACGTTATCGAATCTCAAAAATATCTTCCATGCGCTTCTCTCGCTTGTGGGCTCCAGAATGTGCCTTATTGACCAAATCCTGCAGTTGGGTGAATGACTCAATTGACCCCATTAGTAGCTGAGTATACCATGCAAGGGCACCTTTAGTCAAGGTTGAGTCGAATCTGTTAATCAGAGCATATTGAGTTTCTTCTTCAGTAATCTCATTACTTTTGACGGCTGTATAATAAGCAGTGATGTGCTCATCCGAATCAGTAGTTCCGTTGTACTTGAGATTATCTGGCAGGCGAAAATACTTGGGTACTCAAACTAATGCAACACTTGCCTTATATGCGTGCTTATAGAACTTCTGCTCATCTATAGTGGTAACCTGAGGTGGAGCACCCGGCACGTTACTGGTCCAATCGTGGATGGCCTTCATCTCCTTCCGGATATCCTGAATGACAGGTGTTCCTTTGAGATTTTGATTGTTAGCTCAGCAGCTCCCAGAGTCGGCCTCCATGTTAAGTCTTCGGCTGGGAATGGAGGCTGGTGATTCGTTCACGGGAGCTGGTCCTCGCGGGGATGCTGGCCTCTGAGACGATCCAGCGAACATTGCCCAACTTCTGGGCCATGTTTGCGACCATGTTGACCGAGTTTTTCTCTGCCCGTTCTGCCTGGGTTTTGAGGAGATCCACAAGGAAATCTTTAAGCCTGGAGTTGTCTCCGTGTGGTAGATCGTCCTTGCCGTCACTGCCTACAGAGATCAGATCTTTGGTAGGGTCCTTTGACTGTACGTTAGGATTGCTGAGATCCTTTACGGCATCGTCTAACGTGTCGGCGTATTATTTGGAACGTTGTTATTGTCGTCTGACATGACTGCGCCTTTTCCTTCATAGAAACCTATAATTGATGGGGCCCCACAATGGGCGTCAAACTGTTTATGCCTAAATTTGGTTGTCTAGGTTAAACAATTAAATTAGTTAGAGGGTCACAAGCAATACGGTAAATATGAAGAAAAATACAGTAAAATAAAGAGAGAAAGTAATAGATAAGAAAGTAAATAGTATTATTCCTGATGCAATCGAAAATACGAAAGCGATAAAAGATAAAAGCGAGACGAGACTTACACTAAAGTTCGAGTAGCAACGAAGAACTAGTTCCGTTACACCCCAAACGATTGGAAAGAATCACCTAATACTATGCAACTATCCTCAAGAGTCACGAGGCTCGAGCAAATAGAATGATCGAAGACGGATTGAAGAACAACTTGGATTCATCCAATTGATTTCAAGCCAAAAGTGTTACAAGGTTCAAGAGCATTGCTCATTCAATGTTTTGTGTTCAAAGTAAGGTAATAGCAATAAATGAAAGAGGGGTGTTATAAATACACCCCTTTACAAGGTTTTCCTAGTTTCTGGTCCGAGACTGCCAAAGTGTTCATCGCGATCGCGCATGATTATACGCGATCGCGAGGCACACTTAAAAACTAGTTGCGCGATCGCGCAAGACATGGCGCGAAGGCGAAGAGCAAAAAGAGACTCTTCGCGATCGCGAAGGTATTCACGCGATCGCGAAGAATAAAAATCCAGCTTCAGGCAGTAAGCTCAGCAGAATTCCCCTGTTTTGGCCCTGTTTTGGTCCCCTGCTTCTTGCTCTGTTTCCTGCCCTGTTTCAACGTTGATTGAGCTCCAATGCATCGTTTTCAAGTCTTCTCCCGAGCTTGTATCGTCCATGCCCTTCCGGATCAAGTGTAAGTGAGCATCATGAAGTGTTTTGGCTTGGCTTCTCGTAAAGGGTCTTGTGACGGTGGTTTGCCCCGCATCATCCTCCCCTTCTTGAGAAGATTTCGTCCTCGAAATTGTAGCGTCAACCTCCACGACATTGTCCTCCACGGTGCCATTACCTACATCAAAAGGAGCCAAGTCACTAACATTAAAAGTGTTTGAAATAGCATACTCACTTGGCAAATCGATCACATAGGCGTTGTTGTTGATCTTGGATATCACTTGGAAGGGTCCATCTCCCCGGGGTGCCAATTTCCCTTTCCTGAGGTTTGGAAACCTTTCCTTGCGGAAATGCACCCACACCCAATCTCCTTTCTTGAGTTCCAGCTTCTTCCTCCCCTTGTTCTTCTTGAGGGCAACCTTGTCATAGGCTTCCTCCAAGCGCTTCCTCGTCTTGGCATGGATTTCAAGCATGGCTTTAGCACGGGTTTCACCTTCAAAATTAACAACCATTTCCTTGGGCAAAGGGGTTAGATCAAGTGGAATCAAAGGATTAAAACCATAAACGCACTCAAACGGAGTCAAGCCAATCATGCTATGCAATGTACGGTTATAAGCAAACTCCATAAGAGGCAACTTGTCAACCCAAGTCCCGGCCTTACCTCGGGTCATGGCTCTAAGGAGAGCACCCAAGGTTCGGTTCACCACCTCGGTTTGACCATCCGTTTGGGGGTGGTGGGACGTGGAGAATAACAACTTGGTGCCAAGAGCACCCCAAAGACACCTCCAAAAATGGCTAAGGAACTTAGAGTCCCTATCACTCACAATGGTTTGAGGCACACCATGCAACTTTAACACATTATCAATGAACAAAGAAGCTACATGTTGTGCATCATGACTCTTCTTACAAGGAATAAAGTGAGCCATTTTGGAGAACCGATCCACGACAACATAAATGCTATCGTGCCCCCCTTTAGACCGTGGCAAGCCCATAACAAAATCCATTGAAATATCCATCCACGGGCTAGTAGGAATAGGTAGGGGAGTATACAAACCATGGGAATTAGATTTGGACTTAGCATACTTGCAATCCAAGCAAGTATTGCAAAGTCTCTCAACTTGCACACCCATCTTTGGCCAATGGAATTGCTCCATGAGAATGGCCAAGGTTTTGTTCCTCCCAAAGTGACCCATCAAGCCCCCACAATGTGCTTCACGAACAAGCAGCTCCCTCCATGAGGACTCGGGCACACAAACTCTTCCATTTTTAAAAATGTAGCCGTCAACCCATTGGTATTTCTCCACCCGCTTTCCACTCACTAGAGCATCATGAATGCTCTTGAACTTTGGGTCATGTTCATACAAAGACTTTATACTCTCAAAACCCATAAGTCTAGAGGCAAGAGTGGTAGCAAGGGCGAACTTCCTAGAAAGCGCATCGGCTACAACATTGTCCTTGCCCTTCTTGTAATGAATTACATAAGGGAAAGACTCAATGAACTCCACCCACTTGGCATGCCTTTTGTTTAATTTCTCTTGGCCTCTTAGATGTTTGAGTGACTCGTGGTCACTCTTGATCACGAATTCCCGAGGCCAAAGATAGTGTTGCCAATGGGCCAAAGCTCTCACTAGGGCATACAACTCCTTGTCATACGTAGAGTAATTCAAGGTTGCGCCCTTTAACTTCTCACTAAAGTAGGCAACGGGTTTCCCTTCTTGCATGAGAACACCCCCAATACCCACCCCCGAGGCATCACACTCTACCTCAAAAGCCTTCCCGAAGTCGGGCAATTGCAACAATGGGGCGGTACTTAACCTACTTTTCAATTCTTGGAAAGCCTTCTCTTGCGGTTCTCCCCAAACAAAGGACTTGTCCTTTTTCACCAACTCGGTGAGTGGTGCGGCAATGGTGCTAAAGTCTCTAACAAAGCGCCGATAGAAACTAGCAAGGCCATGAAAACTCCGCACATGAGAAACGGTTGTGGGAGTCGGCCAATCTCTAATGGCTTCAACTTTGGACTCATCAACTTCTACACCATTGACACTAACAACAAAGCCCAAAAAGACAACCTTTTCAACACAAAAGGCACACTTCTTAAAGTTGGCATAGAGCTTTTCGGCTCGTAGCACTTCAAGCACTTGACTCAAGTGGCCCACATGGTCGCCTATTGACTTGCTATAAATCAATATGTCATCAAAGTAGACGACCACGAATTTGTTGATAAATGGCTTAAGCACGTGGTTCATTAATCTCATGAAAGTGCTAGGTGCGTTGGAGAGGCCGAAGGGCATCACCAACCATTCATATAGACCAAATTTAGTCTTGAATGCGGTTTTCCACTCATCACCCGGTTTCATCCGGATTTGGTGGTAGCCGGACCTAAGGTCTATTTTTGAAAAGACACTAGAACCACTAAGCTCATCCAACATGTCATCCAATCGAGGTATGGGATGTCGATACTTTACCGTGATCTTGTTGACCGCTCGACAATCCACACACATCCTCCAAGTGCCATCCTTTTTTGGAACGAGGATCACGGGCACGGCACAAGGACTTAAGCTTTCCCTCACCAAGCCCTTTGTAAGCAATTCATCAATTTGTTTTTGCAACTCCCTTGTGTCCTCGGGATTGCTTCTATATGCCGGCTTGTTGGGGATTTGAGATCCCGGGACAAAATCAATTTGATGTTCAATACCTCTCAAGGGAGGTAGTCCATCCGGCATCTCTTCCGGAAACATGTCCTCGTAGACCTTCAAAACATTGTCAATGGCACTAGGCAAAGGGTTAGGGTTAGATAAATAATCACTTTCGGAATTTAAAACCATACCTTTGTGCACTAGGCATATGAGCATCTTGGTGCCATCATTACCTCTCAAAACCTCACCCGGTTGCATCATGGCACACATGCGACCGGTGGAAGTTGGTGGAGTCTCGGCCAAGGATTTGGTCACAATCGGGGACTTGGCCTTAGCCGCTTCCCGCAACTCTTTCATGCGCCGATAGTCTTCACTTACTTGCTTCGGGGTCAAAGGTGTAAGCACAAACCTTTTTCCCTCATGTTTTACCGTGTAAGTGTTGGCCCGGCCATCATGAACCACTTGTTTGTCGTATTGCCAAGGCCTTCCAAACAAAAGATGGCAAGCTTGCATTGGCACCACGTCAAACATGTGTTCATCTTG
Source organism: Petunia secreta (assembly GCA_029990175.1). NCBI lineage: Eukaryota > Viridiplantae > Streptophyta > Magnoliopsida > Solanales > Solanaceae > Petunia > Petunia secreta. The sequence continues at coordinate 1,620,165 of JARKIP010000126.1, read as the reverse complement.
ATAGTTTCCAATCTTGAACCTAACCAAGACTTGCTTCACTACCCTCAATTCCCCACACTCACTTAGCCATTGCAAACGGTAGGGGTTAGGGTGCTTTTGGGTAGTCAATTTCAATTGTGAGACCAAGGATTGGCTCACCACATTCGCACAACTACCCGAGTCTATGATCATGGAACACACTTGCCCCTTCACTCTACACCGAGCATGGAACAAGTTTTCCCTTTGTTCATCTTCCCTCTCTTCACTCACCATGGTTCCCAAAATGCGGCGAACCACAAGGAACATATTAGGATCATCCCCCTCCGTCGCCCTCTCTTCATCCTCTCCCTCAACTTCCTCACTTTCCTCCTCATCATCCCCCTCGGGCTCACTTTCCCCCTCATAGACCAACCCATCATCCATTACAATCATCGTTTTCCGGGTAGGACACTCTTTGGAAAAGTGGCCATAACCCTTGCATTTATGACATTGGAAGGAAGAAGAAGAAGGAGTATTTAAAGTAGTTTTAGAAGTACCTCCAACTTCTTTGTGGTCGCTCTTCGGGGTAGCCTTTTCAAAAGGCTTCTTTACATCTCGGCTCCCACTTGCTCCACTAGCATATGGGCTCTTCCAATCTTTGGTGCGAGTTGAAGGAGTGGTGGTGGTAGTACTCCTATAGCGAGGAGCCCTTTCTTCTTTGAGCCATTTCTCGGCTTCAACCGCGGCATCACAAACATCTTGCAAGGAGTGGAAGATGTGAAGTCTCAATTGGGAAGCAATCTCCCTACTCAAGCCACTTTTGAAACGGATGATAGCTTGTTCTTCATCCTCCGTTTCCATATCAAGAGCCATCCGGTTTTTCTCAAAGTCGTTGAAATATTCATCAACGGACTTGTAGCCTTGCTTCAATTCATAGAGCTTTTTGAGTTGCTCTTGTCGATACTTGGGAGTCACATACTTGTTGTTCATAACTTCTTTCAATTCTTCCCAAGTGATGTTCATCCGCAACCCAAGTCTTCTCCTTGATCGCTTGATGGATTCCCACCAAGTAGAGGCATAGGACTCAAATGATGAAATGGCATAAGTGGCCTTCTTCTCCTCGGTCATATCATTTGTGTCAAAGACCCGCTCCAATTGGATCTTCCATTCAAGAAATGCTTCCGGATCACTAGTCCCCTTGAAAGGCGGGATAGTGATCTTGACACTATTGAGATTGGTGTCTTGATAAGGGGCAAAACAGGCGGAAGCTACAAACATTACGATAATGCGGAAACTAAAACAAGATAGGCGATATCGATAACGATATCGAGATAAAAGCAAGACGAGGCTTGAACGTTTACCTAAGTAGCACCGAGGAACTCGTCTCGATACACCCCGGGTGAAGTCAAGGATCACCTATACTACGCAACTACCCTCAAGAGACACTCGGCTCTCGCAAATAGAATGATCAAAGAGGTTTCGATGTTCAACTTGGAATCCACCAAGTGAAATCATGCCCGCTCACGGGTTCTTCATTGAGATTCACTCAAGAAATATATCATTCTACATTCAAGGTTTGTTAATATGCAATAAATGAACAAAGGGGGTATTTATAGTTTCCCATTACAACATTTCCCAAGTTTCTGGTCCGCACTGCTCCACTGGTCATCGCGATCGCGTGAATGGAATAGCGATCGCGTGGGCACTTGGTGGCTGAGGCGCGCGATCGCGCGGAGGGTGGCGCGAAGGCGAAGAGCAGAGATTTCCTCATCGCGATCGCGCAGACATGCACGCGATCGCGAAGAACAGATCTCCCTCGTCAGGCAGTAAGCTCAGAAAGTGCTGCCCTGCTTTGGCTCCCCTGTTTCCTGCACTGGTTTCAGCCCTGCCTCCACTTTGATTGAGCTCTAATGCATGGTCTTCAAGTTGTCCCCGAGCTCATATCATCCATGCCTTGACTTCCAGATCGAGTGTGGGTGTCGATGCAATTTGCCCCGCATCATCCTCCCCTTCTTGAGAAGATTTCGTCCTCGAAATTAAGGCGTCCTCCTCCAAGGTAGCATCACCTACATCAAAAGGCAACAAAAACAAAAAATTCCTACTACAAGAGTAGGTTAGTACACTAAGTGTGGGAAAACACACTCTTGTGGTACAACCAAGTATCAATGGCAACAAAGAAGCTCATGCTCCCACAGGAGCTAGCAAATACTTGGTTTGACAACAAAGTGCTCCCAACACAAGAACAAATAAAGAGATCAATAGGGTATGGCACATGCAAGATTAAGCTATCAAAATCCCTACAATCCCTACGTTCAAGAGTAGTGCACCAAGGCTTCCCACGATGCGAGTAGGCAAGTCCAACAAGAGTGAAGGTAAGTGGTGTGGAAAATTCACTCTTGTGATAGAGCCAAGTATCAATGCAAATCAAAAAGCTTATGTCTCCAAAGGAGACAACAAGTTCTTGGCCCCGTAGTGACAAGCACTCACCAACATGACAAGCAAAGAGACCAATAGGACATGCAACATTCAAGATTAAGCAATCCAAGTCCCTATGACCCTTAAGCTCATGATCATCATACCAAACCTTCAATGCAATATTTTCAAAATGCGGCACAATGGTTTTGGCATGTTCAATTCTCAAAGTGTGGTTAACATATGGGACGGGGTAGGCAAAGTAAGTCAAATCGCAATTAGAAGCAATTACCACACTCCCCTTCTTAAGGGCTCTCATACTCACACTAAGAGATACCTCCTCACCTCCAATTTCATCCTCGAGACAACCCTCCTCACAAGGTAAGCTCTCAAGGAAGGCATTGTTAATGGCCTCTTCGTCATCGTAACCCGCACTAACAAGAGTAGGGTCACTAGAAGGATCATTTACCTCACTCGAAGCTTCAAACAAAGAGTTGTCTATGGGATCAAATCCCTCACACCACGGAGGTTCCAACTCTCTCTCAACCCTAGCTCGATACAACTCACCACCACAAATAAGGATGCTATCAAACAAAGGATTAGTAAAAGCATGCACCTCAATTTCATGGTCAAGTAAAAGCATAGTATCAAAGCTAGGTTCATCATCCACACTTGAGGAGTCATCATAGACAACCTTGTCCAATTCATGCAATTTGGACTCCTCAAGGTCACTATCATCCTTACTACGACACACAAATCCACCAAAATCAATTATGTCAACAAGGGTGGAGTCACATAACTCATCTTCCCCTTTATCAAATACGGGTGGGGTGTCATAACAAGGGTCACAAGCAAGGTCAACTACTTCATTGTCACTAAAGAGAGGTCCTTTGAATACCGAGCTCACATCATGATGTGGCTTTTCATTCCTCTCTACTAGCGGTTCACAAGCACACACTAGTCGACCATTAGACTCTTCACTAGTTGCAAGTTCAATAGGGACATTACAAGCAACAACTAGATTGGAGTCTACGCAAGACAAGGGGCTAACATGTTCATGAAAGGAAAAGGTAACACTTACATTTGAGTCGCTCCCGTGAGTACTCACATCGCTTGAAGTGTCGCGTTCAATTCCTCCTTCATGAAGCTCACAATGAAGATCTCCATCCTCTTGTCTTCCTCCCAAGGCAAAGGGTTGAGGCTCCACTAGCTCGCCTCCAAGAGTACCTACACAAAAGCTATGGCAAGAAGAAGAAGATAACATATAGTTAGGACAAAGGGTGCCCTCACTCTCAATTTGTTTTTCCTCTCCTCTTCTTTCTTTCAATTCGCTCTCATGTGCAAGTGTGTGGGGATGAGGTCCAAGAATGTCATCACCTCGCTCACCTTCCCCAACTCCCTCATTTGCCATTGGTTGGCTCATAGGAGTAGTAGAATTACTCCTAGAGCGAGTAGTTACATCTACTTGGGGAATGCCCAAGTTGTGGGGAATGCCCACTTGTTGGGGAGTGCCCAACGGTTGGGGATTGCCCAACACTTCATCACTAGTACCTTCTTGGGTACCCTTTTGGACACTCGGGGTCCACTCCTCTTTGAGGTTATCAAACCTCGAACTTATGGATCTCACCTCGGCCAAGAGGTAGGCCAAAGTGCTTACCGGAACTTCAATGGTATCGTATACGTCTCCGGCCATGTACCTACAAAAGTAAAACAAGAGAAAGAGGTTAGAGTAAAAACCTCACTCGCTCCCTCACCTTTGGAGTGTCACTCGGGTGCACTCAGTTTAGTGGTTTATAGGATCACTCAAGCTTGATCTCAAAGGCTTCCTCGTAGTTGAACAACCACCTCAATAACCACTCAATTCACAAGAACCAAATACTCTTCGGGGTGAGTGGAATTGATGGGACTCGATGGGCGATCGGCTTTATAAGTGAGCACTTGAGCCAAAAATAAACTACGAGTCTTCTTTGAGCTCTACTCTCCTTCTAGGCACGAAGATCCTAAACGCACAAAGAATTAGTACTAATTGGGTAGAAGTGTTACCCTCAAAGTACTAACCGGAAGTGACGCGATCAAATGGTAAAAGATCGAATCGCCACTAAATGGATTCGGAATTGGATGATTTTGGGTTAGTGATCTACAAACTCACCATATTTGATGATACAATTGAAGTTTTGGTGAGCGGAAACTGTTACGAACGCTTTGCGAACAATCTGTCCCAATTCAGGATTTCTGCAAAATGAGAACCCTTCGCGATCGCGTGAGGTTGCGCGCGATCGCGATGAACAAATGGGTGGGATTGACGCGATAGCGTGAAGCAGGGCGCGATCGCGCAGGCCTGCGTTCCAGAACCAGAACCTCGACTGCAAACTCAGTTTTTGGCACACAAATCACCCCAATTCAGTTTGTTGTTCGGTTCTAAAGCTTCCAAAGGGTGTGTTCAACTGAAATAAACAATCCCCAATGGTTTTATCAAACAAACAACGAACGAACAACTCGTTTTCAAGAATTTGGAGTAAGTTCTTCAAATTTTCAAGAACTTCAAAATTTTCAAAGTTCGATTTTCATTCCGTTACTCCAAATGATGATATGGGGATATCAAAATGACGGGAAAACTATATAGAACAATCCCCGATACCAAACAACCAAGAATTCACAACACAAATCAAGTTCTATCAAATTTTGTGAATTCTCAACTTTTGAGATTTGGTTTTCAAGATTTTGATTCACGACTTCAAATCGTGTTTCGAGGGTACCAAATCAATGGGAATATGATAACAATCAATCCCCGATAACAAACAACAACAAAATCGTTACAACTAACGATTTCTAGCAATTTTTTTGTAGTTTTCAAGTTTTGAAGAACAAACAACAACACAATAACGATACTAACACGTTGAACAAGGAACGGGGGTTTGTAAGAACATAACCCGAGCCTTGCTCTGATACCAACTGATAAGGGGCAAAACAGGCGGAAGCTACAAACATTACGATAATGCGGAAACTAAAACAAGATAGGCGATATCGATAACGATATCGAGATAAAAGCAAGACGAGGCTTGAACGTTTACCTAAGTAGCACCGAGGAACTCGTCTCGATACACCCCGGGTGAAGTCAAGGATCACCTATACTACGCAACTACCCTCAAGAGACACTCGGCTCTCGCAAATAGAATGATCAAAGAGGTTTCGATGTTCAACTTGGAATCCACCAAGTGAAATCATGCCCGCTCACGGGTTCTTCATTGAGATTCACTCAAGAAATATATCATTCTACATTCAAGGTTTGTTAATATGCAATAAATGAACAAAGGGGGTATTTATAGTTTCCCATTACAACATTTCCCAAGTTTCTGGTCCGCACTGCTCCACTGGTCATCGCGATCGCGTGAATGGAATAGCGATCGCGTGGGCACTTGGTGGCTGAGGCGCGCGATCGCGCGGAGGGTGGCGCGAAGGCGAAGAGCAGAGATTTCCTCATCGCGATCGCGCAGACATGCACGCGATCGCGAAGAACAGATCTCCCTCGTCAGGCAGTAAGCTCAGAAAGTGCTGCCCTGCTTTGGCTCCCCTGTTTCCTGCACTGGTTTCAGCCCTGCCTCCACTTTGATTGAGCTCTAATGCATGGTCTTCAAGTTGTCCCCGAGCTCATATCATCCATGCCTTGACTTCCAGATCGAGTGTGGGTGTCGATGCAATTTGCCCCGCATCATGTCTCGACCTCCACGGTGTTGTTCCGGTTGAACCCCATAGTTGTCATCAACATCTTCATATTCCCTTCCCAAGTTCCTTCCCATATAAGCCCTTGGTGGTCCTCGACCTCGACCACGACCTCTATCTATACCTCGGCCTCCATTCATCGCCCTCCTATTTGGATAGGGAGCATCAAAGTAATCATCATCAAGTCCGAGGCCCTCCCCTTCTTGAGCTTCATCAACTTGCTCAAGAGGTGCAATGTGTCTCCGTGGCCTTAGGAATGGAACATCTCCTTGGGGATTGCCCAAGGGTTGGGGATTGCCCAACATTCTTTCTCTAGCAAGAGCCTCATCCCTCAACCGTTGTCGACGAACTAGCTCCGCATAATGATCCGGCTTCATGATGGAATCATCACTAGTGCCTTCATTGGGGTCCTTTTGAACACTCGGGGTCCTCTCCTTTTCAAGAACCTCCATTTTAAGGTTTAGGGCCTTCACCTCGGCTAACAAATTAGCCAAGACGTCGGTTGGAACCTCAATGGTACTCTTTGCTTTCTCCTCCGCCATGTACCTACAACAATCAAAAACAAGAAAGGAAGATTAGAGTAAAAGTCCTCACTCACTCCCTCACTTTTGCTTGTCGCTCGGGTGCACTCAAGCCTGGGGTTGGTTTCACACAAACTTGAAATCAATGGCCTCCTCGTAGTTGCGCAACCTCCTCAAGGATCAAACCAAAACACAAGAACCAAATGCTCTTCGGGAAGAGTGGATTCAATGGGACTCGATTAACGCTAAGCTATTTGGTGCGCACTTGAACCAAACAATTAACTACGAATCTTCTTCGAATTCTACTCTCCTTCTAGGCACGAGTAGCCTATTCGCACAAGGGATTAGTACTAATTGGGTAGAAGTGTTACCCTCAAAGTACTAACCGGAAGTGGCGCGATCAAATGTTCAAAGATCGAATCGCCACTAAACGGATTCGGAATTGGACGAATTTTGGTTTGTGATCTAGAAACTCACCATATTTGATGATGCTATGGGAGTTTTGGTGGTTGGAAACTGTTACGACACCTTTGCGAACGTTCTGTCCAACTTCAGGAAAATCTGGAAATTGGTTCCCTTCGCGATCGCGTGCAGATGAGCGCGACCGCGATGAACAAAATTTAGAATTGGCGCGATAGCGCGAGACCTTGCGCGACCGCGCAGGTTTGTTCAGCTGAACCAGAATCTCGACAGAAAAACAGCAGTTTTGGCACAACAACAACCCAAATGCAATGTATTTCAGTTTTCAAGCTTGCCAAAGGTGTTTTTCAGCTGGGACAAACATTCCCCAATAGTTCATACACAAAAACAACCATCAAACAACTTGTTTTCAAAGATTTTTGACAAGTTCTTCAATATTTCCAAAACCTTCAAGAACCAAATTTTTGATTTTCACTACAATGCTCCAAATGATGTTATGTTGGTATCCAAACAACGGGAAAACTACTGTGAACAATCCCCGATACCAAACAATCACAATATCATAACATCAAGCAAGTTTTTTGGCAAATTTTCAACCTAGGGTTTAAATTTTGAACTCTTGATTTTCAACTCCAAAACGCGTTTTGTTGGTACCCAATTGTCGGGTTCACGTAAGCAAACAATCCCCGATAATCAAAACCAACAAAATCGTAACAACAAGCGATTTCCTTCAAATTTTTGGGTTTTCAAGTTTTGAATTTTTTTCTTCTTTTCAATATAACAAGAACAAGAACACGAAAATAAATGCGGAACAAAGATGACAAGCACGAAGAGTAGGACGAGGGCTCGTAAGAACGCAACCCTAGCCTTGCTCTGATACCAACTGATGCAATCGAAAATACGAAAGCGATAAAAGATAAAAGCGAGACGAGACTTACACTAAAGTTCGAGTAGCAACGAAGAACTAGTTCCGTTACACCCCAAACGATTGGAAAGAATCACCTAACACTATGCAACTATCCTCAAGAGTCACGAGGCTCGAGCAAATAGAATGATCGAAGACGGATTGAAGAACAACTTGGATTCATCCAATTGATTTCAAGCCAAAAGTGTTACAAGGTTCAAGAGCATTGCTCATTCAATGTTTTGTGTTCAAAGTAAGGTAATAGCAATAAATGAAAGAGGGGTGTTATAAATACACCCCTTTACAAGGTTTTCCTAGTTTCTGGTCCGAGACTGCCAAAGTGTTCATCGCGATCGCGCATGATTATACGCGATCGCGAGGCACACTTAAAAACTAGTTGCGCGATCGCGCAAGACATGGCGCGAAGGCGAAGAGCAAAAAGAGACTCTTCGCGATCGCGAAGGTATTCACGCGATCGCGAAGAATAAAAATCCAGCTTCAGGCAGTAAGCTCAGCAGAATTCCCCTGTTTTGGCCCTGTTTTGGTCCCCTGCTTCTTGCTCTGTTTCCTGCCCTGTTTCAACGTTGATTGAGCTCCAATGCATCGTTTTCAAGTCTTCTCCCGAGCTTGTATCGTCCATGCCCTTCCGGATCAAGTGTAAGTGAGCATCATGAAGTGTTTTGGCTTGGCTTCTCGTAAAGGGTCTTGTGACGGTGGTTTGCCCCGCATCAATTCCTTGAGAATAGCCGGATTCTGTGTGAATCGCTTGATGTACAATACAATGTAAGGAGTGATATTTATAGTTAAGATTTACCCAGTCCTAATTATGGTAAAAAAAATACAAAGAATAATAAGGCCATGAGCCTGTATAATCAAGGCGGTGGTATATACAAAACCTTAACTAGGAGACTGTAAATCCTAAGGCGGTGGGATATATAACTTGCATCTTATGCCCGTGCCTGCTGAGCGGTCGTGCCTTCAGGAGCAGGAGTGTATCCTCTACGCCCGGTGATTTGTAAGCTAAGTCTAGTCTCGCCAAGTGGACTCGTATCCCCGTAATCATTTGATGCCGGGCAATCCACCACGAGGAGACCATTCACTCGGAGCCAAGCCAAGGATGTCCAAGAAGCGCATTTACACTTGGTGAGGAAGGGCCTTGAAGAAGGAAGCGATTGGAAGCCATTCCGGGTGCTCAAACTAGGCCTCACGCCTAAGGAAGAAGAGAGCCCAGCAGAGCTAGGCGCCCCGCCTAGCCCAGGCGCCCCGCCTAGGGAGCTCACTGCCTAAGGCTCCGAAAATGCACCAGGCGCCCCACCTGGCTAGGCGCCCAGCCTAGCTGAAGGCCAAGCCAGGCGCCCCGCCTAGATCCAGGCGCCCAGCCTAGCTTCAGCATGAACCAGGCGCCCCTCCCAGCCCCAGGCGCCCCACCTAGCTGCTGAACTGATGCAATATAAAATGGCCTAATCAACAACCATCAAGAACCAAGCTTGAGAGCACAATGAACACCAGGCAAGGGCTCCGGAGACGTCTTGAAGATCATGCAATTGAGCGCCAAGGAAGGAGGAGCACATAGGCACCAAAGGAGAGGCTCGGGGGGCACATTTTGAGCTATTCCAAGAACCCCCAGGAAGAGGCGGACTGCCTACTCAAAGGGGCGGACCGCCTAGTTGAAGTTGAGCCTCTGGATTTTGTGACGCCTGAAAAAGGGGCGGACCGCCTCTGTTGGAGCTTGGGCCGCCCACTCTGCAGTGGAGAGAAGTGGGCGGACCGCCTACTCCCACTAGGCGGGGCGCCTGGTTGTTTTGCTTGGACGGGAATTTCATGTATAATTCCTATTTTGGCCCTACGAGGCTTGTAATGCTTTTATAACATTTGAGGGCTTTTTAGTCATTTCACAAGGGGTTAGGAAAAACTATAAATTCACCCCTTAGCCATTTTCATTCATTAGTTTACCTTGTATGAACATTTGAGAAGAGAGAATTGAGAGAAGGCCGAGCCTTTCTTGTTGAAGCCCGAGGCTTCATGTATCTCGTTGACTTGGAACCTATGGAGATTCATCGCTAGTGTGAATTCCTTGTAAGGTTCGAGTTTCACTTTCTCCCTTTGGATAATTAAATTCTCGTTTGAATTGTTTATCCGTTCTTTCTTCTAATTCTTGCCTCCCTAGTCTTGAACTTCTCGATATCTTAGATATCTCGTTATCAAATTTACTTGCTTCCGCTCATTTATCGTATAGTTTAGCTTCCGCCTATTTTGCATTGCATCAGTTGGTATCAGAGCAAGGCTCGGGTTATGTTCTTACAAACCCCCGTTCCTTGTTCATCGTATTAGTGTTGTTGTGATTGTTGCGTTTGTTCTTGAAAAATTGAAGAAAAATAAAAAAATAGAAAAAAAACTTGAAAATTGAACAAAATTTGGTGGAACTTGTTGGATTGGAACACCCATTCATTAAAAATCATTGGGGTTTGTTCCTTATTGTATTCCCGTTCTTTTGATACCAAAATTACAAGATTTGGTGGTGTATTCCAAAATTTGAAGAATTCAAATCTCCAAAATTTTCAAAAGCCCTAGATTTTTGCTCAAGAATCAAAATTGATTTGTTGTTGTTTGATTGGGGTTTAAAACTATTGGGGATTGTTTAGAATCATCAAATACATCTTTGGGTATCATTAGAATCGAAAACGAGTCGAAAACGTTGGATTTTGAGTGCTAAACGAGCCAAAAAAATGATTTTCGGACTGTGCTGAAAATGCCGGTAGGCGGGGCGCCCAAATAGTAGGCGGTCCGCCCATTTTGTTGTTGCTCTCTTTATTTTGAGTAGGCGGGGCGCCCACTTTACAGAGGCGGACCGCCCACTCCTGGGGTGACTCCGTTTGGCTTCGTTTCGTGTGTTTTTGTGTTCCGTTTGCTTCCGTACCTCTTGGTTAGTGTTTCTAGGGTAATTGGCCTACTTTATTAACACTAATTCTTTAGCGTATTAGGGTATTCGTGCGTAGAGGAGATTAGAATTCAAAGAAGAGTCGTAGAACTCCTTTTGGCCTCAAGTGCGCACTTTAAATAACCGTCCGTACATCGAGTCTCATTAATTCCATTCCGAACTTTAACTTGGACATGCTAGTTGTGATTTCCTTGGTTCCCAAGTTGATAAGGCCTCGCTCTTGAGTGTACATATATTGAGTGATACACGTGAGGGAGTGACTTTTGGGAGGTTTTGTTCTTTGGTGATTGCAACAATGTCGGATATTGATGATGGAGTAGATTATGGCTCGTGTGGGGATGATGCGAGTTGTTATGACTCGTATGGTGAAGATGGAGACTATGGTTCCTTTGATGAGGATGATGGCCATTACTATGATGATGGATACCATGGCTCCTATGGAGATGAAGCGGTTCACTATGATGATCGTGAGGTCGAAGAAGACTATGAAGCTCATGAAGATGAATTTGTTGATCCTTATGTTTCTAGTCAAGAACCCGAGGATGGTGACGCTTCAAGGTACATAGATCCTACTTACTCTTCTTGTGAAGATTTTGATAATGTTGATAGTGACCTAGATAGAGTTGATGATGAGGTTGAGTATATGAATTATTCTTATGCATCTTCTCTTAGTGTTGCTAACGGAGTACAAGGGAGTAGTAGAGGACCTTCCATTAGTATGGGAGGTGGTGGTGGTTGTTCCGTGGGAAAGAAGAAGCTTGCATCTTCTAGGTACGCTAAGCGACCTAATGCTTCTAATTCCCATGAGGAGGTTGGTATGATAGATGGTGTTGCTTTTGCTACAAAGGGGTTATATGCCGTGAGGGGCGTGGATGGTTGTAGTAGGAGTAGTACTATGGGCTATGGGACCAAGGCGAGAGGCACTTATGGGTTCCATGGCGAGGTTCCTTCCTTGACTTCCAACAACATTGCTAATGTTGGAAGAGTGACGGGAAGAGGAGAATGTTCTAGTGGTGTTGCCACTAGTGGAGGGATAAGGAAGACCCAAGTTGTTGGTGTTGACACTCGTGGGCATTCAAGTTCTTTCTTGGATGCATCTCTAGGAAACTTGGGTAGAAGAAGGTTTGTTGTTGGGGTAAATGGTATTGGAGATTACTTGCTCAAAATTGATGATACCGATGCTAATTGCATTAGCACCTCTTTGGTTGATAAATTGAGGATACCATGCCGTAAGCTAGAGAGTCCTTACGAGTATGAAGGAGTGTGGGTTTCCAAGGAGGCTCGGGTACTTCTATCTCATAGGAATTATAGTAGTTATGTGTGGTGTGATGTGTATCCAATGCAACATGTTGATGTTTGGCTAGGTGAGCCATGGTTGCAAGACAAGAGTGTGCGACATAGTGCTATGAAGGATGCGTATCTTGTGAGCATAGGGCAAAGGGTTTATGACTTTGTGCCTTATCGGGCAAGGGGCCAAGTGCCTACTATTGCACCTTCTTTGGCAATGCAAAGGAGCAAGGAGCGAGATCTTCATTCCATGGGTAAAATTGAGCAATCAAGGAGTCCTACAATTACAAGAAGTGGTGGGACTAGTGCTATAAAAGAGTTGACAAATGTCAACAAGGTGAGCCCGAAGCCACTTCCAAAGCCGAGTGGTTCACCAATGAAGAAGAAGGAGACATCAAGTGATGAGTCTCCTAGTCCTAGATTCCGGGTTGACGTAAAGAGTCCACCTACTCCGGCTATGGGTATTCTTGGGCCTCGTCCCAATTCGCCCGAATTTGAGAGACAAAAGATAGAGAGGAGTAAGGGAGTGACCGGTGACATTCCTCGAGTGGAAAAAGGAGAGGATGTGTTGAGTGATGTGAGCGGAATGTCACCACCCGAATCTACACCTAGCCTTGAAAGAAAAATGAGGGAAAAGAAAGAGGGAAAAAAGAGTGAGGACACCCCTTATTCTAACCTTAACCCTTTACCTTTTTCTTCTACTTGTGTGAGTACTTGTGTAGGTATTCTTGGAGGCAAGCCGATGGAGCCTCAACCATGTTCCGAGATGGAAAGACAAGGTGAAGAAGAAGCCAAATGTGAGCTACGAGGTGAAGGAACTACCCATGATGCTTCAAGTACATTGAGTGAGCCCGAGTGCGACTCAAAGGTATGTGTTAGTTCTTCTATCCTTGAGCATAATACTTCCTTGTCTTGCAATGTTGTTTGTGAAAACTCTAGGCTAGTTGATGATTTGCATGAGTACAATGTGTTTGCAACTAGTGTAGAGCCATTGGGTCAACTTGTGTGTGAAAATGAACCACTAGTTGAGAGGGTTGAAAGGCCACATCATGATGTGAGCTCGATTTTCATTGAACCTCTCTTTAGTGAAAATATTGAAGTTGACCTTGTTTGTGAACCTTGTTATGACACCCCATCCATATTTGATAAAGGTGAAGATGAATTGCATGATAATCTTATTCTTCCCTTTGATTGCTTAATTGATAGTGGTGGTCCCTTGTGTCGTAGTGAGGGTGGATTTGACCTTGAGGAGTCTCTTGAGTGTGAGATGGATTGATTTATTTTCGATGACTCCTTGAGCGAGAGTGAAGGACCTAGTCTTGATTCTATGCTTTTGTGTGACCATGAATTTGAGGTGCATGCCTTTACATTTCTATTGTTTGAAGGCAATCTCATTTGTGGTGGTGAATTGTATCGGACTAGAGTCGATAGTAGAGTCGAACCTCCATGGTTTGTAAAGTTAGGCTCTATGGATGATCCAACGTTTGGAACTCCGAGTGAGGAGAGTGGTCTTGGTATTGGTCGTGTTGACCTATCTTCTAGTAGTCCTAGCCCTCGTTGTGTGGACTATAATGATGAAGGACCTATTTTGGAGACCTTCCTTTGGAGTTTGTCCAATAAGGGGAATTGTCTTGGGGTTGATTTGGGAGGTGAGGAGGTATCTCTCGGTGTGTGTAAGAATGCTCTTAAGAAGGGGAGTGGAGTAATCGATGTTAGTTGTGAATTGAACTATTTCACTTACTCCATCCCACATGTTGAGCACACCTTGAGTGTTGGACATGCCAAAGCCATTGTGTCACCTTGTGATAAAATTGCATTAGAGGCTTGGTGTGTTGGTAGTGAGCTTAGGGGTCATAGGAAATTTAATTGCTACATGCATATCCTTGTTCCCTTTGCTTGTTTTGACAATGAGTGCTTGTTCTTGTCGGGCCAAGATTTTGTTGTCTCTTTTGGGGACATAAGCTTTTTCATTCGAATTGATGCTTGGCTCTATCACAAGAGTGTGTTTTCCACACCACTTGCACTTATTCTTGTTAAGCTAACCTACTTGTGAAGTAGGAAGTTTTTGTTGTGCTTGTTTTGATTGTAGGTTTTGATGGTTCGATTTCGAGGACGAAATCCTTTCAAGAAGGGGAGGATGATGCAATATAAAATGGCCTAATCAACAACCATCAAGAACCAAGCTTGAGAGCACAATGAACACCAGGCAAGGGCTCCGGAGACGTCTTGAAGATCATGCAATTGAGCGCCAAGGAAGGAGGAGCACATAGGCACCAAAGGAGAGGCTCGGGGGGCACATTTTGAGCTATTCCAAGAACCCCCAGGAAGAGGCGGACTGCCTACTCAAAGTGGCGGACCGCCTAGTTGAAGTTGAGCCTCTGGATTTTGTGACGCCTGAAAAAGGGGCGGACCGCCTCTGTTGGAGCTTGGGCCGCCCACTCTGCAGTGGAGAGAAGTGGGCGGACCGCCTACTCCCACTAGGCGGGGCGCCTGGTTGTTTTGCTTGGACGGGAATTTCATGTATAATTCCTATTTTGGCCCTACGAGGCTTGTAATGCTTTTATAACATTTGAGGGCTTTTTAGTCATTTCACAAGGGGTTAGGAAAAACTATAAATTCACCCCTTAGCCATTTTCATTCATTAGTTTACCTTGTATGAACATTTGAGAAGAGAGAATTGAGAGAAGGCCGAGCCTTTCTTGTTGAAGCCCGAGGCTTCATGTATCTCGTTGACTTGGAACCTATGGAGATTCATCGCTAGTGTGAATTCCTTGTAAGGTTCGAGTTTCACTTTCTCCCTTTGGATAATTAAATCCTCGTTTGAATTGTTTATCCGTTCTTTCTTCTAATTCTTGCCTCCCTAGTCTTGAACTTCTCGATATCTTAGATATCTCGTTATCAAATTTACTTGCTTCCGCTCATTTATCGTATAGTTTAGCTTCCGCCTATTTTGCATTGCATCATGAACTTATGTTTCTTTTACTATTTTGCCCTGCGTGGCTTAGTTGATGAACCTTATTAGTAAGGGTAATTACGTCTTTGTGTAAGCTTGGGGAAACACTATAAATATCCAAGCCTAGCTTATTTTACACTTAGCTTATTATTGATATTGATGAATGTTGAACATTGAACATGAGCATGGCTCTTGGTATTGAATGAAACCCTTTGATCTTGGACTTGTATGTCTTCTAGCGGATCTAGATGAATACTCTTCCTCTCCGACCATTCTACTTGCGTGCTCGCGTTAGCTCGAGGGTAGTTGCATAGCGTAGGTGTTCTTGTCCTTCTCCCGGGGTGTAACGGAACGAGTTCTCCGTTGCTACTTGGGATTAGAGATCGAGTTACGTCTCGTTCTTATCTTTTACTTTCCGCGTTTGATTTTCTACATCATTTGGTATCAGAGCAAGGCTCGGGTTTTGTTTCTACAAACCCCCGACCCTTGATTCTTCGTGCCTAGTATCTTCTTTTAGTTTTTCTTGTTGTTGAAGTTATTAGAAAGGAGAAAATTACAAAAAAAAAATGAAAAATTGAAAATTACAAAATTTGGTGTAACTTGTTGATTTGGATGATTTGTGATATGGGTGTTATGGATTCTTGATCGTGATTGATTTCCCGTTACTTGGGTACCAAAATTGTTGGAATTGGTGAAGTTTGAAAAATTGAAACCCCAAAACCCCTTAAACCCTTGTAGAACTTGTTCTTGATGAATTTTGGCTTGATTCTTGGGTTGGATTGATGTTTGATTGGAAACTTGTTATTGGGGATTGATCTTCATCGAAAAACAAACAATTCGGTACCAATTTTGTGGGATTTGAACATGTATAACACCTACTTTGATGAATCACAATCCTTGTTGAAATCCTTTTGTTAAACCCTTGTGTTCTTGAGTTCTTGAGATTGAACCTTGATTTGATTGATTGTTTGATTGAAAATTTGATTGGGTTTTGTTAAGGAAGATCAAAAACAACTTTGGGTATCTTTGGATTGTGAAAACAAGTTGAAAACATCGGATTTGAGGCTTGAAAATTGATGCAGGGCAAAATACGCGGAAGCTAAACACGATACAAACAATGCGGAAGCGATAAAAGATAACAAGAAATCGAGACTAGGAAGGCAAGAAAGTAGAAGAAAGAATCGAATTCAATTTACTAACGTTAATTGAATTCAAAAGGGAGAAGGGAAACTCGAACCTTACAATGAATTCACACTAGTGGTGAATCTCCATAGGTTCCAAGTTCACGAGATACATGAAGCCTCGGACTTCGGACTAGAAGGGCTCGGCCTCTTCTCTAATTCTCTCTTCTCAAATGTTCATACAATCTAAAACTAATGAATGAAATGGCTAAGGGGTGTATTTATAGTTTTTCCTAACCCCTTGCGTATTGACTAAAATGCCCCCAAAGTGGGCTAAGACATAAAAGACCACGTAGGGTCAAAATAGGAAGTTTATACAAAATCCCGTCTAGGCAACAGAGGGAGGCGCTCCGCCTCAGGGGGGAGGCGGTCCGCCTCAGTGAGCTTCAGTGGGGAGGCGCTCCGCCTCTTTGGGGAGGCGCTCCGCCTCTTCTAGGGTCCAGAGGGCTGCACTTCATTAGGCGGTCCGCCTGGTTTTCAGGGCGGTCCGCCTCTTCCTGTAGCTTCTTGAGGCTCCTCAATTTGTGTCCCTCGAGCCTCTTCTTTGGTGCCTATGTGCTCCTCCTTCCTTGGCGCTCCAATGCATGATCTTCAAGACGTTTCTGGAGCCCTTGTCTTCTATCCTTTGTGCTCTTCAAGCTTGGTTCTTGATGGTTGTCGTTTAGGCCAATTTGCCCGGCATCATCCTCCCCTTCTTGAAAGGATTTCGTCCTCGAAATCGAACCATCAAAACCTACAATCAAAACAAAGCACAACCAAAATTTCCTACTTCACAAGTAGGTTAGCATTAACAAGAAAAAGTGCAAATTGTGTGGAAAACACACTCTTGTGATAGAGCCAAGCATCAATACCAATTAAAAAGCTTATGTCCCCAAAGGAGACAACAAGGTCTTGGCTCGACAAGAGCAAGCACTCATTTTTCAAACGAACAAAGAGATCAAGGATATGCATGTAGCAATTATATTTCCTATGACCCCTAAGCTCACTACCAACACACCAAACCTCTAATGCAATTTTATCACAAGGTGACACAATGGCTTTGGCATGTCCAACACTCAAGGTGTGCTCAACTGATGCAACCCAAAACGAGCGGAAGCTAAACACGATACAAATAATGCGGAAGCGATAAATAACAAGATACGTGATATCAATGATATCGGGGAAACAAGGATTGGGGAGTCAAGAAACGAGAAGAAAGAACGGATTAATGAATTCAAGACATGAATTAATAATCCAAAAGGGAGAAAGTGAAACTCGAACCTTACAAGGAATTCACGCTAGTGGTGAATCTCCATAGATTCCAAGTCGATGAGATACATGAAGCCTCGGGCTTCGGACTAGAAAGGCTCGGCCTTCTCTAATTCTCTCTTCTCTCTATTCAATTCAAGCTAAAACTAATGAAATGAAGAGCAAATGTGCTATATATACATTTTCACTAAAAATGGACAAAAATGGCCCTGCAGCTGATTCTGGTTCGCTGAGCAAACTCTCTTCATCGCGATCGCGCCAGGGAGGCTCGCGATCGCGCAGGCAACTACGCTAGGCATCGCGATCGCGCAGATGGCTCGCGATCGCGCAGGTCTCCATTATCTTCTCGTTCTTCAGCATCCTCAGCTTCGCCTTCGCGCTCAAGGTCACGCTGTCGCGCAGGCCAACTCAATACTCTTCGCGATCGCGTGAGAAGTGGTCGCGATCGCGAAGAACAAAAGTTCTTCCTTAGGCAGTGAGCTCCCAGTGTGCTCCCCTGTTTTGCCCTGTTTTGGGCTGCCTGTTTTCCTGCCCTGTTTCCTCCGTCCTCGGCGCTCCAATGCATGATCTTCCTAGACGTTCCCGGAGGCCTTGACTCGTATCCGTTGTGCACTCGAGCTTGGCTTTTGATGGTTGTCGTTTAGGCCATTTTATATTGCTCTGATACCAACTGATGCAACCCAAAACGAGCGGAAGCTAAACACGATACAAATATGCGGAAGCGATAAATAAATAGATAGATGATATCAATGATATCGGGGAAACAAGGATTGGGGAGTCAAGAAACGAGAAGAAAGAACGGATTAATGAATTCAAGACATGAATTAATAATCCAAAAGGGAGAAAGTGAAACTCGAACCTTACAAGGAATTCACGCTAGTGGTGAATCTCCATAGATTCCAAGTCGATGAGATACATGAAGCCTCGGGCTTCGGACTAGAAAGGCTCGGCCTTCTCTAATTCTCTCTTCTCTCTATTCAATTCAAGCTAAAACTAATGAAATGAAGAGCAAATGTGCTATATATACATTTTCACTAAAAATGGACAAAAATGGCCCTGCAGCTGATTCTGGTTCGCTGAGCAAACTCTCTTCATCGCGATCGCGCCAGGGAGGCTCGCGATCGCGCAGGCAACTACGCTAGGCATCGCGATCGCGCAGATGGCTCGCGATCGCGCAGGTCTCCATTATCTTCTCGTTCTTCAGCATCCTCAGCTTCGCCTTCGCGCTCAAGGTCACGCTGTCGCGCAGGCCAACTCAATACTCTTCGCGATCGCGTGAGAAGTGGTCGCGATCGCGAAGAACAAAAGTTCTTCCTTAGGCAGTGAGCTCCCAGTGTGCTCCCCTGTTTTGCCCTGTTTTGGGCTGCCTGTTTTCCTGCCCTGTTTCCTCCGTCCTCGGCGCTCCAATGCATGATCTTCCTAGACGTTCCCGGAGGCCTTGACTCGTATCCGTTGTGCACTCGAGCTTGGCTTTTGATGGTTGTCGTTTAGGCCATTTTATATTGCATCATCCTCCCCTTCTTGAAAGGATTTCGTCCTCGAAATCGAACCATCAAAACCTACAATCAAAGCAAGCACAACCAAAATTTCCTACTTCACAAGTAGGTTAGCTTAACAAGAAAGAGTGCAAGGTGTGTGGAAAACACGCTCTTGTGATAGAGCCAAGCATCAATACCTATCAAAAAGCTTATGTCCCCAAAAGAGACAACATGGTCTTGGCTCGACAAGAACAAGCACTCATTTTCAAAACAAGCAAAGAGATCAAAGTCATGCAAGATGTAGCAATCAATTGTCCTATGACCCCTAAGCTTACTAGCAACACACCAAGCCTTCAAATCAAGTTTATCACAATGTGACACATTGGCTTTGGTATGTCCATCACTCAAGGTGTGCTCAACATATGGGATGGAGTAAGTAAAATAGTTCAATTCACAACTAACATCAACTACTCCACTCCCCTTCTTAAGGGCATTCTTACACACACCGAGAGATACCTCCTCACCTCCCAAATCAACTCCAAGACAATCCCCCTCACTAGGCAAACTCCAAAGGAAAGTCTCCAAAATAGGTTCTTCATCATTATAGTCCACACAATGAAAGCTAGGACCACTAGAAGAAAGGTCAACACGACCAATATAAAGGCTACTCTCCTCACTTGGAGTTCCAAACGTCGGATCATCCATAGAGCCTAACTTTACAAACCATGGAGGTTCGACTCTACTATCGACTCTAGTCCGATACAATTCACCACCACAAATGAGATTGCCTTCAAACAATAGAAATGTAAAGGCATGCACCTCAAATTCATGGTTACGCAAAAGCATAGAATCAAGACTAGGTCCTTCACTCTCACTCAAGGAGTCATCGAAAATGAATCGATCCATCTCACACTCTAGAGACTCCTCAAGGGTACATCCACCCTCACTACGACACAAGAGACCACCATTATCAATGAAGCAATCAAAGGGAAGAATAAGATCATCATGCAATTCATCTTCTCCTTTATCAAATATGGGTGGGGTGTCATAACAAGGTTCACAAACAAGGTCAACTTCAACATTCTCACTAAAGAGAGGTTCAATGAAAACCGAGCTCACATCATGATGTGGCGTTTCAACCCTCTCAACTAGTGGTTCAATTTCACACACAAGTTGACCCGAAGGCTCTACACTAGTTGCAAACACATTATACTCATGCAAATCATCAACTAGCATAGAGTTGTTACAAACAAGATCATAAGACAAGGAAGTAATAGGCTCATGGGAAGAAGAACTAACACTTACACTTGAGTCGCATCCGGGCTCACTCAATGTACTTGAAGCGTCATGGCTAGCTTCTCCTCCTCGTAGATCACATTTGGCATCTCCTTCACCTTGTCTTTCCATCACGGAACATGGTTGAGGCTCCATCGGTTTGCCTCCAAGAATACCTACACTAGTGCTCACACAAGTAGAAGAAAAAGATAAAGGGTTAAGGTTAGAATAAGGGGTGTCCTCACTCTTTTTTCCCTCTTTCTTTTCCCTCATTTTTCTTTCAAGGCTAGGTGTAGATTCGGGTGGCGACATCCCGCTCACATCACTCAACACATCCTCTCCTTTTTCCACTCGAGGAATGTCACCGGTCACTCCCTTACTCCTCTCAATCTTTTGTCTCTCAAATTCGGGCAAATTGGGACGAGGCCCAAGAATGCCCATAGCCGGAGTAGGTGGACTTTTCACGTCAACCCGGAATCTAGGACTAGGAGACTCATCACTTGACGTCTCCTTCTTCTTCGTTGGTGAACCACTTGGAATTGGAACTTGTGGTTTCGGGTTCACCTTGTTGATGTCTATCAACCCTTTTCTAGCACATGTCCCACCATTGCTTGTGTTTGTAGGACTTCTTGTTGGCACATTGTCAACCATGGAATGAAGTTCTTGCTCCTTGCTCCTTTGCCTAGCCAAAGAAAGGGCACTAGTAGGCACTCGGCTCCTCGCCCGGTAAGGCACAAAGTCATAGACTCTTTGCCCTACGCCCACAAGATACGCACCCTTCACCACACTATATTGCACCCTCTTCCCCTCCAACCACGGCTCACCTATCCACACATCAACATGACGCATGGGATACACGTCACACCACACATAGCATTTATAACTCCCATGAGATATGAGTACCCCGGGCCTCCTTAGAAACCCACACTCCATCATACTCATAAGGATGCTCTAGCTTATGGCATGGTATCCTAAGCCTATCAACCAAAGAGGTGCTAATACAATTGGCATCGGTACCACCAATCTTGAGCAAGTATCCTCCAATACCATCTACCTCAACAACGAACCTACATCTACCCAAGTCTTGCACATTGGCACCCAAATGAGAATTTGGACGCCCACAAGTGTCAACACCAACAACTTGGGTCTTCCTTATCCCTCCACTAGTGGCATCACCACTAGAACAACCTCCACTTCCCGTCACTCTCCCAACATTAGCAATGTTGTTGGAAGTCAAGGAAGGAACCTTGCCATGGAACCCATATGTGCCTCTCGCCTTGGTCCCACAGCCCATAGTACTACTCCTACTACAACCATCCACGCCCCTCACGGCATACATCCCCTTTGTAGCAAAAGCAACACCATTTCTCAAACCATCCTCCACATGGGCATTAGAAGCATTAGGTCGCTTAGCGTACCTAGAAGGTGCAAGCTTCTTCTTCCCCATGGAACAACCACCACCACCTCCCATACTAATGGAAGGTCCTCCACTACTCCCTTGTACTCCATTAGCAACACCAATAGAAGATGCATAAGAACAATTCATATACTCAACATCACCATCATCCCTATCTATGTCACTATCATGCTCTAATTCATCACAAGAAGAGTAAGTAGGATCAATGTACCTTGAAGCGTCACCATCTTCGATTTCTTGACTAGAGGCATAGGCATCATCACAATCTTCATCACGAGCCTCATAGTCTTCATCATTCTCACGATCATCATAGTGAACCGCTTCATCAACATAGGAGCCATGGTTTCCATCATCATAGTAATGGCCTTCATCACCCTCATAGGAACCATAGTCTCCATCATCACCATACGAGTCATAGCAACTCGCATCATCGCCACATGAGCCATAATCCCCACATTCATCATTATCCGACATTGTTGCAATCACCAAAGAACAAAACCTCCCAAAAGTCACTCCCTCACGTGTATCACTCAATATATGTACACTCAAGAGCGAGGCCTTATCAACTTGGGAACCAAGGTAATCACAACTAGCATGTCCAAGTTAAAGTTCGGAGTGGAATTAATGAGACTCTATGTACGGACGGCTATTTTAAGTGCGCACTTGAGGCCAAAAGGAGTTCTACGACTCTTCTTTGAATTCTAATCTCCTCTACGCACGAATACCTAATACGCTAAAGGATTAGTGTCTTTCAAGTAGGCCAATTACCTTCAAAACACTAACCAAGAGGTACGGTAGAAAACGGGACACAAAAGATTCGACTCGAATCGGCACCAAACGGATTTGGAATCGGATGAAATTTTGTTTGTGATCTACAAACTCATCATATTTAATGGTCCAATTGGAGTCATGATGTTTGGGAACTGTTCGGAAGCCGTTGCGAACGTTCTGTCCCAAAACTGGAATTCTGAAATTTTTTTGTTCTTCGCTATCGCGACCAGACGCGCGCGATCGCGAAGGGTTAAATTTTCAAAAAATAATTTTGTTCTTCGCTATCGCGAAATTGCTCTTCGCGATCGCGAAGGGTTAATCCCTGCACTTTCACAGCAGCTCAAAAACGGGTTTTTGGGCGATTTTGGCCAAATTTTTGGCTCGATTCCAACCCGAAACACAAAACCAACGATACCCAAAGGTGTATACAACTATAACAACCAATTCCCAATAGTTTTCAACTCCAAACAAACAACAACAAGCTTCGATTCAAGATTGAAGCGTTTTCAAGAAATTTTCAAACTTTTGGATTTTGATTTTGGAAATTTTGATTCGTAACACCAAAACACGAGATATAGGTATCAAAACGACGGGAATGCAACAAGGAACAAACCCCACTACTTTTTAACACTCGGGGATTCGTATCCAACCCGCTCCACCAATTTTTTTCAACTTTTCTAGTTTTTCAATTTTTTTGTTTTTCTTCACTTTTCAAGAACAAACAACACAATCACAACAACGACAAGAACAAGACCGAGGATTCGTAAGAACGAAGCCTAGCCGTGCTCTGATACCAACTGATGCAACCCAAAACGAGCGGAAGCTAAACACGATACAAATAATGCGGAAGCGATAAATAACAAGATACGTGATATCAATGATATCGGGGAAACAAGGATTGGGGAGTCAAGAAACGAGAAGAAAGAACGGATTAATGAATTCAAGACATGAATTAATAATCCAAAAGGGAGAAAGTGAAACTCGAACCTTACAAGGAATTCACGCTAGTGGTGAATCTCCATAGATTCCAAGTCGATGAGATACATGAAGCCTCGGGCTTCGGACTAGAAAGGCTCGGCCTTCTCTAATTCTCTCTTCTCTCTATTCAATTCAAGCTAAAACTAATGAAATGAAGAGCAAATGTGCTATATATACATTTTCACTAAAAATGGACAAAAATGGCCCTGCAGCTGATTCTGGTTCGCTGAGCAAACTCTCTTCATCGCGATCGCGCCAGGGAGGCTCGCGATCGCGCAGGCAACTACGCTAGGCATCGCGATCGCGCAGATGGCTCGCGATCGCGCAGGTCTCCATTATCTTCTCGTTCTTCAGCATCCTCAGCTTCGCCTTCGCGCTCAAGGTCACGCTGTCGCGCAGGCCAACTCAATACTCTTCGCGATCGCGTGAGAAGTGGTCGCGATCGCGAAGAACAAAAGTTCTTCCTTAGGCAGTGAGCTCCCAGTGTGCTCCCCTGTTTTGCCCTGTTTTGGGCTGCCTGTTTTCCTGCCCTGTTTCCTCCGTCCTCGGCGCTCCAATGCATGATCTTCCTAGACGTTCCCGGAGGCCTTGACTCGTATCCGTTGTGCACTCGAGCTTGGCTTTTGATGGTTGTCGTTTAGGCCATTTTATATTGCATCATCAACATGTGGGATGAAGTAAGTAAAATAGTTCAATTCACAACTAACATCGATTACTCCACTCCCCTTCTTAAGAGCATTCTTATACACACCGAGAGGTACCTCCTCACCTCCAAATCTCCCTCCAAGACAATCCTCGCCACTAGACAAACTCCTAAGGGAGGTCTCAAACAACGGATTATCTATAGAGTTAGGCATTCCAATCCATGGAGGTCCAAACTCACAACCTACTCTAGTTTGGTACAATTCACCATTTTCATTGAAGTTGCCCTCATACAAAGGATTAGTATAGGCACACTTCTCAAGTTCATTAGCAAGCAAAGGTGAAGTTCTCAAACTAGAGACCACATCTAAACTTGAGGAGTCATCGAACACAAGTCGATCTATCTCATTCTCAAGAGACTCCTCAAGGTTACAACCTTCCTCACTACGACACAAGAAACCACCACTATCAAATAAACAATCAAAGGGAAGAATAGGATAATCATGCAATTCATCTTCTCCTTTATCAAACATGGGTGGGGTGTCATAATAAGGGTCACAAACAAGGTCAACTTCAACATTTTCACTAAAGAGAGGTTCAATGAAAACCGAGCTCACATCATGATGTGGCTTGTCAATCCTCTCCACTAGTGGTTCATTTTCACAAACGAGTTGACCCAAAGGCTCTACACTAGTTGCAAACACATTATAGTCATGCAAATCATCAACTAGTCGAGAGTCCTCACTAACAACATCACAAGACAAGGAAGTAGCATGCTCAAGGGAGGAAGAACCAACACATACCCTTGAAGTGTCAAGAACGTCTTCACCTTGTAGCTCACATTCGGCATCTCCTTCACCTTGTCTTTCCATCTTGGAACATGGTTGAGGCTCCATTGGTTTGCCTCCAAGAATCCCTACAAAAGAATTCAAGCACATAGAAGAAAAAGATAAAGGGTTAAGGTTAGAATAAGGGGTGTCCTCACTCTCAATTTTTCTTTTCCCCTCTTTCTTTTCCCTCATTTCTTTTCCACGGTCGGGTGTAGATTCGGGTGGTGACAACCCACTCACATCACTCATCACAATCTCTCCTTTTTCCACTCGAGAGTTGTCACCGGTCGCTCCCTTACTCCTCTCTATCTTTTGTCTCTCAAATTCGGGTGAATTGGGACGAGGCCCAAGAATACCCATAGCCGGAGTAGGCGGACTTTTTACATCAACCCGGAATCTAGGACTTGGAGAGTCATCACTTGATGTCTCCTTCTTCTTCATTGGTGAACCACTTGGTTTTGCAATTTGTAGTTGGTTCACCTTGTTGACAATTGCCAACTCTTTTCTAGCACTTGTCCCACCACTTCTTGTAATTGTAGGACTTCTCGTTTGCACCTTTTCAACCATGGAATGAAGTTCTTGCTCCTTGCTCCATTGCATAGCCATAGAAGGTGCATTAGTAGGCACTTGGCTCTTCGCCCGGTAAGGCACAAAGTCATAAACTCTTTGCCCTACGCCCACAAGATACGCACCCTTCACCACACTATATTGCACCCTCTTCCCTTCCAACCACCGGTCACCTATCCACACATCAACATGACGCATGGGATACACATCACACCATACATAGCATTTATAGTTCCTATGAGATATGAGTACCCGAGCCTCCTTAGAAACCCACACTCCCTCATACTCATAAGGATGCTCTAGCTTATGGCATGGTATCCTAAGCCTATCAACCAAAGAGGTGCTAATACAATTGGCATCGGTTCCACCAATCTTGAGCAAGTATCCTCCAATACCATCTACCTCAACAACGAACCTACACCTACCCAAGTTTTGTAGATTGGCATCCAAGTGAGAACTTGAACGCCCACAAGTGTCAACTCCGACAACTTGGGTCTTCCTTATCCCTCCACTAGTGGCAACACCACTAGAACAATCTCCTCTTCCCGTCACTCTCCCAACATTAACAATGTTGTTGGAAGTCAAGGAAGGAACCTCGCCATGGAACCCATAAGTGCCTCTCGCCTTGGTTCCATAGCCCATAGTACTACTCCTACTACAACCATCCACGCCCCTCACGGCATATAACCCCTTTGTAGCAAAAGCAACACCATCTATCATACCAACCTCCTCATGGGAATTAGAAGCATTAGGCCGCTTAGCGTACCTAGAAGATGCAAGCTTCTTCTTTCCCACGGAACAACCCCCACCACCTCCCATACTAATGGAAGGTCCTCTACTACTCCCTTGTACACCGTTAGCAACACTAAGAGAAGATGCATAAGAGTAACCCATATGTTCAACATCATCATCAACTCTATCTATGTCACTATCATGCTCATTTTCATCACAAGGAGAGTAAGTAGGATCAATGTACCTTGAAGCGTCACCATCCTCGGGTTCTTGACTAGAAGCATTAGATTCATCGAATTCATCTTCATGAGCTTCATAGTCGTCACCAACCTCTCGATCATCATAGTGAACCGCTTCATCATCATAGGAGCCATGGTTTCCATCATCATAGTAATGGCCATCATCACCCTCGTAGGAACCATAGTCTCCATCATCACCATACGAGTCATAGCAACTCGCATCATCGCCACATGAGCCATAATCTACTCCATCATCAATATCCGACATTGTTGCAATCACCAAAGAACAAAACCTCCCAAAAGTCACTCCCTCACGTGTATCACTCAATATATGTACACTCAAGAGCGAGGCCTTATCAACTTGGGAACCAAGGAAATCACAACTAGCATGTCCAAGTTAAAGTTCGGAATGGAATTAATGAGACTCGATGTACGGACGGTTATTTAAAGTGCGCACTTGAGGCCAAAAGGAGTTCTACGACTCTTCTTTGAATTCTAATCTCCTCTACGCACGAATACCTAATACGCTAAAGGATTAGTGTCAATTGAGTAGGCCAATTACCCTAGAAACACTAACCAAGAGGTACGGAAGCAAACGGAACACAAAAACACACAAAACGAAGCCAAACGGAGCCTCCCCAGGAGTGGGCGGTCCGCCTCTGTAAAGTGGGCGCCCCGCCTACTCAAAATACAGAGAGCAACATAAAAATGGGCGGACCGCCTACTATTTGGGCGCCCCGCCTACTGGCAATTTCAGCACAGTCCGAAAACGGGTTTTTGGCTCGTTTAGCACTCAAAATCCAACGTTTTCGACTCGTTTTCGATTCTAATGATACCCAAAGATGTATTTGATGATTCTAAACAATCCCCAATAGGTTTAAACCCCAATCAAACAACAACAAATCAATTTTGATTCTTGAGCAAAAATCTAGGGCTTTTGAAAATTTTGGAGATTTGAATTCTTCAAATTTTGGAATACACCACCAAATCTTGTAATTTTGGTATCAAAAGAACGGGAATACAATAAGGAACAAACCCCAATGATTTTTAATGTATGGGTGTTCCTATACAACAAGTTCCACCAAATTTTTGTGAAATTTTCAAGTTTTTCTATTTTTTTGTTTTCTTCCTTTTCAAGAACAACAAGAACAATACAACAACAATACTAACATATGGAACAAGGAACGGGGGTTTGTAGGAACATAACCCTAGCCTTGCTCTGATACCAACTGATGCAGGGCAAAAACGAGCGGAAGCTAAACACGATACAAACAATGCGGAAGCGATAAAAGATAACAAGAAATCGAGACTAGGAAGGCAAGAAAGTAGAAGAAAGAATCGAATTCAATTTACTAACGTTAATTGAATTCAAAAGGGAGAAGGGAAACTCGAACCTTACAATGAATTCACACTAGTGGTGAATCTCCATAGGTTCCAAGTTCACGAGATACATGAAGCCTCGGACTTCGGACTAGAAGGGCTCGGCCTCTTCTCTAATTCTCTCTTCTCAAATGTTCATACAATCTAAAACTAATGAATGAAATGGCTAAGGGGTGTATTTATAGTTTTTCCTAACCCCTTGCGTATTGACTAAAATGCCCCCAAAGTGGGCTAAGACATAAAAGACCACGTAGGGTCAAAATAGGAAGTTTATACAAAATCCCGTCTAGGCAACAGAGGGAGGCGCTCCGCCTCAGGGGGGAGGCGGTCCGCCTCAGTGAGCTTCAGTGGGGAGGCGCTCCGCCTCTTTGGGGAGGCGCTCCGCCTCTTCCAGGGTCCAGAGGGCTGCACTTCATTAGGCGGTCCGCCTGGTTTTCAGGGCGGTCCGCCTCTTCCTGTAGCTTCTTGAGGCTCCTCAATTTGTGTCCCTCGAGCCTCTTCTTTGGTGCCTATGTGCTCCTCCTTCCTTGGCGCTCCAATGCATGATCTTCAAGACGTTTCTGGAGCCCTTGTCTTCTATCCTTTGTGCTCTTCAAGCTTGGTTCTTGATGGTTGTCGTTTAGGCCAATTTGCCCGGCATCAAAAATCGACTTGAAACGAGTTTGGAACGAGTTGGGAAAGGCTTCAGGCCAGGCGCCCCGCCTAAGCCAGGCGCCCCGCCTGACTTGGCTACTGCCTAAGTCCCAGGCGCCCCGCCTAGACCCAGGCGCCCCGCCTGGAACACAGCACAATCTAGGCGCCCCACCTGAGTTTCAGGCGCCCCTCCTGAGTGCTGAACGTATTGTTTCGGGTAGATTTTCGTAGGTATTTCCCTTTGTTTGATAACATAACATCTAGTTAGTACTAATTTGAGTAACCGATCTACTTGAATAGTGCTAACCCTTTGATTGCTCTTAGGTGAATCGTGCCTAGCAAGGAGAGTAGACTTCTAAGGAAAAGCGTAGAATCTTTTAACTCAAGTCCTTCACTTCAAAGTGCCTAGCGTTTATTGAGTCCCATTAACTCCACTCACCCCGGAGTGTGCGTGACTCGTGAATAGTTTAGTTGAGTTGAGGAGTTGCTAATCATCTACGTGAAGCTTTGGAACTACAAGTTGAGTGAAATATCCACCGCCACCCAAAAGAGTGATCCGAGCGAACACAAGTGAGGGAGCGAGTGAGGTGTTTTAACTAACTCTTGTTTCTTTTCTTTGTAGGTACAATGGCCAACGAAGGTCAAGATTTCATTAAGGAGGCCTTGGCTAATCTTCTTGCCAAGATGGACCTCATGAACCAAAGGATTGATTCTCTCGAAAAGGGAGCCTCGAGTACTCAAGGTGAACATGGGACCCCGAGTGTCCCAATTGAAAAGGGGACCCCGAGTGTCCAAATTGAGACCGGTGAAGGCTCAAGTAGCCCTACCTTTACCCCGGAGCAAGTTGTTGAATTGCTAAATCAACAACGGGTAAAGGAGGACCGAGAGAGAATTGAACGAACGGGCATTCCCCGTATCTTGGACAATCCTCCAAGAAACTTTCCACTACCAAGACCCGTCCGAAATGTGCAACCTCTTGAGCAAGTTGTTGAGGCTCAAGAAGGGGAGGAAGTTGATTATGATGACAATGTGTATGGGTTTGATGATCACTTTCAACCAAGGCGAGCTATGAATTGGGGTCGAAATGTGGATCGGGGTAGAGGCCGAGGTCGAGGGCCACCCTTAGGATATGGAGGGAGGAATGTTAGGAGGGACTATGTTGCTTATGATGATCACCAAGGAGGCCAACCGGAGCCATTCCAAGGGGGTCGTGACAACAACAACAACCTTAATAGTGTGAAGCTCACTATTCCTTCTTTCAAAGGAAGTAGTGACCCGGTGGAGTACATTGGTTGGAAATTGGCTATGGAGCGTATCTTTGACACCAATGATATGCCCGATGTGAAGAAGACCAAGTATGCAATATCCTCCTTTGAATCTTTTGCTTCTACTTGGTGGAGTCGGTGAAGAGGAATAGAAGGAGGACGGGTATGGCTATTAATCTTACTTGGGAAGAGTTGATCCGTGTGATGGACGAGAAGTACTTGACTAACCAATACCGGGTTGAACAACAAAGGCGTCTATATGATTTGAAGCAAGGTTCCAAATCGGTTGGTGAATACTTCAATGAATTTGAGCAAATCCGAATGATCCTTGACTTAGATGATGAAGACAATGAGACGGCCATGATCCGTTTCAAAGGGGGCTTGAACCGAGACATAGCTTCACAATTGAAGTTCCACAAATATGATGATCATTACAAGCTATGTGAAGATGCGGTTGAGGCCGAGAAATGGCTCAAGGAGGAGAAATCCCTTCGCTACAAGAATAGCACTACTACCCCAACAAGCAAACCAAAGGATTGGAAGCCTCCTACCACGAATGCAAGGTTCCCAAGTGCAAGTGGAACAAGTGGTGCAAATGCTACCAAGGATGTGAAAAAGCCATATGAGAAGAACACACCTAATGTGGGAGGTAACTCTAAAACTCAACTACATGCTCCTACTTCTTCTTCAATACAATGCCACAAGTGCAAGGGTTATGGTCACTTTGCTAGGGAATGTCCTACAAAGAGGACCATGATTGTTGTTGGTAATGATGCATATGAGAAAGAGAGTGAATCGGAGGATGAGGGAGTAGAGGGAGTAGAGGGAGATGAGGGAGTAGAGGAGAATGATTTGCTTGATGATACGATGGAGGAGGAGGATCCTCATACTTTCTTGGTTGTGAGAAGAGCCTAGGAGCTATGATCGTGGAAGATAGTGAAACCTTGCAAAGGGAAAATCTTTTCCATGCTAGGTGCCGGGTCAAAGATGTTGTTTGCTCTATGATAATTGATTCCGGAAGTTGTGCAAATGTAGTGAGTCAATCACTAGTGGCTCAATTGAAGTTAACTACCATGAAGCATCCTAAACCTTACCGGTTACAATGGCTTAGTGAATGTGGAGAGCTTAAGGTGATGAAACAAGCCATGATCAAGTTTAGAATGGGTAGTTATGTTGATGAGCATTTGTTTGACGTTGTGCCTATGCAAGCATGCCACCTACTCTTAGGGAGGCCATGGCAATTCGATAGGCAAGTGGTGCATGATGGTCGTGTCAACACTTACACGGTCAAACATGAAGGGAAGAGATTTGTGCTTAAACCTCTCACTCCTAAGCAAGTAAGTGATGATTACAAGAAAATGAAGGAGTTGAGGGAGGTGGCAAAGGCTAAGTCACTCATTGAGACTAGCCCTTTGTCCAAAAACATGGTGGCAATCCCACCTACTTCATCTACCGGTGGCATGTGTGCCATGATGCAACCGGGCGATCTCTTGAAAGGTAATGATGGCACCAAATTTCTCCTATGCCTAGTGCACAAAGGTATGATCCTTAACTCTAATTGTGATTTTTCTTCTAGCCCTATGCCTAGTGCTTTGAAAAATGTCTTGGAAGACTTTGGGGACATGTTCCCGGATGAGATGCCCGATGGCTTACCTCCCTTGAGAGGAATTGAACATCAAATTGACTTTATTCCGGGCTCTCAAATCCCGAACAAGCCGGCCTATAGAAGCAATCCCGAGGATACAAGGGAGTTGCAAAAACAAGTCGATGACTTGCTTTCCAAAGGCTTGGTAAGGGAGAGTTTGAGTCCTTGTGCCGTACCGGTCATTCTTGTCCCAAAGAAAGACGGCACTTGGAGAATGTGCGTAGATTGCCGAGCCGTGAATAAGATAACGGTCAAGTACCGTCACCCTATTCCACGGCTTGATGATATGTTGGATGAATTGAGTGGGTCGTGTGTCTTTTCCAAAATCGACCTTAGGTCCGGTTACCATCAAATCCGGATGAAACCCGGGGATGAATGGAAAACCGCATTCAAGACCAAATTCGGTCTCTATGAATGGTTGGTAATGCCCTTCGGGCTTTCCAACGCACCTAGCACTTTCATGCGACTCATGAATCATGTTTTGAAGTCTTTTATCAACAAGTTTGTTGTTGTCTATTTTGATGATATCTTGATCTATAGTAAGACAATGGATGAACATGTTGACCACCTTAGGCAAGTGCTTGATGCTTTGAGAGCCGAAAAGCTCTATGCTAATTTCAAAAAGTGTGCCTTTGGTGTGGATAAGGTTGTCTTCCTTGGGTTTGTTGTGAGTGCCCGAGGAGTGGAGGTGGATGAGTCTAAGGTAGAGGCCATACGTGATTGGCCTACTCCTACTACCGTAACTCAAGTGAGGAGCTTTCATGGTCTCGCAAGCTTTTATAGGCGATTTGTGAGGGACTTTAGCTCCATTGCCGCTCCACTCACCGAATTGGTGAAGAAAGACCAACCGTTTGTTTGGGGAGAGCCTCAAGAGAAGGCCTTCCATGAATTGAAAAGTAGGTTGAGTACCGCCCCTCTATTGCAATTGCCCGACTTCGGAAAGGCATTTGAGGTTGAGTGTGATGCCTCGGGGGTGGGAATTGGTGGTGTATTAATGCAAGATAGCAAACCCATCGCCTACTTTAGTGAGAAATTGAAAGGGGCCTCCTTGAACTATTCTACATATGACAAGGAGTTGTATGCCCTTGTGAGAGCCCTTGCCCATTGGCAACACTATCTTTGGCCTCGTGAGTTTGTAATCAAGAGTGACCATGAGTCACTCAAGCATTTGAGAGGCCAAGAGAAGCTCAATAAGAGACATGCCAAGTGGGTTGAGTTCATTGAGTCCTTTCCCTATGTGATTCAATATAAGAAAGGGAAGGACAATGTTGTGGCGGATGCGCTTTCGAGAAAGTTTGCTCTAGCCACCATTCTCACCTCTAAGCTCATGGGGTTTGAGAGCATTAAATTGATGTATGCTCATGACCCAAAGCTAAAGAGTGTCCTTGACGATCTAGAGAAGGGGGAGAGAGTTGAGAAATACCAATGGGTTAATGGATATATCTTTAAGAATGGTAAAGTGTGCATACCCGAGTCCTCATGGAGGGAATTGCTTGTGCGAGAGGCACATTGTGGAGGACTCATGGGTCATTTTGGTCGGGACAAGACCTTGGCCATCCTTCGGGAACAATTCCATTGGCCAAAAATGGGAACTCATGTTGAGAAGCTTTGCAACTCTTGTCTTGAATGCAAGGTTGCTAAGTCCAAGTCGAACTCCCATGGTTTGTATACCCCACTCCCCGTACCTACTAGTCCATGGTTGGATATCTCGATGGATTTTGTGATGGGATTACCAAGGACTAGGGGGGGCCATGATAGCATTTATGTTGTTGTGGATAGGTTCTCCAAAATGGCTCATTTCATTCCATGTCGTAAATGTGATGATGCACAACATGTTGCAACCTTGTTTATTGATAATATCTTGAAATTGCATGGTGTGCCTCAAACCATAGTGAGTGATAGGGACACTAAGTTCCTAAGTCATTTTTGGAGGAGTTTATGGGGTGCCCTTGGCACCAAACTCTTGTTTTCTTCGTCCCACCACCCCCAAACCGATGGGCAAACCGAAGTGGTGAACCGAACCTTGGGTGCTCTTCTTAGAGCCATGACCCGAGGTAAGGGTGGGACTTGGATAGATAAGCTACCTCTTATGGAGTTTGCCTACAATCGAACCGTGCATAGAATGATTGGCATGACTCCATTCGAGTGTGTTTATGGTTTTAACCCCTTGATTCCCCTTGATCTAACCCCTTTGCCAAGGGAAATGGTTGTTAATTTTGAAGGTAAAGCTAGAGCGAAGGCAATGATGGAACTCCATGCAAAGGCAAAGAAGAATTTGGAGGAAGCCTATGCTAAGGTTGCTTCCAAGAAAAACAAAGGACGCAAGAAGGTGGAACTCAAGAAGGGTGACTATGTGTGGGTGCACTTCCGGAAAGAAAGGTTTCCAAACCTTCGAAAAGGGAAGTTAGCACCCCGTGGTGATGGTCCATTCCAAGTGCTCTCAAAGATAAACAACAACGCCTACGTGATCGACTTGCCAAGTGAGTATCAAGTTTCTAATACTTTCAATGTTTGTGACTTGGTTCCTTTGGATGTAGGTAATGAAGGGGTCGTGGATGATGATGCCTCGATTTCGAGGACGAAATCTTCTCAAGAAGGGGAGGATGATGCCGGGCAATCCACCACGAGGAGACCATTCACTCGGAGCCAAGCCAAGGATGTCCAAGAAGCGCATTTACACTTGGTGAGGAAGGGCCTTGAAGAAGGAAGCGATTGGAAGCCATTCCGGGTGCTCAAACTAGGCCTCACGCCTAAGGAAGAAGAGAGCCCAGCAGAGCTAGGCGCCCCGCCTAGCCCAGGCGCCCCGCCTAGGGAGCTCACTGCCTAAGGCTCAGAAAATGCACCAGGCGCCCCACCTGGCTAGGCGCCCAGCCTAGCTGAAGGCCAAGCCAGGCGCCCCGCCTAGATCCAGGCGCCCAGCCTAGCTTCAGCATGAACCAGGCGCCCCTCCCAGCCCCAGGCGCCCCACCTAGCTGCTGAACTTATGTTTCTTTTACTATTTTGCCCTGCGTGGCTTAGTTGATGAACCTTATTAGTAAGGGTAATTACGTCTTTGTGTAAGCTTGGGGAAACACTATAAATATCCAAGCCTAGCTTATTTTACACTTAGCTTATTATTGATATTGATGAATGTTGAACATTGAACATGAGCATGGCTCTTGGTATTGAATGAAACCCTTTGATCTTGGACTTGTATGTCTTCTAGCGGATCTAGATGAATACTCTTCCTCTCCGACCATTCTACTTGCGTGCTCGCGTTAGCTCGAGGGTAGTTGCATAGCGTAGGTGTTCTTGTCCTTCTCCCGGGGTGTAACGGAACGAGTTCTCCGTTGCTACTTGGGATTAGAGATCGAGTTACGTCTCGTTCTTATCTTTTACTTTCCGCGTTTGATTTTCTACATCATCATTGGTAGCGTATTTTTGTCCATACAAAATGGTCATGAAACACGGATTGACATTGTTTTCTGCTTTGTCAGAAGCAGTACCATATTTTGTAATTTCAGATGTAAAAAGTTGTTGTGGCAATTTTGTAATTTCGGCTTCAAAAAGGTGCGGTGATATTTTTATAATTATGAAAGTGCTCTATTAGTAAGGGTATTTCTGTACTTTCACCTTCATTAAATGTAAACGTGCTAAAATTTTTTTAAGACCACAAAAAAATTGCTCAACTTTTTAAGACCATGCTTCTTTTTGCTTATTTGTGTAATTCACCTATAAACAAATGTCACTTAGCCCATTTCTCAGAGCTGGATCTACACTTATATCCAATTTTAAAACCATAGTTATACAAAAATAGCAATATTACTGATATCACAAAACATAACATTATTTTTTATAAAACTTGCTACAAACAACTAGAAAAGAGAAAAACCTAGCATCCACATCATATCTCTCCCCCTGCTGCCTATAGCCCCATTGCCGCCACAGGGCTAACTCTGCCGCCGCCCCGATCTGCAAAAATAGTGGAGAAATAATGCAGAAATAATGAGATACGGTGCAAAAACAATGCAGAAATGCAGAAACAGTTAGATACAGTGTAGAAACAGCGCAGAAACAGCGCAGAAACAACGAACAAACAGTGCAAAAATGCCACAAAACTGTAGAAACAGTTAGATACATTGCAAAAAGAGTGCAAAAATGCATAAATAGTTCAGAAACAGTTAGATGTGGTGCATACACAATGAAAATACAGTGAGATACAATAAAATAAAAATATGCAAAAACACCAGAAGTAAAATAATCAGAACGATAAAAAATAAAAAATAAATAAAACACTAGATACAAAGATACATTAAAGTAAAAAGAAAAATAATAAGTAATAAATTAACTGATACACTATTAGATACCGTTTAGAAACAACATGATATACAAAAATAAGAGCAAATAAATAAAATTATGCAAGTAGATACAACATTGATATAGTAGACACTACAGATACAATTAAATACTTAACGAACACAGTGTTGATACGGTCGAATTCACTGCACAAAAGTGACTAGCGTGTTTATTTCTGTGAATCATCAATTTTGTGACTTACTGTTTTGTCGTCTTCTGCAAATCACAACACCTCCTATAGACCCACGACTACCGCTGCTTCTAGCATCTTCCAATCCTTTTTTGTTTTTATTTGAAAGCAGTATTGTTTAACTTTATTAATTAGCTCTAGTCTTGGACCGCTAGCATCTCCTTCCAACTTGCAGTAATTTAATGCTGGAGAGGAGATGGAGCAGTGAAATAGCATAAGGTCCAAATGAGGGGGAATGGGATGGGGAAAATGGGAGAATGAAAGTAGGATTTTGCAATGTTAGTTTTTTTTTTTTTTGCTATGTTTTGTAATTAAGTTCTCATTCCCTCTATATTGAGTAATTTTGCTAAAGTGTCTCTATGTTTTGTAAATAATTTCTCAAAACTGAACTTTTGTGCAAAAATTCTTTCTTTTTATTGGTAAATTTGAACTTGATTTAGTGCCTTCTATGTAAATGATTCAGATGTGCGAGAAAGAAATCAGAGAGGAAAATTACGGAGTAGAGTTATGCTGTATGGTTGGAACTTTGGAATATTTAACAGCAATTCTCCGGAAATAAAAGAAAACGAAGTGGCGAGAAAAGGACATTCATAGGAACCCACATGCAAGGTATAATGATTATTACTAATTTACTACTAAGAGCGATTACAATAACCTGTCCAACACTGAAAATATAGACTTCCTAATTTTTTTAACGAGCATCACTCCCAAGACTATCCTTGGAGGATAATTGATTGCTATAAACAAGTTTTGTTCATTATGTTTGAACGTGGATTACAACAATATATATATATACACACACATGGCCAATACTTACAAAATTCTTAAATACATCAGTAGGCTTCCAGGTACTTGTTGAATCCTCCTCCCTCTGATGCTCGGCTAGTGAGGGCAGGTTTCATCGTAACAATAGCTGACTCATTTGCTCCAGCTCTTAAAGCAGCTCTACCAGCTTCCAAGAACCTATTGACTGCATCCTCAACGTACTGATTAGCTTCACCAACATTCATGTTCCGTCCAATATCGGGGTAGCTCTTCAGAACATGATCACCATTAAGCTGTGAAGCAAGCTGGATCATCTCTATTTGAAATTCAGAGAGCTTTACATCTTCTCTTGGTCCCCATGGTCTTAGATTTGCTTTCACATCGGGAAGTTTCTCTGCTTAGACATCACGAGTCAAATGATTCTGATTAGCGGTACACGGACAATAACACACTTGTTTGATATGAATAAGAATTGAGAAGGCTTTGATAGAACAATTTGTGTTGAGTTACTGCAAACCCAGAATATAAACTGAACAAGGTTCACATATTATAACATAGTTTAGAGCATGCACAAGTCTGGAGTTCAGGTTTCACTTGCTATTATAAATATAAATATTTCCCTCAGCAGAAACAGTTCGGCTTACACAAAGTAGTCTGTTGAAAGCCAAAAATAAATAAACAAAAGTATCCCCTCTTAAAATGTTAAGATTCA
This sequence comes from Petunia secreta, assembly GCA_029990175.1. NCBI lineage: Eukaryota > Viridiplantae > Streptophyta > Magnoliopsida > Solanales > Solanaceae > Petunia > Petunia secreta. The sequence continues at coordinate 1,582,769 of JARKIP010000126.1, read as the reverse complement.
CGATGAGGTAGTTCACGGATTTCAATACAAGTATAAATCACAGACCCACCCAAAAGTTCCAACCCGATGGCTATATCACATCCCATCTGTTCTATTAGAATCCTGTGCCTGCATTGAACCAATTTTGACAAATTATCAAAGTTAAAGCACCCAATTCTTCTTCCTCCTTACATCCTAAGCCATAACAGGTCAAGTCTGTTTTATCAAAGCATATGCCAAGATTCAAGAACAAAGCATAATAACAGATTAACAGGTCTCACCAATACCAAAGGTGGAAAACACCCCCTTGCTCTAAATGATGAAAGAGAACTACAACTTCCACATGAATTTGAGCAGCTAAAGTATGGAAAAGCTTAAAAGAAGATTCTTTCGAATTTGGAAAACATATTCACACGAGAACAAATTGACTATCACTTTGAGGAAAGAAGCGTCAACAACATGTTTGAGAGAGGTATATACTCTGGACCTCTTCATTTCCTGGTAACTGACTATCAGTCAGTCTGTATGAACATAGAATTCTCAGCATTAAGCATGTGAATAGGGAAAGCAGCTAACTAATTGTTCATGGTTTGTTGAAGTTGTAAGCATACAAACCTGGACAATCATCACGAGGAGTCTTACGCAAGCGAAAATAGTTCTCAAAGCTCCCAGCCCATGCATCTCTCTTGGTCAAGAAACTCGATTTCAGATTAAAAAGGTTTTTCACAGTTGCTGGTATAGAAGAGTGCTCAAATTGTGAAGATGGGGTTGGACCATTTGGTTCATGGATCACTGCATCAGACATACTGATCGGTAAGTTTACACATAAGTCAAATCCATCTAAACCGAAAAAAGCTATTGCAGAAAAGGATAAGAGAAATAACAGAAAAGGTAAAAAGACTGATATCGCATATTAACTTTAATGATTTATCACCTATCAGAAAGATAAACTTTTTAATTTATTCTATAGCTTCTGCAAGCTGCAAACTTCAGGTGCTCACTTGAACTATTTCAATCAATACAAATATACTTGCTAAATTTCGAGAGGCATGAACATAAACAACTAAATAGCGTAGCATGTGTGTGTTCCTTTTTCGGCTATGTAAGCTCAAATTTTAGATGGACATTCCTCTGCGACAAGAGGACATTTATACATGACGCTTTGTGGGCAACGTTTGTGTGTCTGCAGATTTTGAGGTTAACTTTCTCCTTAATCTTCTATGCTTAATCACTAAGCTCATATTTATCTCATTGTATTTTATGTAAGTCAACAAGTGTAACTTTTAGACAAATACTAATAGATGGCTATAACTTATTAACAGATCATATACCCAAAGTAAAATCTGTGACCTGCCAAAACTAAACAATAGCTCTGGATGTTCTTCAAAAGTTGTAATCACACCCTTCTGTGTTCAACATAGTCATAACTCATCAATGAGCTTAATCTGGTAACCTATTAAAAGATTCCGAAAACACCAAAGCGGTTGGTAAGGAGTTTGGCAAGAATCCTATCATCTTGCTACATACACTTGCTCTATTATAACCACAAAACAATGACCTTTTTGTTTCGAAACAGTTAATTGATGAATAGGAGTAATATAGTACATGCGAACAAATGACAGACTCACCAGTGCCCATGTCAATCCATGGGGAAATCAAGAAAGTAGGGACACGCACACCCAAGCGGTCAAATCTGAAGTAATATGGAGGAGGGCCTATAATGCCATCAGGATTAGGCACCCCAGAAACGGGAGTTGGTACATGATCGAAGAACCCACCATGTTCATCATACGTAATCAACAGTGCCATTTCGTTCCACTGAGGACTCGCCCTCAATGTCTCGTAAACCTCCTTCACAAATCTCTGCCCAAGTGCAACATCGTGGGATGGATGGTCATCATTAGCTGGGTCCATTTTGATATCAAAGTATCTCTGCTCAATCACCACGTAATTGGGAAGCCTCCCATGTTTAGCATGTTGTTTGAACTTCAAGGCATAGTCGTGGAACTTGAAGATATGCTTCAGTTTTCTCAGCGACTTGAAAAACAAGGTAGCGGGGATGTTTTGGTAATAGATTCCAAAGGAGAGGCCATTTTCATCCAAAGAATCGAAAATAGTCTTTTGGGGAAAGCCATGGATCAGGTCTTTACGGACATTGCTGGATGCTCCGTGAGAAGTTGCCGAGTGAACGTAAAACCTGTTCGGCTGAGTTGAAGCTGGAACTGAAGCAAACCACCGGTCCATCACACCGAACTCGTTGGCTAACTTGGTGTAAACCGGCAAGCGCTCCGGTTTAAACCCGCTCATCACGGTTCGCTCCATTCCAGGGGCACTCATATTCAAGGCCTGCTGCACGAACCCGTTCATGGGAGCCGGGTTAGCGGAGGAATCATTCGACCCGAATATCTGCTCTCGAATAGCTTGGATGGAGTGACCCGGGTCGGAGTCGACGAAGACAGCATCGTCGGAGACAAAGATTTTAGGGGAAGAAGGGTCGGAGGCATTGACCCGGTTAAACTCCGAGCCGTCGAGGCCGTCGATGTCGGGTCGGGTCTTGTGGAGCCAGCCCAGGATGTGATCGAAAGAGCGGTTCTCCATGACCAAAACGACAAGGGTTTTGATGGGTCCATCGATTTTGTGATGCTTGCGCTTGTGAAAGGGGAACGAAGAGGAAAGACAAGGGGATAAGAGTAAGAATAGTAATAAAGCGAGACGGATCGCCGGGGAGACCATTTTACCGGCGATGTGAAAATGAATGTGATTAGGAAAGTTGGTGGAATTGTCAACAGATATTAGTATTACAAAATGGCATATCCGCTGAGAATCATTTGGTAGCGCTCTTTTTTTACTTTTTTTTTTTTTTTCTATTTTGTCTTTTTTCATTTTTCCTTCTTCAGTTGGCAGCGGTCTGCTAAAGTGTGTACTTTTATCTTACGGCAAGTTAAGGAAATCCTGTTTTCTCCGATAAAGTTTTTTCTTTTAATTATATCATGAGTATAAACTTTTTAAACATCACATAAATATTATTAAAGAATGCATTTGAATTCTAAATTAAATTAAGCATATAACCTACAAAAATACTCCCTCCGTTCCAAAATAGTTGTCATAGTTTGATTTGGAGCGGAGTTTAAGAAATGTGGTAAGATTTTGGAACTTGTGGTCCAAAATAAGTCATGCATAAATATGTGGCTATAAAACATTTCATTAAGGGTAAAGTAGTAGTTTCAACTCAAAAATATTTCCAAATTTAGAATTGTGTCATTCTTTTTGGAACGAACTAATTAGGAAATAGTGTCATCCATGTCGAAACGGGGGAGTAATAAAAAGGCCTATTCATAACATTACATATGTCGCACCCCATTTTTCGAGCTTGGTTGAGTTCGAAGGCCGGGTTCGACTAGGTAACTCATTTGAGTTGGTTTTGGAGTCGCCACCTAAAAGTTTATTTAACTAGGCGTATTAGGTCACCTACTTTGTATCCAAATTGCTATAGTTAACTCCAGGTAGGTATTCGTTAAAGAGATTCTAAGGGTAAGAAGTTCTTATGACTCTGTAAGAAGGTGTTAGGCATTTTTCGAGACCCACAAAAGGTGGTTCCCGACCGGATTTATATTGGGATTATAGGTTAAGATGTAAAATAGTGATGCAGTCCAAACTGAGGATGATTTGTAAGAGCCGGGCTTGGGAGTTATTGGACCTTCATCTATCTTGGATGATAGCTTGGACTCAAGTTGAAGGGATTTCATGCGTTTAAGAATATTTGATGGGGCACCTTGTTTGGAGGGTCAACGAGCACGATGGAAAGCCTTTGCTTGAGTAGGGCGACGCTTGGAGCTGTCGGGCAGGATTTGCATGCTCTGAACGAGCACTTGGCGAGCATGTCTTGTGTGCCTATGTTTTATGGATTCTTGGGCAGATTCCTATTGTTCTCAACGAGCTACTTTTTGACTTCATTACATGACTAGACTTGTTTTAAAATAATGCTACATTATTAGCCTTACATGGTCTTTTAAATATAGTTAATTAGTGGTTGAATTGTAACATTATAGGTGTGTGGGGTTGACCTATTTAAACCCACACTTTAGCATTTTTATTCAGTTTTCAGAACATGGAAAAATACGTTACTTTATAAGACCAAAAAACCTTTTTGTAAACTTGTTTCTTTTGGTGGAATCCATTGAACAGTTTACTTTGAGGATTGTTGCACAGCTTTAGGTGCTCATTCAATTCCAAACAAGAGGTAACTAGACTAGTAGGAACAAGTTCACAAAGGCGTTTTTGAGCTTAAAGATGTGTTGTAATTTCTAAATAGTGTCCCCTTATTCCAAGCTCACCAATGTGCTCTTTGACTTCTCTAACAGGCTGCCCGCTTCTCCAAAGCTCACACCATCTTGATTCTTCAACATCATTAACTGAATATCATGAAGCTCTTTAACTATACTTCTCATAAATGGTCTTGACAGCACGAACATGGCTTGATCAGGCTGGACTGCATCATTAATGATATAGGTCCAAAGTGGGTCCATCCCTCAGAAAGGGATATGTCTCGGGTTTGCCGTGGTGGGGGCATGAGCCGGGTTCAATCCAACACGCGGCCCATGTTAAGGTCGTGCCTTCTGAAAGAGATCTTAAAATATTTGAGTTGCGCCTCTACTATCAGCTTAAGCTTTTGGTATAATGGTAAGCAGCTCACTCTTAAGGTTTGATATCAGAGCTGGTCCCGGGTTTGAATCCCACTTACACCATGCGCAAGTTCGAGGATGAATCTTTCCAAAAAAATGGGAATGATGTAAGCCCAAAGTAGGTCCATCCCTCAGAAAATAATATGCCTCAGGTGGGCCATGGTGGGGGCGTGGACCAGGTTTGATCCAGCACGCAGTCCTTGTTAGGGTCGTGTCTGCTGAAAGAGGGTTTATAAGAGTTGAGTTGCGCCTCTGCTTTCAACTTAAGCTTTTGATAGAATGGTAAGCAGCTCACTATTAAGGTTTGGTATCAGAGTAGGTTCCTGGTTCGAATCCCGCACCTAACTTGGAATACACATTAGAGATAAATTCATAGAGATACAAGGATGAGATAAAAGATGAAGCTATAGAGCTTCTACAAGCAAAGCTTGTTTCTGTGTTCTTAATATTCTGAAAATTGATACCAAACCTTAAGAGTGAGCTACTTACCATTCTACTAAAAGCTTAAGCTGATAGTAGAGGCGCAACTCAACTCTTATAAGCCCTCTTTCAGCAGGCACGACCCTAACACGGCCCTCGTATTGGATCGAACCCGGTCCATGCTCTCACCAAGGCCAACTCGAGACATATCACTTTGCGAGGTATACCCACTTTGGGCATACATCAATAATGATGCAATCCAGCCTGATCAAACCATGTTCGTGCCGTCAAAACAACTTACGAGAAGTCAAGTTAAAAATTTTCACGATGTTCACTTGATGCTGTTGAAGAGTCAAGATGGTGTGAGCTTTGGAGAAACGGGCAGCATGCTAGAGAAGTCAAAGAGCACATTGGTGAGCTGGGGATAAGGGGAGACTATTCAGAAAATACAACGCAGCTTTAAGCTAAAAAAAAGCTACCTTTGATAACTTGTTCCTTTTTGGTGAATTCAAATTGAACTTGTTCCTCTTTAATCGAATTGTTTGTAAGATTCCAAGTTGTTACACCCCGTATGTCTAAAGTGACGTATACTATTCAAATGATATGTTAAGAATGATTTAAGTGAGTTTAAAGTCATAATATGATCATATATGATGTTTATATGTTGAATATAAAGTTTGGGAAAAATCGGATTTAAGTTGCGGAAAAACCGACTAAGGAATTGCCTTGTAATGAAGCTTTTTCATCAATTAATTCCATGTATTATATGAGATCTTTTGGGACATATCATTTACCAAATTGAAGCTCTTGGAGTGTAATTTCCAACACTTTCGACGGTTTATTCATACAATGTTTGGATAAAAAGATATATGCGTCAGAAGTCAGGCCTGAAGAAGGGACATAAGCGCAAAATAGGACTAAAACTGAAATGTTTCATGTATAAAAGGAAAATTCCTTTCATATCTCGTCATTTCTAGAAATCTAAAGAGAGAAACAGTGCTCTCATTAAGTTTTAAGCAAATTTTATGATTTTGAAGGATGGACATGAATCTTAACTCGAAATTGAAGACATATTGCGTCCAAACTCCTTGTACAAAATTTATATTTAGATGCTTTAAGAATCCCCAAAACCCTAAGACATATATCTAAAACTTTCATAAAGACTACGAAGTCTATATCTTTGATCTACACTCTGCAAATTAGGTCGAAAGCCAGAACAGTGGTTCTATCCAGACATTCTATTAGCGGATTTAGTATGTCATCCAGTCGTCTTATCTTGTTATCTGTTTAACATGTTTATGTTATCAGTTTATCTGGGTACCCATTCCCGTGTATAGTATAGTACTAGTTCTGTTTTTGCGGATCATCCAGTTTGAGGGGAAACTCTGTCGAAATTTTTATAGAAATTCAAAGAGTTGGACAAATTCTGAGTTCTAGGTTTTGTCTATAATTCCATCCGAAGGTTTTTTTATCATTGCTTTGAGTCCATATCTATTGTTGCCACATGTGTTATGCCTCATACATGCTTATGCTTATATTTTGATCATGTTATGTGTGATTTCGAGTCCCTCATAGAGGCTGGACATTGGACACATAGTCCGGTCGCGTGTGATACTACCCGTCTGGGGGATACAGCTCCTCTGGTTCAGGCGGGAGTTGAAACACCTAGTGTGACCGGGTGTCATTCACACATTCTGACCAGAGAGACTAGATATTACTGGTTGGGGGGGATATAGCCCATAACACCCGCCAGGTTTGTTATATACGCGTATATAGCCACAGTATGTACTGTATGATTATACATGAGGCTAGTCCAGGTTTTCAGTTACCTGATTTGGGGGGATACAACCGATAACACCAGACAGGTACTAGTTCAGATGTTCAGTTACCTGATTTGGGGGTATATAGCCCATAACACCAGACAGGTACCAGTTCAGATAATAGTTCAGTTTTAGCTCAGTACCAGTTATCAGTTCTTAGTTATCAGCCACCAGTTCTTAGCGTCAGGAGCAGTTGACAGTTATCAGCTCCAGTTTCTAGTTACCAGTTATCAGTCATATTACAGTAATTTATTAGTATAGTGCAGCTCAGTCTACAATTTTAGATTCAGCTAGACTTCAGTTTATATTCAGACCATGTTTAGTACGTTCTTCAGATTTTCAGCTATATTGCTATGCTCCAGCTCATATTTACATATTTATATTCCAGCCTTATAGTTTCATTCAGCTATGATATATTATATGTTCATGCCTTACATACTTGGTACATATCATACTCACGCCCTTTTCTGGGGGCCTGCGTTTCATGTCGCGCAGGTGCAGATAGATCAATGCTTGGACTATGTTAGTAGGCCATCTATCATCTATTGGAGTCACTCCGCTTACTTTCGAAGTTACTTATCTTTTGGTATGGGTACAGTCAACCAGTTTGGGTATGGCGGGGCCTTGTCCCGTCCTTTGTAAATCAGTTCAACACTCTTAGAGGCCTGTAGATATGTCCCTGTATGGTGTAGTCAGTATGTTATGTATATTAGCGTGTGATAGCCTTGTCATCTATCCAGACTTTATGTTTTCAGTAAATATGTATGTATTCATAACCAGGTTGCCAGGTCATCTCTATAATTCATAGATTATTAGTAGGTTTAGCGATGATCGACACTTAGTGTCGGTTATCCGTCGCGGCCCTAAGTTGGGTCGTAACAGAAGTGGTATCAGAGCAATTCAATCCTAGGGTGTCTACAGGCTGTGTCTAGTAGAGTCTTGTTCAGGAGTATGTTGCGCGCCATTCGTTTGAATAGGAGGCTACAGGGCACTTCAGGATAGTTGTCTTTCTTTCTTCTCTAGATCGTGCGATAGAGCTATGATTACATATTTCATTCCTCTAATAATAGTGTTTTCAGTAAAGCGATGTCGCCGAAGAAACTAACAGCTGCCCAGAAGGGCAAGGCTATTGCCGGCTAGGGTACTGGTAGAGTGCCACCTGAGGTGGATGAGAGTGAGGAGTTCAGACCTGAGGCTCCACCTGAGGCCTCACAAATCCCCTCAGTTCTGGGCAATATTAGAGGTACTGCAGCTGCAATACCTCCAGCTCCTCAGCCTGATAGTCAGGGGCAGGAAGTGAGCGATACCATCAGATTATTGACCAGTGTTGTAGTTGCTCAGTCTAGACAGCGTAGTGCAGATGCCCAGGGAGATACTGGATCCAGGATCAAGGATTTTATCAGACTAGAGCCTCCAGTCTTTATTGGATCCCGTACAGGAGAGGACCCTCAGGATTTTCTATTGAGGATAACCAGGGTATTGAGGGTCATGCACGTGTCAAACACAAAGTTAGAAGAGTTGGGTGCATTCAGATTGCATGACCTAGCAGTAGGGTGATATCAGACTTGGGAGCTATCTAGAGGGCCAGATGTTACTCCCGTGACTTGGAAGGAATTCTCAGATGCCTTCCTTCATCAGTTATGCCCACAGAGACATAGAGAGCCCGTGCTAATCAGTTCCTGACCTTGAGACATGGAAGTTTGAGCGTAGAAAAGTATAGTTATTGCTTTAATTTCTTAGTAAGGTTTGACCCTACCGTGGTAGCCAGTATGGATGATAGAATTCAAAGGTATGTAGTGGGACTTGGTCCACACCTGGTGAACGAGTGTATGACGGTTGTTATACAGCCAGGTATTATATCACGCATTCAGGCATTTGCTTTATCACTTTAGGAGAGGAAGCAGAAAAAGAGAGCCGACAGGGATAGACTGTTACACAAGAGGGGCAGATTATTTGGTTCATTCGAAGAGACATCAAGAGCGAGTAGACAGCAGAGTGTTAGACAGCCACCTGCTAGTATACCTCCAAAGTCTCGTGGCCTGAGATCTGATAGATCTCCTCAGTCTAGATCTAGTCACGCATCACAGACTTCAGGATTTAAGAATCGTGGTACTTTTGTACAGGCCAGTCAGACATATCCCAGATGTTCGGATTGTGGTAGATGCCACTTGGGTCCACGTCAGTTAGGCGTTGATACTTGTAATATTTGTCACGAGGCAGGCCATTTCATGAGAGATTTCCGACTAGGGGTGGTAGTGGTGCAACCCAACAAGCTAGATTAGCAGTTTCTTCCTCAGCACCAGCACGCCATCAGGGGCATGTTCTTTAGAATGGCACCTGCATAACTAGAAAAACTTAAGGAACAACTGAAGGATTTTTTAGATAAAGGTCTCATCATACCTAGAATTTCCCCATGGGGAGCCCCGATATTGTTTGTGAAAAAGAAAGACGGCTCTCTACGCATGTGCATAGATTACAGACAGCTAAATAAAGTAACAATCAAGAATAAATACCCTCTGCCCAGGATTGATGACTTGTTCGACCAGCTCTAGGGTGCCAAGTGCTTCTCGAAGATAGATTTGCGATCAGGCTACCATCAGGTTAGAGTCAGAGAATCTGATATACCTAAGATTGTATTCAAGACTAGGTATGGTCATTATGAGTTTTTAGTGATGTCATTTGGACTCACTAATGCCCCTGCAGTATTTATGGATCTGATGAACAGCGTATTCAGGCCTTATCTAGATTTATTTGTGATTGTATTTATTGATTATATTCTCATCTATTCAAAGTCTGAATCAGAGCATGCAGAGCATCTACACCTAGTAGTGGGTACTCTTCGAGACCTGCAATTATATGCTAAGTTTCAAAGTGAATTCTGTTAGATTCAGTGGCATTTCTTGGCCATATAGTTTCAGCAGAAGGAATTAAAGTAGATGGCCAGGAGATTTAGGCTGTGAAGAATTGGCCCAGACCTACGACGTCAACTGAGGTACGTAGTTTTCTGGGTTTGGCAGGTTATTACAGAAGGTTCGTAGAGGGGTTTTCCTCCATTGCAGCTCCACTGACCAAATTGACAAAGAAATTAGCTAAATTTGAGTGGTCTGATTCTTGCGAGCACAACTTCCAAGAACTAAAGAACAAGTTGATAACGGCTCCAGTACTTACACTTTCAGAGGGATCTGAGGGCTTTGTCATTTACTATGCTGCTTCTCGAATCGATGTGGGTTGTGTATTAACGCAACACAAAAGAGTAATTGCTTATGCTTCCAGGCAGCTGAAAAAGCACGATCAGAACTACCTTACCCATGATCTGGAGCTTGAGACAGTCATTCATGCATTGAATATTTGGAGAAATTATTTGTACGGTGTTCATGTTGATATTTATACATACCAAAAGAGCCTCCAGTACATATTTAAGCAAAAGAAGCTAAACCTACGACAGAGGCGGTGGCTAGAGTTGCTGAAGGACTACGTCGTGGACATTCTTTATCATTCGGGTAAAGCGAATGTTGTTGCTGATGCCCTTAGTCGTAAGTCTATGGGTAGTCTATCTTATTTATAGCCACTGAAAAGAGAGTTAGCTCATACACTTCACTAGTTGGCCATCATGGGAGTCAGATTTATAGATTTAAAGGATGCAGGAGTTACAGTTTAGAACGCAACCACTACTTGCCTAGTGATAGAGGTAAAAAAGCGCCAGTATAGGTATCTGGTTCTAGTTGAATAAAGACGGATAGCTAGGAGAATACTGAAATCACCATACAGGGTTACTAGTGACGGGGTTCTCATATATAAAGATAGACTTTGTGTTTTTAATGTGGTAGATTTACGTGGACAGATTATAGCAGAGGCACATTATTCTAGGTACACTGTTTATCTAGGTTCGACTAAGATGTACCATGATCTTAGGTAGATTTACTGGTGGGACGAAATGAAGCGTGACATAGAAAAGAATTTGTGGCTCAGTGTCCTAATTGCCAGCAGGTTAAAGTCGAGCATCAAAAGACTTAGTGGCTTGTTACAGGAAATAGAGATTTCATCATGGAAATGGGAAACAATAAATATGGACTTCATTACAGGCTTGCCCCGTACGCGGAGCAGGTATGACTCTATTTGGGTTATAGTTGACAGGCTTACTAAATGAGCTCATTTTTTGCCTGTTAGAACTACATATACAGCAGAGGATTATGCCAGAATTTATATCAGAGAGATAGTGCGCCTACAAGTATTCCAGTATCTATTATTTCAGACAGGGGCGCACCAGTTTACAGTTAATTTCTAGCGATCGTTCCAGACAGGTTTAGGGACACAAGTGAATCTGAGTACAACATTTCATTTATAGACAGACAGACAGGCTGAGCGAACCATTCAGACAATAGAAGATATGCTTAGAGCTTACGTGTTAGATTTTGGAGGCAGCTGGAGCGATTATCTACATTTGATAGAGATTGCATATAATAATAGCTATCATTCTAGCATACAGATGGCGCCATATGAAGCTTTGTATGGGCGCAAATGCAGGTCTCCCATAGGATGGTTCAAGGTTGGCAAGTCTCAATTGATAGGTCTAGATTTAATCCTACAAGCAGTTGATAAAGTCAAGTTGATTAGGGAAGGATTATTAGCAGCGCAGAGCAGACAGAAGTCCTATATATATAACCGACGCCGAGATTTAGAATTTCAGATTGGCGATTGGGTATTCCTGAAAGTATCACCTATGAAAGGCGTTATGAGATTTAGAAAAAAGGGCAAGCTAAGCCCTAGATTCATTGATCCATATCAGGTTATCAGGCGAGTTGGGCGTGTTGCCTACAAATTAGACCTTCCAGCAGATCTTAAGGAGGTCCATCCAGTATTTCATGTTTTCATGCTCAGAAAAATATGTCGGAGATCCTTCTAAAGTTGTATCAATAGATGATGTTCAGATCACAAAGCAGTTGACTTATGAACAGGTACTAGTTGCAATTTTAGATAGATAGATTCATCGACTAAGGACAAAAGACATTCCTTTAGTTAAGATGTTATAGCAAAGCAATAACGTAGAAGAAATAAATTGGGAAGCTAAAAATGACATGATAGCCAAATATGCACATTTCTTCATTACTTCAGTATGTAACTGATCGTTGTTTAATGCTTCTACATACTTCATTTAACATTCGAGGACGAATGTTCCTAACAGGGGAAGATTGTTACACCCCGTATGTCTAAAGTGACGTATATCATTCTAATGATACGTTAAGAATGATTTAAGCGAGTTTAAAGTAATAACATGACCATATATAATGTTTATATATTGAATATAAATTTTGGGAAAAATCAGATTTAAGTTGCGGAAAAACCAACTAAGGAATTGCCTTGTAACGAAGTTTTTTCATCAATTAATTCTGTGTGTTATAAGAGATCTTTTGGGGACATACATTATACCAAATTGAAGGTCTTGGAGTGTAGTTTCCAAAAATTTTGACGGTTTATTCATACAATGTTTGGATAAAAAGATATGGGCGTCAGAAATCAGGCCTGAAAAAGGGACATTAGCGCAAAATAGGACTAAAACTGAAATGTTTCAAGTATAAAAAGAAAATTCCTTTCATATCTCGTCATTTCCAGAAATCTAAAGAGAGAAACAGTGCTCTCATTAAGTTTTAAGCAAATTTAATGATTTTGAAGGATGGACATGAATCTTAACTCGAAATTGAAGGCAGATTGCGTCAAAACGCTCTACGCGATTAAGGTAACGTTATGCTACCTTTAATTTTGTTTATAGTTTGAGTTTTAGAGTTACTTCATGGCTAAGTAAAGTACCTAAATTCTGTATTATAGCTTGTTTAAGCTTTAGAAGGTGTGGAATTCAAAGGAAACGAGGTTTAGAAGCAAGAAACATCAAAAGTATGTAAGGCTAAACCTTTCTTTTGGCAAGGCCTGTATCTTTTAGGTTTTGAAGCTTTTCTTAGTTCTAAACTTAGTGTCTCTTGTGAGAAACTTGTATGGTATCAAGGAAACCTTATATATACTTAATTTGGTATTAAAATCCAAGGTGAAAGACGTCCGAATCGGCAAGACAAAACGTTTCAGAATCTGGAAAATCATTTTGATCTTTGAAATACTGTTAGTATATTGATCATAACTCCTTGTACAAAATTTATATTTAGATGATTTAAGAATCCCCAGAACCCTAAGACGTATATCTAAAACTTTCATAAAGACCATGAAGTATATATCTTTGATCTACACTCTGCAAATTAGGTCGAAAGCCAGGACAGTGGTTCTGTCTAGACATTCTATCTGCGGATTTAGTATGTCATCTAGCCGTCTTATCTTGTTATCCGTTTAGCATGTTTATGTTGTCAGTTTATCCGGGTACCCATTCCCGTGTATAGTACAGTGCTGGTTCTGTTTTTGCGGATCATCCAGTTTCAGGGGAAACTCTGCCGAAATTTTTATAGAAATTCAAAGAGTTAGACAAATTCTGAGTTCTAGGTTTTGTCTATAATTCCATCCAGAGTTTTCTTATCATTCCTTTGAGTCCATATCTATTGTTGCCACATGTGTTATGCCTCATACATGCTTATGCTTATATTGTGATCATGTTATGTGTGATTTGGAGTCCCTCATAGATGCTGGACATGGGACACACAGTCCGGTCGCGTGTGATACTACCCGTCTGGGGGATACAGCCCGTCTGGTTCAGGCGGGAGTTGAAACACCTAGTGTGACCAGGTGTCATTCACACACTCTGACCAGAGAGACTAGATATTACTGGTTGGGGGGGGGGGTTATAGCCCATAACACCCGTCAGGTTTGTTATATACGCATATATAGCCACAGTATGCACTGCATGATTATACATGAGGCTAGTCAAGATTTTCAGTTACCTGATTTGGGGGGATACAGCTCATAACACCAGACTGGTACTAGTTCAGATGTTCAGTTACCTGATTTGGGGGGATATAGCCCATAACACAAGACAGGTACCAGTTCGGATAATAGTTCAGTTTTAGCTCAGTACCAGTTATCAGTTCTTAGTTATCAGCCACCAGTTCTTAGCGTCAGGAGCAGTTGACAGTTATCGGTTCCAGTTTCTAGTTACCAGTTATCAGTCATATTATAGTTATTTATTAGTATAGTTCAGCTCAGTCTACAATTTTAGATTCAGCTAGACTTCAGTTTATATTCAGACCATGTTTAGTACGTTCTTAAGATTTTCAGTTATATTGCTATGCTCCAGCTCATATTTACATATTTATATTCCAGCATTATAGTTTTATTCAGCTATGATATATTATATGCTCATGCCTTACATACTTGGTACATATCGTACTCACGCCCTTTTCTGGGGCGTTGCGTTTCATGCCGCGCAGGTGCAGATAGATCAATGCTTGGACCATGTTAGTAGGCTATCTATCATCTATTGGAGTCACTCCGTTTACTCCCGGAGTTACTTATCTTTTGGTATGTGTACAGTCAACTAGTTTGGGTATGGCGGGGGCTTGTCCCATCCTTTGTAAATTCAGTTCAACACTCTTAGAGGCCTGTAGATATGTCCCTGTGTGGTGCAGTCAGTATGTTATGTATATTAGCGTGTGATAGCCTTGTCATCTATCCAGACTTTATGTTTTCAGTAAATATGTATGTATTCATAACTAGGTTGCCAGGTCATCTCTATAAGTCATAGATTATTAGTAGGTTTAGCGATGATCGACACTCAGTATTGGTTATCCATCGCGGCCCTAGGTTGGGTCGTGACACAAGTAATCTTGAGGATAGTTCGCGCTATCTAGGTGCCTTTTGACATTGAACTAGGAGATAAGTAGAATAGGAACTATTACCTGAAAAATAGTTCTAAATATGCAAAAGATCAAATTAGGATTAGATAAGGCCGAGATCTAAAGTGTAAGCTAAATTATGAACTAAGAGTGCAATTCCAACTCAAATTATTCCAATTCACTAAATTGAGGCTAAAATATCAATCTACGCTTCGAATCAGGACATTTTACGCATTTCAATTTGTAGGTACAACATACTGCTACAGGCAGCTTCTAATATTGTAAAATTTGCACAGTCGGTCCAAAATCATTACCTAATCACAAGTTTAGCCTTAATCCGACTTTTATCTTTAAAGGGCTATAATCTCAATAATCTCAATTTTGGATCATTTATGCAAAACTCGAATTTTGGTTAGTTTTTTGATGCGGGGCATACTACCTCAAGGCATTTCACTTGAAGTCAAGCCAAGTTGATTCAGGACACTCATCTCCACTTGACTTGGAAGGACATGGAAGGAGACTCCGGGAGCGAGTTGAAGATCATACATTGGAGTGCCATGGATGGAGGATCACCTAGGCTACTTGGAGACGCATCCGGGCCACATTTGGAAGCATTTCAAGAGCTCCCAGGAATGGGCGGACCGCCTACTTCAACAGGCGGATCGCCTACTCAAAATCAGCTCTCTGGATTCTCAGCCGCCTACTAAAAGGACTGACCGCCAACTTGGGCCGCCTACTTCATCCATCAGCCTTCCAGGAAACTAGGCGGGGCGCCAAGTGTGGTAGGCGGGGCGCCTACTTTGCTGAAGCATCTCGGGATTTCTAATTTTAATACTATGCTTTGACTATTATAGCTCTACGTGGCCTTTGTTATTTTAACCCACTTTGGGGGTACTTTAGGGTTTTCATTATATTTAGGTGAAGCCTATAAATACTTCACTAGTCTTCATTGAACCTTAGCTTACTTTGATTATTGTGGAATGATGAATAGAGTTGAATTCTTAGTTATGAAGAAAACCCTTTTGTTGGCTTGAATTCACCAGCGGATCCTAGTTGATTATCGAACCGACACCCGATCATTCTACTTGCGGGTCCCGGGTGTGACTCGAGGGTTGTTGCTTAGCGTAGGCTCTTCTTGACACCGATACGAAGGTTTCACGGAACAAGTTCTCCGTGGATACTTTGTAGGGGAGTTCGAGACGCGTCTCGTTCCCTTTATCGATCTTTTTATCTTTTGATTTCGATCCTTATCATCTTGGTATCAGAGCAAGGCTCGGGTTTTATTTCTACAAGCCCCCGGCCCTTGATTCTTTGTGCCTAGGTTGGTTCCTATCTTAGTTTCTTGTTTGTTGTTGTAGAAAAGAAGAAAAACACAAAAAAATAGAAAAAAAAGTTGAAAAACACCAAAAAAATTTGATCATGTGTTCTTGGATTGATGGACCCGTTCTGTGATTGATATTGGGGTTTGTTCCTTGTTAGAAACCCGTTATTTTGGTACCCTAAACACGTGATTTGAAGTTGAATCACGAGATTTGAAAATTTGAAACCCTAGCTTGAAATTGATGAACACGGTGATTTGATTGTTTTTTTATTGGGGTTAGTTAAAAATCATCGGGGTTTGATCCTTGTAGTTGATAATACATTTGGGTACCTTCCGATTGCTAAAACAACGTGAGATTTGTTGGATTTTTGGGTGCAAAACCAAGAAAACACGAGTTTGGACTGTGCTGAAGAACACAGTAGGCGCCTAGTACAGAGGCGGACCGCCTGTTTTTGGCTTGCTCTCTGGATTTTGGGCCGCTTGATTTTCAGGCGGACTGCCCACTTTCCCTACTCTGAACCCGGCGGACCGCCACTTCAAGGAGGTGGGGTGCCTGTTTTGCTGGGTTGTGTGTTCGAGTAGTTTTTCGTAGGATCTCTTATTTTTTTGGTTGCATTGCATCTAGCTAGTACTTCTTTGAGTAATCTTTCCTATTTGAATTGTGCTAGCCCTTCAAAGCTTTTAGGAAACTCAAGCCTAGATAGGAGAGTAGAATTCGAAGAAGACTCGTTGTGCCATTTGACTCAAGTCCGCACTTTAAAGAGATTATCGTTCCAATAGAGTCACATCAAGTCCACTCACCTCAGAGTGCATTTGGCTTGTGGGTTGAGTGATTAAGTTGAGGTTTGTTGATCAACTTAGTGAAGCTTTGGATTCAAGCTTGAGTGAAATATCCACCACCACTAAACGAGTGAACCAAGTGAAACACTTGTGAGGGTGTGAGTGAGGTTATTTCACTAGCGTTTGCTCATTTTGTAGGTACGATGGCCAATGAAGGAGATGATTTTACTAAGAATGCCTTTGCTACTATCCTTGCCAAATTGGATAGTACGAACTTAAGGATTGAAAACCTTGAGAGGGTGACATCAAGTACCCTAGTTGAACAAGGGACTTCCAATGTCCAATCGGAGAAAGGGACCCCTAGTGTCCATGTTGAGAAAGGGGCCCTGAGTGCCCAAGTTGAAGCCGTTAAGGGCACAAGTAGTTCAACCTTTATCCCGGAACAAGTTTTTGAGTTGCTTAGACAACAACGGGTAAAGGAGGATCGTGATCGAATTGAACAAGTGTTGGGCAATACCCAACGAGTGATCATTCCTAACCTAATGGGCAATCTCCAAAGGAATGTTCCACTTCCAGGACCTATTCGAAATGTTCAACCTCTTGAGCAAGTTGCACAAGCTCAAGAAGGAGAGGAGGCTGATTATGGTGAGTGGTGGGTATGATGTTCATTATCAACCTAGGGGTCGGAATGTGGATAGGGGTAGAGGCCGAGGTCGAGGGCCACCCATGGGGTATGATGGAGGGAATGCTAGGAGGGATTATGGCGGTTATGGAGATCACTTTGGAAGACAACCGGAGCCTTACCAAGGGGGTCGTGATAACAACAATCTTAATAGTGTGAAGCTCACTATTCCTTCTTTCAAGGGGAGTAGTGACCCGGTGGAGTATCTTGAATGGAAGTTGTCCTTGGAGCGAATATTTGACACCAATTATATGCCCGAGGAGAAGGAGGCCAAGTATGCAATATCTTCCTTTGAGTCCTTTGCTTCTACTTGGTGGGAGTCGATCAAGAGGAATAGAAGGAGGACGTGCATGGCTATCAATGTTTCTTGGGGTGAATTGATTCATGCAATGGATGACAAACACTTGACTAACCAATACCGTGTGGACCAATACAAGCGTCTCTATGAGTTGAAGCAAGGTTACAAGACGGTTGGGGAGTATTTCAACGAATTTGAGCAAATCCGGATGTCCCTAAACTTAGATGATGAAGAGAATGAGCTGGCCATGATTCGATTTAAAGGTGGTTTGAACCGAGACATAGCTTCACAATTGAAGTTTCACAAGTATGAAGACCACTATGAGCTTAGCAAAGATGCGGTCGAGGCCGAGAAGTGGCTCAGAGAGCAGAAATCCATTCGCTACAAGAGTAGTAGTACTACTCCCATGAGAAAACCAAAGGAGTTGAAGGCTCCTACTCCAAATGCAAGTGGTGCAATTGCTAGCAAAGATATGAAGAAGTCTTATGAGAAGTCTACACAACATGTGGGAGGTAACTCTAGAACTCAGTTGAGCAATCCTACTTTTATTCTTACTCAATGCTATAATTGTAAAGGTTATGGACATATTGCCAAAGATTGCCCTACCCGGAAAACTATGGTTATTGTGGGTGAATTGGTGTATGAACAAGATAGTGAACCCGAGGATGGGGGAGTAGAGTGTGATGAAGAGGTTGATGTGGGGGAGGATGGAATTTTGGATGATGATCCCCATGCCTTCCTTGTTGTGAGGAGGAGTTTAGGTGCCATGTTTGTGGAGGATAGGGAGACTTTGCAAAGGGAAAATCTCTTCTATGCTAGATGCCGAGTCGTGGGTATTGTTTGTTCCATGATTATTTACTCGGGAAATTGTGCCAATGTCATTAGCCAAACACTAGTTTCCCAATTGAAGATATCCACCTTGAAACACCCCAATCCTTATCGTAGCATAAGTGCCCAAAGGTATGATTCTTACATCCGATCTTGAAACACCCCACCATCTTCTATCGGTAGCATATGTGCCATGATGCAACCGGGTGAACTTTTGAAAGAAAATGATGGCAACAAACTACTCATTTGCCTAGTGCCCAAAGGTATGATTCTTACATCCGATCTTGATTATTCCACTAACCTTTTGCCTAGTGCTTTTGAAAATGTTTTGAAGGATTTTGAAGACATATTCCCGGATGAAATGCCAATTGGTCTACCTTCCTTGAGGGATATTGAGAACCAAATCAACTTTGTCCCGGGATCTCAAATTTTAAACAAACCGGCTTATAGGAGCAACCCCGAAGACACCAAGGAGCTACAAAGGCAAGTGGATGAATTGCTTACTAAAGGCTTGGTGAGGGAGAGCTTGAGTCCTTGTGCCGTACCCGTGATCGTTGTTCCAAAGAAGGATGGCACTTGCAGGATGTGTGTGGATTGTCGTGCGGTCAACAAAATCACGGTAAAGTATCGACATCCCATACCTCGCTTAGATGACATGCTAGATGAACTAAGTGGTTCTGGTATCTTTTCGATGATAGACCTTAGGTCCGGTTACCATCAAATCCGGATGAAACCCGGGGATGAATGGAAAACTGCATTCAAGACCAAGTTTGGTCTATATGAATGGTTGGTGATGCCCTTTGGCCTCTCCAACTCACCTAGTACTTTCATGAGACTAATGAACCATGTGCTGAAGCCATTCATCAACAAATTTGTGGTCGTCTACTTTGATGATATTTTGATATATAGCAAGTCATTAGACGACTATGTTGATCATTTAAGGGAAGTGCTTGAAGTGTTGAGAGCCGAAAAGTTCTATGTTAATTTTAAGAAATGTGCCCTTGGTGTTAAGAAGGTAGTCTTTCTTGGGTTTGTTGTGAGTGCCCAAGGAGTGGAGGTGGATGAGTCTAAGGTAGAGGCCATTCGTGATTGGCCTACTCCTACTGCCGTGACTCAAGTGAGGAGCTTTCATGGTCTTGGTAGTTTTTATAGACGATTTGTGAAAGACTTTAGCTCCATTGCTGCTCCATTCACCGAATTGGTGAAGAAGGACAAACCTTTTGTTTGGGGAGAGCCTCAAGAGAAGGCCTTCTAAGAATTGAAAAGTAGGTTGAGTACCGCCCCTCTATTGCAATTGCCCGACTTCGGAAAGGCATTTGATGTTGAATATGATGCCTCGGGGGTGGGAATTGGTGGTGTTTTAATGCAAGATAGGAAACCCATAGCCTACTTTACTGAGAAATTGAAGGGTGCCTCCTTGAACTACTCTACGTATGACAAGGAGATGTACGCCTTAGTGAGAGCTCTTGCTCATTGCCAACATTAGCTTTGGCCTAGAGAATTTGTGATTAAGAGTGATCATGAGTCACTCAAACATCTTAGAGGCCAAGAGAAATTGAACAAGCGTCATGCCAAATGGGTAGAGTTTATTGAGTCTTTTCCCTATGTCATTCAATACAAGAAAAGGAAAGACAATGTTGTGGCGGATGCACTTTCTAGGAAGTTTGCTCTAGCCACCACTCTTGGCTCCAAGCTCATGGGTTTTGAGAGCATTAAGTTGATGTATGCTCAAGACCCCTAAGCTCAAGAGCATTCACGAAGCTCTTGAAAAAGGAGAAAGAGTTGAGAAGTACCAATGGGCTGATGGCTATATCTTTAAAAATGGTAGAGTTTGTGTTCTCGAGTCCTCTTGGAGAGAATTGCTAATTCGTGAAGCTCATTGTGGGGGCTTGATAGGACATTTTAGGAGAAATAAGACCTTGGCCATTCTCATGGAACAATTCCTGTCACGACCCAACATAGGGCCGCGACGGATGACCAACACTAAGTGTCGACCTGCTGATAATCTGCTAATCATGAATAGAACTGATAAACAGAATAAGCATAGACCTAACTAATAAGTATAATGCAATACAAAAAGCTGACAAGGCTAACATAAGCCGACATACATAGAATACCGACAGAACCACACATGGACATATCTACAGGCCTCTAAGAGTGCTGAACTGAATATACAAAGGACGGGACACGGCCCCGACATACCCAAGCTGGTTGACTGTACACATACAAAAAGATAAGTAACTCCGGGAGTAAGCGGAGTGATTCCAATAGCTGATAGATGACCTACAAACGTGGTCCAAGCATTGATCTATCTGCACCTGCGCGGCATGAAACGCAGCGCCCCAGAAAAAGGGCGTGAGTACGATATGTACCAAGTATGTAAGGCATGAGCATATAATATATCGTAGCTGAATAAAACTGTAAGGCTGGAATATAAATATGTAAATTTCAGCTGGAGCATAGCAGTATAGCTGGAAATCTGAAGAACGTAATAAATATGATCTGAATATAAACTGAAGTCTAGCTGAATCTGAAACTGAAGACTGAGCTGAACTATACTGATAAATAACTATAATATGACTGATAACTGGTAACTAGAAACTTGAACTAATAGCCGTCAACTGATACTGACGCTAAGAACTGGTGACTGATAACTGAGAACTGATAACTGGTACTGAGCTAAAACTGAACTGTTATCTGAACTGGTACCTGTCTGGTGTTATGGGCTATATCCCCCCAAATCAGGTAACTGAAAACCTGGACTAGTACCTGTCTGGTGTTATGCGCTGTATCCCCCCAAATCAGGTAACTGAAAAACCTGAACTAGCCTCATGTATAATCATGCAGTGCATACTGTGGCTATATACGCGTATATAACAAACCTGGCGGGTGTTATGGGCTATTTCTGATGCAATGCAACTCCCGAAGGGGTTGCTAGCACAAACGCGGAAGAACAAACAATAAAGATAAAGATAAAAGCAAGACAAAACTTGCTTCTTTCGAAAGAACAGTGAGGAACCTGTCTCAAAGCTCAATGAAAAGGGATACAAGGATCACCTATACTATGCAACAATCCTCAAGAGAACATTGCCTCTTGCAAACTGAATGATCAAGAGGAATGTTCAATCGGACTAACCGAAAGCCACAAGTCCTTAAAAAGCCCCCACCGGGGTTTTGCTCACGACGGAGACAAGAAGAAATGTGCTCGGCACTTTCATTCAATTCATCAATGTTCAAAAACTAGCTACTTACAATGAAAGGAAACAGTGTTTATATAGGAAATACTAAGGGTAAACTAGTAATTAGGTCACAGTTGACCAATAGAAATAAGCCACGCAGGGCTGAGTTAAAATGTGTTCGGCAGACTTTGACTTCGGTAAGCCTTGGCTTTGGTTCTCGATTGTCTGCTCGAACACACACTTGTTGCCTTCGGACGCTCACTTGTCTTCGAGCTCATTGTCCTCGGTCACATTTCCTTCGGGCTCAAATCTGAAGATAATGCCTTCGATTCTTGAGCTCGGCCACTCAGCTTCGGAGCAAATGTTTTCCTTCGGCCAGGCTAAGTGAACGTGCACATCGTGCAGCAGCTTGGCTTGGCTTCTTGTCATTGGTCTCCTCGGTGGATCGATCACTTGATCAGCACGTGATCGGGCTGCATCATCCTCCCCTTCTTGAGAAGATTTCGTCCTCGAAATCAAGCCCTCCTCGTCCTCCGAAGTTGGACCTACAACACAAGGAACTAAGTCAGCAACATTAAAGGTGTTGGAGACGTTATACTCACCAGGGAGGTCGATCACGTAGGCATTGTTGTTGATCTTGGTCAACACTTGAAATGGACCATCCCCTCGAGGAGCCAACTTTCCTTTCCTTTGGTTCGGGAAGCGTTCCTTTCGGAAGTGAACCCAAACCCAATCTCCCTTCTTTAATTCCAACTTTTTACGCCCCTTGTTTTTCTTTAAGGCAACCTTTGCATAGGCCTCCTCGAGGTTCTTCTTCACCTTTGCATGCAATTCGATCAAGGCAGCTGCTCTTCGAGTACCGTCAAAATCAAGAACAGAATCTCGAGGCAATGGGGTTAAATCAAGTGGAATCAAAGGATTAAAGCCATACACACATTCAAACGGGGTCATGTTGATCATTCTATGCACCGTTCGATTGTATGCGAACTCCATCATGGGCAAACGATCAGCCCAGTTTCCGACCTTCCCTTTGGTCATTGCCCGAAGCAAAGATCCCAAGGTTCGGTTAACTACCTCGGTCTGTCCATCAGTCTGAGGATGGTGAGACGTCGAGAATAGTAGCTTGGTGCCGAGGGCACCCCACAAACACTTCCAAAAATGACTCAGGAACTTCGAGTCTCGATCACTTACAATAGTACGAGGTACACCATGCAATTTTAACACATTAGAAACAAACAATGTAGCTACATGCTGTGCATCATCACACTTTTTGCAAGGAATAAAGTGAGCCATTTTTGAAAAACGGTCAACCACAACGAAGATGCTATCATGTCCTCCCCCCGACCTCGGTAACCCCAAGACAAAGTCCATGGATATATCAACCCAAGGTCGATCAGGCACAGGCAACGGGGTGTACAATCCATGAGGGTTGGACTTCGATTTTGCTTTCTTGCAAACGAGACAAGCGTTGCAAAGCTTTTCCACATCTCGTCGCATTTTGGGCCAATGGAACTGCTCGGTCAAGATACCAAGAGTTTTATCGACGCCGAAGTGCCCCATTAGTCCACCTGAGTGAGCTTCTCGAACCAAGAGCTCTCTCCACGATGACACTGGCACACAAACCCTCCCATTTTTGAAGAGGTAGCCATCATGCCACTGATATTTCTCAACCTTTCGGCCACTCAAGATTGTGTCTCGAACACATTTCAGCTTGGGATCGTCCTCGTACATCGACTTGATGCTTTCGAATCCCATGAGCCTAGAGGCGAGAGTGGTCGCTAAGGCAAATTTCCTTGATAGCGCATCGGCCACAACATTATCTTTTCCCTTTTTGTAATGAATTACATAGGGAAAGCTTTCAATGAATTCAACCCACTTGGCATGTCTTCGATTTAATTTCTCCTGACCTCGGAGATGTTTCAAAGACTCATGATCACTTTTGATCACAAACTCTCGAGGCCACAAATAATGCTGCCAATGGGCGAGTGCTCGAACGAGGGCATACAACTCTTTGTCATACGTAGAGTAATTCAAAGTTGCACCCTTAAGCGTTTCGCTAAAGTAAGCGATTGGCTTCGAGTCTTGCATCAGCACTCCTCCGATCCCAACTCCAGACGCATCACACTCGACTTCGAATGCTTTGCCGAAATCAGGGAGTTGCAACAACGGGGCAGAACAGAGCCTCCGCTTCAACTCTTGGAAAGCCCTCTCTTGGGACTCTCCCCACACAAATGGATTGTCTTTCTTCACCAGCTCGGTTAAAGGAGCTGCCACGGTGCTAAAGTCACGAACAAACCTTCGGTAAAAGCTAGCTAAGCCATGGAAGCTACGAACTTGTGATACCGAGGTTGGAGTTGGCCAATCTTTGATGGCTTCGACTTTTGATTCGTCGACTTCGACACCATTAGCACTGACAACAAATCCAAGAAAGACTACACGATCGACACCAAAGGCGCATTTCTTGAAGTTGGCATACAACTTCTCTTCTCGTAGCTTCTCGAGCACTTGCCTTAGGTGGTCGACATGTTCATCCACGGTTCTGCTATAAACAAGTATGTCATCGAAATAAACGACAACAAACTTATTTATGAACGGTTTGAGCACATGGTTCATCAGTCGCATGAATGTGCTCGGTGCATTGGATAAGCCAAAAGGCATCACCAACCATTCATAGAGACCGAATTTGGTCTTGAATGCGGTTTTCCACTCGTCCCCGGGTTTCATTCGGATCTGGTGGTAACCGGACCTGAGGTCTATCTTCGAAAAGCATGAAGAACCACTTAACTCATCTAGCATGTCATCTAATCGAGGGATAGGATGACGATACTTTACCGTTATTTTGTTGACTGCTCGACAGTCAACACACATTCGCCATGTTCCATCCTTCTTCGGGACAAGGATAACAGGAACGGCGCAAGGACTCAAGCTCTCACGAACGAGGCCCTTGTTCAGCAATTCATCAACCTGCCGTTGGAGCTCTTTGGTGTCTTCGGGATTACACCGGTATGCAGGTTTGTTAGGGATTTGAGACCCTGGTACGAAGTCAATTTGGTGCTCGATTCCTCTCAACGGAGGTAATCCACCTGGCATTTCCTCGGGAAACATGTCCTCGAAGTCCTGCAAAACTTTGCGAACAAACAAAGGCAAAGGGTTATCATTAGAAAAATCATCATTAGAGTTTAGAAAGATACCCTTGTGCACGAGGCAAATCATCATCTGACCGTGGTCATTGCCTCGTAAGATCTCACCGGGTTGCATGATTGCACAAATTCCTTTCACTTCGATCGGTGAGTTTGTTTCTTCGGGCCCCAATTTTGCTCCTATCGGAAGCTTAGCTTTGGCCGCTTCTTTCAATTCTTTCATTCGTTTATAGTCCTCGGTGACTTGTTTTGGAGACAAGGGTTTGAGCATGAAACTCTTCCCTTCAAGCTTCACAGTATAAGTGTTGGATCTGCCATTGTGAACAGCGGTACGGTCATACTGCCATGGTCGACCTAATAGCAAATGACAAGCTTGCATCGGAACCACATCGAATATCATTTCATCTTGATATTCTCCGATTTTGAACTTGATCCACACTTGTTTGACAACTCTCAATTCACCACACTCATTCAGCCATTGTAACTTGTAAGGGTGGGGATGCTTCATCGTAGGTAATCCCATTTGTGAAACCAAAGTTTGGCTCACTACATTGGCACAACTACCGGAATCAATGATCATCGAACACACCTTTCCCCTCACTCGACATCGGGCATGAAAGAGGTTTTCTCTTTGGTTGTCCTCTTCTTCAAGAGTCATGCAGCTCAAATTCCTTCGAACCACAAGAAACATTTCCGGATGATCAGCTTCGGCAGCCTCATGATCATCATCAACTTCAGCTCGATCAGTCTCCCCGATAATTTCCTCCTCGGTGTCACTCGCTTGCTCATGGACGGTTCCATCTTCGAGCAGAAGCATAACTTTGCGAGTTGGACACTCTTTTGCCATGTGACCATAACCTTTGCATTTGTGACACTGAATATTTGAGGCACTAGGAGAGTTGAGTTGCACTTTGCCTCCCACTTCTCTTGGTTTGTTAACAGTCACACCTCTTTCGAAGGGTCTCTTCGAATCTCGAACAGTGTTAGCACTTGTTTGGTTTGGACTCTTCCATTCTTTATTTCGGTTCAAAGGAGTAGAAGTAGTGACTCCTCGATACCGGTTTGCCTTATCGTCCTTCACCAATTTTTCAGCTTCGGTGGCAGCATCAAACAAATCTTCCAACGTGTGGTACACGTGGAGTCTCAACTGAGATGACACATCCCTAGCCAAGCCATTTTTGAATCTGATAATGGCTTGCTCTTCGTCTTCGACCAGATCAAGATTCAATCGAACTTTTTCGAACTCATCGTGGTACTCTTGGACAGACTTGGACCCTTGCTTTAACTCATAGAGTTTTTGCATTTGAGTCTGCCTGTATTTGGCACTCAAGTACTTACCATCCATCGCTCTCATCAACTGTGGCCAGGTAGTGACTACTGGATAGTCATTCCTTCGTCTATGCCTCTTGTCAGATTCCCACCATGTTGATGCATAAGCTTCGAACGAAGCAATGGCATGGGCAGCTTTTCTCTCATCGGTCATCTCATTTGTTTCAAAGATGCGCTCCATTTTAAGCTTCCATTCAAGATACTCGTCGGGATCACTAGTTCCTTTAAAGGGTGGAATAGTGATCTTGACACTGTTCAAATTTGAGTCTCGAACAGCTCTAGCCTGTTCGGGAAACTCATCTTCTCGATCATCAGCCTCGCGCCCAATATTTCTTTCAACATTTGCGCCTCGGCCTCGACCTCGGAAATTTCCACGTCCTCGGTAAGCTTGCCTTCGTTGAGCGAATGGCGGCTCACGCTCATATTCGTCCTCGGGAAATTCCTCTTCATCAACCTCTTCGGTGACAGCTCCAAGATCTCTTCGGGTCCTTGGAAGTGGTAATCTCTCTCCTCGGGGAATGCCCAAGTTTTGATTTCCAGCTTGGGGATTGCCCAAGTTTTGTTGTGCTTGGGGATTGCCCAAGTTAAGCTCTCTTCGAATTGCTTCACTCGTCAACTGATGTTGTCGAAGAAGCTCAGCATACAGCTCAGGTTTCATCGGAGTGGATTTACTTGTTCCAGCGCCGGACCCATGCATGGCCGCGGACGCACTTCCCTGCTCGAGGTTAGCTACTCGAGCACTCACTCCTCTTACTTCGGCACTGATGCCTTGTATCGCAGCCATGAGATCGGCTAACGACAATTCGGGCTTTTCCATGCTTTTGCCATCGTTTCCAGCCATGGTTCCTGCACAAGTCAAGATCAAACAAATGTTAGGGTTAGAAATCACCTCACACACTCCCTCACCTTTGATGGGTGGCACTCGGGTCCACTCAATTTATGGGTTCGGTTTTTGATCACTCAAAGACTTGTTAACAGTGGCTCGTCCAATTGATCGGTCCTCTAAGATCCTTCAAGTTCGACAATAGTCACCGCCTCTTCGGGAAGAGTGATGTGATGTTCGACTCGATGGAACGGACGCTTTTTAACTGAGCTCGGGGAGTCAAGAGAATTTCTACGAAAGTTTGGACTTCGGTCACCCCTTCGCACGAATTCCTACCAGCTTAAAAGAGTTAGTACGACCTTGAGTAGGACAATTACTCAAAAGATCCACCAACCAGAATTAGACACGAAAGAAAGTGAAACCCTAGGAGAATCTACCCTTTTGGATTCCCTTTAGGAATCTTTTTCGATCACACCCACTTCTGTCCGTACAAGAGTGGTCCCTCCTTTGGTACGGATAGGGTTTTACCTTATCCACTTCCCCTTTTCAGCCGACAATTTTCACCTGGGGTTTTGATGTTTACACTTTAACCCCTTTCTTCCTCAATAGAACAGTGACCTTGCTCCGGCGTACGGACGCAACAACTTCGGTTCACTGACCACGAAATTCAACAGATCTGAGTTGCTCTTTCAACTCCGGTTCCAAACAACAACGGAGGAAATCAAAGGGAGTTCTTCGAACTAAAATTCAGCTCGTTCGTGTCGTACACTGTTACGATTTTGTAACAATTTCCGGCGTACGGACATCGATTTAAACTCAGAGCTTCGATCTTTGAGCAACAAACAAACCCAAATCACTCAAGAACCACCAATCTTCACCGGTTTCTTCCAAACACAGTGGGGTTCGAGTTCAGTCACCATTAAAGCTCAAAACAGTCCAAAAATTCATCAAGAAACCCTAGTCACGAAATTGGTACGTCGGGTACTTGCTGGATTTAGAACTCGATGGTGAACAAGAATCAATGGTTGTTTTCCCAAACAACCAACAATCAAACACAATTTTTGAATTTTTCTTTTAACACTTTTTTTTTGTAAATAATAACACCAACAGTAACAAAAATCAAATCAGAATTCGAAAAGGAAAACAGAGACACATACGCACGAAAATAAAGATAACGTGAACAGGATTTGGGGTTGTAGAAACAAGCCCAAACCGTGCTCTGATACCAAGATGATGCAATGCAACTCCCGAAGGGGTTGCTAGCACAAACGCGGAAGAACAAACAATAAAGATAAAGATAAAAGCAAGACAAAACTTGCTTCTTTCGAAAGAACAGTGAGGAACCTGTCTCAAAGCTCAATCAAAAGGGATACAAGGATCACCTATACTATGCAACAATCCTCAAGAGAACATTGCCTCTTGCAAACTGAATGATCAAGAGGAATGTTCAATCGGACTAACCGAAAGCCACAAGTCCTTAAAAAGCCCCCACCGGGGTTTTGCTCACGACGGAGACAAGAAGAAATGTGCTCGGCACTTTCATTCAATTCATCAATGTTCAAAAACTAGTTACTTACAATGAAAGGAAACAGTGTTTATATAGGAAATACTAAGGGTAAACTAGTAATTAGGTCACAGTTGACCAATAGAAATAAGCCACGCAGGGCTGAGTTAAAATGTGTTCGGCAGACTTTGACTTCGGTAAGCCTTGGCTTTGGTTCTCGATTGTCTGCTCGAACACACACTTGTTGCCTTCGGACGCTCAATTGTCTTCGAGCTCATTGTCCTCGGTCACATTGCCTTCGGGCTCAAATCTGAAGATAATGCCTTCGATTCTTGAGCTTGGCCACTCAGCTTCGGAGCAAATGTTTTCCTTCGGCCAGGCTAAGTGAACGTGCACATCGTGCAGCAGCTTGGCTTGGCTTCTTTTCATTGGTCTCCTCGGTGGATCGATCACTTGATCAGCACGTGATCGGGCTGCATCAATTTCCCCCCCAGCCAGTAATATCTAGTCTCTCTGGTCAGAGTGTGTGAATGACACCCGGTCACACTAGGTGTTTCAACTCCCGCCTGAACCAGAGGGGCTGTATCCCCAGACGGGTAGTATCACACGCGATCTGACTGTGTGTCCAATGTCCAGCCTCTATGGGGGACTCCAAATCACACATAATATGATCACAATATAAGCATAAGCATTTATGAGGCATAACACATGTGGCAACAATAGATATGGACTCGAAGGAATGATAAGAAAACTCTTGATAGAATTATAGACACAACCTAGAACTCAGAATTTGTCCTAACTCTTTGAATTTCTATAAAAATTTCGGCAGAGTTTTCTCTAAAACTGGATAAAACGCAAAACAGAACCATCACTATACTATACACGGGAATGGATACCCTTATACTGATAACATAAACATGTTAAATTGATAATCAAGATGAGACAACTGGATGACATAACAAATCCGCAGATAAAATGTTTGGACAGCACCACTATCCTGACTTTCAACCTAATTTTCAGAGTTTAGATCAAAGTTATAGACTTTGTGGTCTTCATTAAAGTTGTAGATATATGTCTTATGATTCTGGAGATTCTTAAATAATCTTAATATCAATTTTGTATAAGGAGTTATGATCAATATACTAACAGCTGTCAAAAGATCAAAATGATTTTTCAGATTTTGAAAAGTTTTGTCTTGCTGATTCGGATGTCTTTCACCTTGGATTTTAGTACCAAATTAAGTATATGCAAGGTTTCCTTAATACCATACAAGTTCTCACAAGAAAAACTAAGTTTAGAACTAATAAAAGCTTCAGAATCTAAAAGATACATGCCTTGCCGAAAGAAAGGTTTAGCCTTACATACCTTTGATGTTTCTCGCTTCTAAACCTTGTTTCCTTTGAATTCCACACCTTCAAAAGCTTAAAAAAGCTATAAAATAGAATTTATGTACTTTGTTAGCCATGAAGTAATTCTAAAACTCAAACTATAGACGAAATTGAAGGTAGCATAATGTTACCCTAATCGCGTAGAGCATTTTGACGCAATCTGTCTTCAATTTCGAGCTAAGATCAATGTTCTTTCTTCAAAACCATCAAAATGCCTTTAACAACCAAGATCACACTGTTTCTATCATGAATTTGCTGGAAATGACGAGAAAATGATGAGTTTCCTCTTTTATACTTCAAACATTTCAGTTTTAGTCCTCTTTTGTGCTTATGGCCCTTTTTCTGGCCTGACATTTGACGCTCATATCTTTTTATATATAAGTTGTATGAACTAACCATTAAAAGTGTGGAAAATATACTCCAAGGCCTTAAATTCGGTATATGATATGTCCCCAAAAGACCTCATATAACACATGAAATTAATTGCTGAAAAAGCTTCGTTACAAGGAAATTCCTTAGTCGGTTTTTCCGCAACTTAAATCCGACTTTTCCCAAACTTTATATTCAATATATAAACATCTTATATGGTAATATTATGACTTTAAACTCACTTAAATCATTCTTAACATGTCATTAGAATGATATACGTCACGTTAGACATACGGGGTGTAACAATCTTCCCCCGTTTGGAACATTCGTCCTCGAATGTTAAATGAAGCATGTAGAAGCATTATACAATGATCTGTTACATACTTGAAGTAATGAAGAGATGTGCATATTTGGCTCTCATGTCATTTTCAGCTCCCAAGTAATTTCTTCTACATTATTTCTTTGCTATAGCATCTTAACTAAAGGAATGTCTTTCGTCCTTAGTCGACGAATCCATCTATCTAAATTGTAACTGGCACCTCTTCATAAGTCAATTGCTCTATGATCTGTACATCATCTACTGGTAAAACTCTAGTAGGATCTCCGACATATTTTTCTGAGCATAGAAACATGAAATACTGGATGGCCCTCCTGAAGGTCTGCTGGAAGGTCTAACTCGCAGGCTACACGCCCAACTCGCCCGATAACCTGATATGGACCAATAAATACAGGGCTAAGCTTTCCCTTTTTTCCAAATCTCATAACGTCTTTCATAGGTGATACTTTTAGGAATACCCATTCGGCAATCTGAAATTCTAAATCTCGACGTCGGTTTTCTGCATAGGACTTCTGCCTACTCTGTGCTGCTAATAATATTTCCCTGATTAACTTGACTTTATCAACTGCCTGTTGAATTAAATCTGGACCTATTAATTGAGACTCACCAACCTCAAACCATCCTATAGGAGACCTGCATTTGCGCCCATACAAAGCATCATATGGCGCCATCTATATGCTAGAATGATAGCTATTATTATATGAAAACTCTATCAACAGTAGATGATCACTCCAGCTGCCTCCAAAATCTAACACGTAAGCTCTAAGCATATCATCTAATATCTGAATGGTCTGCTCAGCCTGTCCATCTGTCTGGGGATGAAATTTTGTGCTTGAATTCACATGTGTCCCTAAACCTGTCTGGAACGATCGCTAGAAATTAGCTGTAAACTGTGCGCCCCTGTCTGAAATAATAGATACTGGAATACCATGTAGGCGCACTATCTCTCTAATGTAAAGTCTGGCATAATTCTCTGTTGTATATGTAGTTCTAACAGGCAAGAAATGAGCTGATTTAGTAAGCCTGTCAACTATAACCCATATAGAGTCATACCTGCTCCGCGTACAGGGAAAGCCTGTAATGAAGTCCATATTTACTGTTTCCCATTTTCATGATGAAATCTCTATTTCCTGTAAAAAGCCACTAGGTTTTTTATGCTCCACTTTAACCTGCTGGCAGTTAGGACACTGAGCCATAAATTCTGCTATATCACGCTTCATTCCGGCCCAACAATAATTCTGCTTAAGATCATGCTACATCTTAGTCGAACCTGGATTAACAATGTATCTGGAATAATATGCCTCGGACATAATCTATCCACGTAAATCTACAACATCAGGAACACAAAGTCTTTCTTTATACCTAAGAACCCCGTCACTAGTAACCTATATGGTAATTTCAGTTTTCTTCTGGCTATCTATTGGTATTCAACTAGAACAGGATCCTCATACTACTGTTGTTTTACTTCTGTAACTAAGGAAGTAGTGGCCGCTTTCTGAACTATAACTCTTGCATCCTGTGAATCTATTAATCTGACTCCCAAGCTGGACAACTGGTGTAGTGCATGAGCGAACTCTCTTTTCTGTGGCTGAAGTAAGATAAACTACACATGGACTTATGACTAAGGGCATCAACTACAACATTCGCTTTACCTGGATGATAAAGAATTCCCATGTCTTAGTCCTTTAGCAACTCTAGCCATCACCTTTGTCGTAGGTTTAGTTCATTTTGATTAAATATGTACTTGAGGCTCTTGTGATCTGTATAAATATTAACATGAACCCTGTACAAATAATGTCTCCAAATCTTTAATGCATGAATGACTGCTGCAAGCTCCTGATCATGAGCAAGGTTGTTCTGCTCGTGCTTTTTCAGCTGCCTGGAAGCATAGGCAATTACTCTTCCGTGCTGCATCAGACATAACCAAGACCAATTCGAGAAGCATCACAGAAAATGACATAGCCCTCAGATCCATCTGAAAGTGTAAGTACTAGAGCTGTTATCAACTGACCACTGAAATTTGGCTGCTTTCTGTGTCAAGTTGGTCAGTGGAGTTGCAATGGAGGAAAAACCCTCTACGAACCTTCTGTAATGACCTGGCAAACCGAGTAAACTACGTACATCAGTTGGCGTCGTAGGTCTGGACCAATTCTTCACAGCCTCGATCTTCTGGTCATCTATTTTAATTCTTTCTGCTGAAACTATATGGCCAAGAAATGCCACTGAATCTAACCAGAATTCACACTTTGAGAACTTAGCATATAATTGTTGGTCCTGAAGAATACCCAATACTATGCGTAGGTGCTCCACATGCTATGATTTAGACTTTGAATAGATGAGAATATCATCAATAAATATAATCACAAATAAATCTAGATAAGGCCTGAATACGCTATTCATCATATCCATAAATACTGCAGGGGCATTAGTGAGTCCAAACGACATCATTAAAAACTCATAATGGCTATATCTAGTCCTGAATGCCGTCTTAGGTATATCAAATTCTCTGACTCTAACCTGATTGTAGCCTGATCGCAAATCTATCTTCGAGAAGCACTTGGCACCTTGAAGCTGGTTGAACAAGTCATCAATCTTGGGCAGAGGGTATTTATTCCATATTATGACTTTATTTAGCTGTCTATAATCTATGCACATGCGTAGAGTCATTTTTCTTTTTCACAATAATATCGAGGCCCTCCACGAGGAAATGTTGGGTCTGATGAGGCCTTTATCTAACAAATCCTTCAGTTGTTCCTTAAGTCCTTTCAGTTATGCAGGTGCCATCCTAAAGAACATGCCTCTGATGGCGTGCTGGTGCTAAGGAGGCAACTGCTGATCTAGCTGGCTGGGCTGCAGCACTACCACCCCTAGTCGGGAAATCTCTCATGAAATGGTCTGCCTTTTGAAAAATATAACGAGTATCAACTCCTAACTTACATGGTCTCAAGTTGCGTCTACCACAATCTGGACATTTGGGATATGTCTGACTGGCCTGTACAGAAGTACCACGACGCTTAAATCCTGAAGTCTGTAATGCGTGACTAGATCTGGACTGAGGAGGTTTATCAGATCTTAGGCCACGAGAGTCTGGAGGTATACTAGCTGGTGTTTGTCTAACACTCTGCTACCTACTCGCTCCGGATGTCTCTCTAAATGAACAAGAAAATCTGCCCCTCTTGTGTAACACTCTATCCCTGTCGGCTCTCTGTTTCTGCTTCCTCTCCTCCAGTGATAAAGCAAATGCCTGAATGCGTGATATAATATCTGGCTGCATAGCAACGATCATACACTCATTCACCAGGTGTGGACCTAGTCACACTACATTCCTGTGAATTTTATCCTCCATACTGGCTATTAGTGTCAAACCTTGCTAAGAAATTAAAGCGATAATTATACTCTTCTACACTCAAACTTCCCTGTCTCAAGTTCAGGAACTGATTAATACATGCTCTCTGTGTCTCTATGGGCATATACTGATGTAGGAAGGCATCTGAGAATTCCTTCCAAGTCGTCGGAGTAACATCTAATCCTCTAGATAGCTCCCATGTCTGATACCATCCTGCTGCTAAGTCATGCAATATGAATGCAGCCAACTCTACTGACTCTGTCTCTGATGCGTGTATGACCCTCAACACCCTGCCTATCCTCACAAGAAAATCCTAAGGGTCCTCTCCCGTACGGGATCCAGTAAAGACTGGAGGCTCTAGTCGGATAAAATCCCTGATCCTGGATCCAGTATCTCCCTGGGCATCTGCAGTATGCTGTCTAGTCTGAGCAACTACAACACTGGTCAATAATTTGATGGCATCCCTCACTTCCTGCCCCTGACTATCAGGCTGAGGAGCTGGAGGTATGTCAGCTGAAGTACCTCTAATATCGCCCTGAACTGAAGGGATCTCTAAGGCCTCAGATGGAGCCTCAGGTCTGAACTCCTCACTCTCATCCACCTCAGGTGGCACTTTAGTAGTACCCTGCCCGGCAATAGCCTTGCCCTTCTGGGCAGTTGTTAGTTTCTTCGGCAACATTGCTTTGCTGAAAACACTATTGTTAGAGGGCTGAATTCTATAATCATGGCTCTATCGCACGATCTAGAGAAGAAAGAAATACAACTGTCCTGAAGCGCCTTGTAGCCTCCTTCAAAAGTATGGCGCAACATACTCCTGAACAAGACTCTACTAGACACGGCCTGTAGACACCCTAGGACTGAACTGCTCTGATACCACTTTTGTCACGACCCAACATAGGGCCGCGACGGATGACCAACACAAAGTGTCGATCATCACTAATCCTGCTGATAATCTGCTAATCATGAATAGAACTGATAAACAGAATAAGCATAGACCTAACTAATAAGTATAATGCAACACAAAAAGCTAACAAGGCTAACATAAGCCGACATACATAGCATACTGTCAGAACCACACAGGGACATATCTACAGGCCTCTAAGAGTGCTGAACTGAATATACAAAGGACGGGACAAGGCCCCGACATACCCAAGCTGGTTGACTGTACACATACAAAAAGATAAGTAACTCCAGGAGTAAGCGGAGTGATTCCAATAGCTGATAGATGGCCTACAAACGTGGTCCAAGCATTGATCTATCTGCACCTGCGCAGCATGAAACGTAGCGCCCCAGAAAAAGGGCGTGAGTACGATATGTACCAAGTATGTAAGGCATGAGCATATAATATATCGTTGCTGAATAAAACTGTAAGGCTGTAATATAAATATGTAAATATCAGCTGGAGCATAGCAGTATAGCTGGAAATCTGAAGAACGTACTAAATATGATCTGAATATAAACTGAAGTCTAGCTGAATCTGAAACTGAAGACTGAGCTGAACTATACTGATAAACAATTGTAATATGACTGATAACTGGTAACTAGAAACTTGAACTAATAGCCGTCAACTGATACTGACGCTAAGAACTGGTGACTGATAACTGAGAACTGATAACTGGTACTGAGCTAAAACTGAACTGTTATCTGAACTGGTACCTGTCTGGTGTTATGGGCTATATCCCCCCAAATCAGGTAACTGAAAACCTGGACTAGTACCTGTCTGGTGTTATGGACTGTATCCCCCCAAATCAGGTAACTGAAAAACCTGAACTAGCCTCATGTATAATCATGCATTGCATACTGTGGCTATATACGCGTATATAACAAACCTGGCGGGTGTTATGGGCTATGTCCCCCCCAGCTAGTAATATCTAGTCTCTCTGGTCAGAGTGTGTGAATGACACCCGGTCACACTAGGTGTTTCAACTCCCGCCTGAACCAGAGGGGCTGTATCCCCAGACGGGTAGTATCACACGCGACCGGACTGTGTGTCCAATGTCCAGCCTCTATGGGGGACTCCAAATCACACATAATATGATCACAATATAAGCATAAGCATTTATGAGGCATAACACATGTGGAAACAATAGATATGGACTCAAAGGAATGATAAGAAAACTCTTGATAGAAATATAGACACAACCTATGATGTAGGAAGTCAAACGCGGAAAGTAAAAGATAAGAACGAGACGTAACTCGATCTCTAATCCCAAGTAGCAACGGAGAACTCGTTCCGTTACACCCCGGGAGAAGGACAAGAACACCTACGCTATGCAACTACCCTCGAGCTAACGCGAGCACGCAAGTAGAATGGTCGGAGAGGAAGAGTATTCATCTAGATCCGCTAGAAGACATACAAGTCCAAGATCAAAGGGTTTCATTCAATACCAAGAGCCATGCTCATGTTCAATGTTCAACATTCATCAATATCAATAATAAGCTAAGTGTAAAATAAGCTAGGCTTGGGTATTTATAGTGTTTCCCAAGCTTACACAAAGACTTAACTACCCTTACTAATAAGGTTCAACAAATAAGCCACGTAGGGCAAAATAGTAAAAGAAACATAAGTTCAGCAGCTAGGTGGGGCGCCTGGGGCTGGGAGGGGCGCCTGGTTCATGCTGAAACTAGGCTGGGCGCCTGGATCTAGGCGGGGCGCCTGGCTTGGCCTTCAGCTAGGCTGGGCGCCTAGCCAGGTGGGGCGCCTGGTGCATTTTCTGAACCTTAGGCAGTGAGCTCCCTAGGCGGGGCGCCTGGGCTAGGCGGGGCGCCTAGCTCTGCTGGGCTCTCTTCTTCCTTAGGCGTGAGGCCTAGTTTGAGCACCCGGAACGGCTTCCAATCGCTTCCTTCTTCAAGGCCCTTCCTCACCAAGTGTAAATGCGCTTCTTGGACATCCTTGGCTTGGCTCCGAGTGAATGGTCTCCTCGTGGTGGATTGCCCGGCATCATCCTCCCCTTCTTGAGAAGATTTCGTCCTCGAAATCGAGGCATCATCATCCACGACCCCTTCATTACCTACATCCAAAGGAACCAAGTCACAAACATTGAAAGTATTAGAAACTTGATACTCACTTGGCAAGTCGATCACGTAGGCGTTGTTGTTTATCTTTGAGAGCACTTGGAATGGACCATCACCACGGGGTGCTAACTTCCCTTTTCTAAGGTTTGGAAACCTTTCTTTCCGGAAGTGCACCCACACATAGTCACCCTTCTTGAGTTCCACCTTCTTGCGTCCTTTGTTTTTCTTGGAAGCAACCTTAGCATAGGCTTCCTCCAAATTCTTCTTCGCCTTTGCATGGATTTCCATCATTGCTTTTGCTCTAGCTTTACCTTCAAGATTAACAACCATTTCCCTTGGCAAAGGGGTTAGATCAAGGGGAATCAAGGGGTTAAAACCATACACACACTCGAATGGAGTCATGCCAATCATTCTATGCACGGTTCGATTGTAGGCAAACTCCATAAGAGGTAGCTTATCTATCCAAGTCCCACCCTTACCTCGGGTCATGGCTCGAAGAAGAGCACCCAAGGTTCGGTTCACCACTTCGGTTTGCCCATCGGTTTGGGGGTGGTGGGACGAAGAAAACAAGAGTTTGGTGCCAAGGGCACCCCATAAACTCCTCCAAAAATGACTTAGGAACTTGGTGTCCCTATCACTCACTATGGTTTGAGGCACACCATGCAATTTCAAGATATTATCAATAAACAAGGTTGCAACATGTTGTGCATCATCACATTTACGACATGGAATGAAATGAGCCATTTTGGAGAACCTATCCACAACAACATAAATGCTATCATGGCCCCCCTAGTCCTTGGTAATCCCATCACAAAATCCATCGAGATATCCAACCATGGACT
The DNA here is from genome assembly GCA_029990175.1 of Petunia secreta. Lineage (NCBI taxonomy): Eukaryota > Viridiplantae > Streptophyta > Magnoliopsida > Solanales > Solanaceae > Petunia > Petunia secreta. Next base: position 1,544,921 of record JARKIP010000126.1, on the reverse strand, counting down.
AGTAGGTACGGGGAGTGGGGTATACAAACCATGGGGGTTCGACTTGGACTTAGCAACCTTGCATTCAAGACAAGAGTTGCAAAGTTTCTCAACATGAGTCCCCATTTTTGGCCAATGGAATTGTTCCCGAAGGATGGCCAAGGTCTTGTCCCGACCAAAATGACCCATGAGTCCTCCACAATGTGCCTCTCGCACAAGCAATTCCCTCCATGAGGACTCGGGTATGCACACTTTACCATTCTTAAAGATATATCCATTAACCCATTGGTATTTCTCAACTCTCTCCCCCTTCTCTAGAGCGTCAAGGACACTCTTTAGCTTTGGGTCATGAGCATACATCAATTTAATGCTCTGAAACCCCATGAGCTTAGAGGTGAGAATGGTGGCTAAAGCAAACTTCCTCGAAAGCGCATCCGCCACAACATTGTCCTTCCCTTTCTTATATTGGATCACATAGGGAAAGGACTCAATGAATTCAACCCACTTGGCATGTCTCTTATTGAGCTTCTCTTGGCCTCTCAAATGCTTGAGTGACTCATGGTCACTCTTGATTACAAACTCACGAGGCCAAAGATAGTGTTGCCAATGGGCAAGGGCTCTCACAAGGGCATACAACTCCTTGTCATATGTAGAATAGTTCAAGGAGGCCCCTTTCAATTTCTCACTAAAGTAGGCGATGGGTTTGCTATCTTGCATTAATACACCACCAATTCCCACCCCCGAGGCATCACATTCAACCTTAAATGCCTTTCCGAAGTCGGGCAATTGCAATAGAGGGGCGGTTGATAAGACCCAAATCGAGCAACCATCTAAAAACACCATCCAAGGCCAAGGAAGATCTTATGCAATGGAACGCCATGGAATGAGGAGCAATCGGGATCAATTTCGGAGCGTTTCAAGGCTGTCCAGGAAGGGGCGGACCGCCTAGTCAAAGGGGCGGACCGCCTACTTTTCAACCACTCTCTGGATCTCGCCCAGGCGGACCACCTACTCAGAAGAGGCGGACCGCCTAGTGCCAAGGAGGCTGGGCGCCTAGTGCAAGTAGGCCAAGCGCCTAGTCTGTTGAAGAGCTGCGGGATTTTCTAGTTTTTAGCCTATGTAATTTCTATTATGCCCCTATGTGGCTTATGACTTTAGAATCTACTTAAGGGTACTTTAGGCCTTTCCTTATGTCTTTAATGAGGCCTATAAATACTCCATAGCTTAGCATTATTCCTTAGTTAGCTATTATGATGAATGATTGAATGTCAAGTGACAATGTTCAAGAGTGGATTCTCTTTGAATGAAAACCCTTTGAGACGGTTTGAGTTTACTAGTGGATTCTAGTTGAACCCCAAACCACCCCCGATCATTCTATTTGCGAGTCCCAGGTGCGGCTCGAGGGTAGTTGCATAGTGTAGGTCCTCCTTGACACCGATACGAGGGTATTATGGAACGAGTTCTCCATAGTTACTTCGTAGGGAGTTCGAGTAGTGTCTCGCTCTTTATCTTTATTTCCGCATTTCGTATTTGATTCTTATCATCTTGGTATCAGAGCAAGGCTCGGGTTTTGTTTCTACAAACTCCCGACCCTTGATTCTTCGTGCCTAGGTTGGTTTCTATCTTAGGTTCTTGTTTATTGTTATTGAAAGAAGAAAATCACAAAAAAATTGGAAAATTGAAAAATACCAAAAATTTGTTCTATCTTGTGTTTTGGATTGATTCGTGTTGTGATTGATATTGGGGTTTGTTCTTTATTGGAAACCCGTTATTTTGGTACCCATCACACACGATTTGGAGTTGTATTCCATGATTTGAGATTTGAAACCCTTGAAGAAATTGAAAAAGCTTGAAACCCTAGCTATGAACATGATGAACATGGTAGAATGTTGAATTTTGATTGGGTTTTGATGAAATTGATTGGGGTTTGACCTCTGTGCTTGAAACAACGTTTGGGTACCTTCGGATTGATAAAACAACGTGTGGATTGTTGGAATTTTGGGTGCCAAAGGCAAGAAAAATGAGTTTGAACAGTGCTGGAAGTTGCACTAGGCGGGGCGCCTAGTAGAAGGGGCGGACCGCCTACTTTTTGCTCACTCTCTGGATTTTACAGAGGCGGACCGCCTAGTAGAGTAGGCTGACCGCCTACTTCAAGTAGGCTGACCGCCTACTCCCCTCTAAAGGGAACCAGGCGGACCACCTACTCAAAACAGGTGGGGCGCCTACTTCCTTCAAGTTGGGCATTGGGTAGTTCCTTCTAGGTTCTCTTGTTTTGTTGATTGCATTGCTTCCGGTTAGTGCTATTAGAGTATAATCCTACTCGATTAGTGCTAATTACTTTGAGCTATTAGGATCATCGTGCCTTAGAAAGGAGACTAGAATTCAAAGAAGATCCGTAGTATCTTTTGATTCAAGTCCTCATTTAAAGTGCCTATCGTTCCAATCGAGTCCCATTAACTCCACTCACCCCGGAGTGCATTTGGACTTGATAAGTTGAGTGATTGAGTTGTGGTTCGTTGGTCAACTATTTGAAGCTTTAGACTCAAACTTGTGTGAAATATCCATCCCCCACTAAATACGAGTGAGCCGAGTGAAAACAATTGTAAGGGAATGGGTGAGGAATTTTGCTAACGTTTGTTGCTTTTTGTAGGTACTATGGCAACCGATGGAGATGATCCTATGAAAATCTTCATGGCTACCGTTATAGCCAAGTTGGAGGATATCACTTTGAGACTTGAGTCCGTCGAGAGGAACCAAGTTGAGACCGGTGAGAGGAGGACCCCGAGTGTCCAAATTGAATCCGGAGAAGGCACGAGTCATAGCACTCCTATGACTCCCGGACACTTTGTTGAGCTAAACAAGAGGTATGAACAAAGCAAAGTTGAAGCTCTACAAGAGCGTGGGTTGGGCAATCCCCAACAAGAGAGCAATCCTCTCAACTTGGGCAATCCCCAAGGTAATGCTCCACTTCGAAGACCCGTTAGGTTTGTCCCACCTCTTGAGCAAGTTGTTGAGGCTCAAGAAGAGGAGGAAGCCGAGTATGGTGATGAGGCCTATGGGTATGATGCTCCTTATCAACCTAGGAGGCCAATGAATTGGGGTCGAAATGTGGATAGGGGTAGAGGCCGAGGTCGAGGGCCACCCATAGGATATGGAGGGAGGAATGCTAGGAGGGAGTATGTTGCACATGATGACCATTATGGAGGCCAACCGGAGCCTAACTATGGGGTACGTGATAACAACAACAACCTCAATAGTGTCAAGCTCAATCTTCCATCCTTCAAAGGAACTTGTGATCCGGAGGCATACATGGAATGGGTACTACAAATGGAAAGGGTGTTTGATACCAATGAGATGACCGAGGAGCGAAAGGGTACATATGCTATTTCTACCTTTGAGGCCTATGCTTCTACTTGGTGGGAGTGTATGAAGAGGTCTAGGAGAAGGATGAATTTGCATTTGAATGTGACTTGGGATGAGTTGAAAGGCCTTATGAACACCAAGTACATAACTCCAAGGTATCGGCAAGAGCAACTCAAGAAGCTCTATGATCTAAAGCAAGGTGTCAAAACGGTGCATGAGTACTATGATGAGTTTGAGAAGATCCGGATGGCATTGGATATGGATACCGAAGGTGAAGAGGAAGCCATGATCCGATTCAAGAATGGCTTGAGCTATGGTATAGCTTCTCAATTGAGATTGCATCATTATCTCACACTTCAAGATATGTTTGAAGCCGCAATTGATGCCGAGGCTTGGCTCAAAAGAGAGAAGTTCAAAAACAACACTCCTACTACTACAAGCAAGCCAAAAGAGTGGAAGACTCCAAATGCCAACTTTCCAAGTGCAAGTGCTAGCAAAGAAGTGAAAGGGCCTTATGAGAAGACTACACCACACTTGGGAGGTAACTCTAAAACTCGCTTGAGTAACCCTATTTCTACTTCTACTCAATGTTATAAGTGTAAGGGCTTTGGGCATATTGCTAAGGAATGCACTACAAAAAGAACCATGGTTGTGGTTGGTGATTTAGTGTATGAGCAAGAGAGTGAACCCGAGGAAGAAGAGGGAGTAGAAGGTGAGGAGGAAGGAGATGTTGGGGAGATTGTTGCCATGGAGGAAGAAGATGATGATGCCCGTGCCTTCCTTGTTGTGCGGAGGAGTCTAGGGACCATGATAGTAGAGGATGGTGAAACCTTGCAAAGGGAAAATCTATTCCATGCTAGGTGCCGAGTCAAAGGTGTTGTGTGCTCAATGATCATTGACTCCGGGAGTTGTACTAATGTTGTGAGTCAATCTCTTATATCCCAATTGAAGTTGCCTACCGTGAAGCTGTTACACCCCGTACGTCTAAATTGACGTATATCATTATAATATCATGTTAAGAATGATTTAAGTGAGTTTAAAGTAATAATATGACCATATATGATGTTTATATGTTGAATATAAAGTTTGGGAAAAATCAGATTTAAGTTGCGGAAAAACCGACAAAGGAATTGCCTTGTAACAAAGCTTTTTCAGCAATTAATTTCATGTGTTATATGAAGTCTTTTGGGGACATATCATATACCAAATTGAAGGTCTTGGAGTGTAATTTCCAACACTTTTAACGGTTTGTTCATACAACTTATAGATAAAAAGATATGAGCATCAGAAGTCAGGCCAGAAAAAGGGCCATAAGCGTAAAAGAGTACTAAAACTGAAATGTTTCAAGTATAAAAGGAAAAAATCTTCCTCCATCTCGTCATTTCCAGAAAATCAGTGATAGAAGCAGTGTGTTCTTGGGTTCTAAAGATATTTTGATGGTTTTGAAGAAAGAACATTGATCTTAGCACGAAACGGAAGACGGATTGCGTCAAAACGCTCTACGCGATTAGGGTAACATTATGCTACCTTCAATTTCATCTATAGTTTGAGTTTTAGAATTACTTCATAGCTAAGTAAAGTATCTAAATTCTATTTTATAGCTTGTTTAAGCTTTAGAAGGTGTGGAATTCAAAGGAAACGAAGTTTAGAAGCTAGAAACATCAAAGGTATGTAAGGCTAAACCTTTCTTTTGGCAAGGCATGTATCTTTTAGATTTTGAAGCTTTTATTAGTTTCAAACTTAGTTTTTCTTGTGAGAAACTTGTATGGTACCAAGGAAACCTTGTATATACTTAATTTGGTACTAAAATCCAAGGTGAAAGACGTCCAAATCAGAAAGGCAAAACGTTTCAAAATCTGGAAAATTGTTTTGAACTTTGGACAGTTGTTAGTATATTGATCATAACTCCTTATACAAAATTGATATTAAGATGATTTAAGAATCTCCAGAATCCTAAGACATATATCCACATCTTTCATGAAGACCATGAGGTCTATATCTTTGATGTACACTCTGAAAATTAGGTTGAAATTCAGGACAGTGGTGCTGTCCAGACATTCTATCTGCGGATGAGTTATGTCATCCAGTTGTCTCATCTTGTTATCCAGTTAACTTGTTTATGTTATCAGTTTATCTGGGTATCCATTCCCGTGTATAGTATAGTGCTGGTTCTGTTTTTGCGTATCATCAAGTTTCAGTGGAAACTCTGCCGAAATTTTTATAAAAATCAAAGAGTTAGACAAATTTTAAGTTCAGGTTGTGTCTAAAGTTCCATCCAGAGTTTTCTTATCATTCCTTTGAGTCCATATATATTGTTGCCACATGTGTTATGCCTCATACATGCTTATGCTTATATTGTGATCATGTTATGTGTGAATTGGAGTCCCCCATAGAGGTTGGACATTGGACACACAGTCCGGTCGCGTGTGATACTACCCGTCTGGGGGATACAGCCCCTCTGGTTCAGGCGGTAGTTGAAACACCTAGTGTGATCGGGTGTCATTCACACACTCTGACCAGAGAGACTAGATATTACTGGCTGGGGGGGATATAGCCCATAACACCCACCAGGTTTGTTATATATGCGTACATAGCCACAGTATGCACTGCATGATTATACATGAGGCTAGTTCCAGTTTTCAGTTACCTGATTTGGGGGGATACAGCCCATAACACCATACAGGTACTAGTTCCGGTTTTCAGTTACCTGATTTGGGGGGATACAGCCTATAACGCCAGACAGGTACTAGTTCAGATGTTCAGTTACCTGATTTGGGGGGATATAGCCCATAACACCAGACAGGTACCAGTTCAGATAACAGTTCAGCTTTAGCTCGGTACCAGTTATCAGTTCTCGGTTATCAGCCACCAGTTCTTAGCGTCAGTATCAGTTGACAGTTATCAGTTCTCAGTTATCAGCCACCAGTTCTTAGCGTCAGTATCAGTTGACAGTTATCAGTTCCAGTTTCTAGTAACTAGCTATCAGTCATATTACAGTTATTTATCAGTATAGTTCAGCTCAGTCTTCAGGTTCAGATCCAGCTAGACTTCAGCTTATATTCAGATCATGTTTAGTACGTTCTTCAGATTTCCAGCTATATTGCTATGCTCCAGCTCATGTTTACATATTTATATTCCAGCCTACAGTTTCATTCAGCTATGACATATTATATGCTCATGCCTTACATACTTGGTACATATCGTACTCACGCCCTTTTCTGGGGCGCTGCGTTTCATGCCGCGCAGGTGCAGATAGATCAATGCTTGGACCATGTTAGTAGGCCATCTATCAGCTACTGGAGTCACTCCGCTTACTCCCGGAGTTACCTATCTTTTGGTATGTGTACAGTCAGCCAGCTTGGGTATGGCGGGGCCTTATCTCGTCCTTTGTATATTCAGTTCATCACTCTTAGAGGCCTGTAGATATGTCCCTGTGTGGTGCAGTCAGTATGTTATGTATGTCAGCTTATGTTAGCCTTGTCAGCTATTTGCATTGCATACTCCTTATCAGCTAGGTTTATGCTTATTCTGTTTATTAGTTATAATGGTTAGCATATTATCAGTAGGATTAGTGATGATCGACACTTAGTGTTGGTCATCCGTCGCGGCCCTAAGTTGGGTCGTGACAAAAGTGGTATCAGAGCAGTTCAGTCCTAGGGTGTCTACAGGCCGTGTCTAGTAGAGTCTTGTTTAGGAGTATGTTGCGCGCCATACTTTTGAACAGGAGGCTACAAGGCACTTCAGGACAGTTGTCTTTCTTTCTTCTCTAGATCGTGCGATAGAGCCATGATTATAGAATTCAGCCCTCTAACAATAGTAATTTCAGCAAAGCGATGCCGCCAAAGAAACTAACAGCTGCCCAGATGGGCAAGGCTATTGCCGGCCAGGGTACTAGTAGAGTGCCACCTGAGGTGGATGAGAGTGAGAAGTCCAGACCTGAGACTCCATCTGAGGCCTCACAGATCCCTTCAGGTCAGGGCGATATTAGAGGTACCGCAGCTACTGTACGTCCAGCTCCTCTACCCAACAGTTAGGGGCAGAAAATGAGGGATGCCATCAGATTATTGACCAGTGTTGTAGTTGCTCAGACTAGACAACACAGTCCAGATGCCCAGGGAGATGTTGGATCCAGGATCAATGATTTTATCAGGCTAGAGCCTACAGTTTTTATCGGATCCTGTACAGGAAAGGACCCTCAGGATTTTCTAGTGAGGATAGCCAGAATGTTGAGGGTTATGCACGTGTCAGACACAGAGTTAGTAGAGTTGGATGCATTCAGATTGGATAACTTAGCAGCAGGGTGATATCAGACATGGGAGCTATCTAGACAGCCTGATGCTACTCCCACGACATGGAAGGAATTCTCAGATGCCTTCCTTCATCAGTATTTGCCCATAGAGACACAGAGAGCACGTGCTAATCAGTTCCTGACCTTGAGACAGGGAAGTTTGAGTGTAGAAGAGTATAATTATCGCTTTAATTTCTTAGCAAGGTTTGACCCTAATAGCCAATATGGAGGATAGAATTCACAAATATATAGTGGGACTAGCTCCACACCTAGTGAACGAGCGTATGACAGTTGTTATGCAGTCATGTATGAACATAAGATTCAGGCATTTGCTTTGTTACTTGAGGAGAGGAAGCAAAAACAGAGAGCCGACAGGGATAGAGTGTTACACAAGAGGGGCAGATTGTCTTGTTCATTTAGAGAGACATCTGGAGCGAGTAGATAGCAGAGTGTTAGACAACCACCAGCTAGTATACCTCCATAGTCTCATGGCCTGAGATTTGATAGATCTCCTCAGTCTAGATCTAGTCACACATCACTGACTTCAAGATTAAAGTGTTGTGGTACTTCTATACCGGCCAGTCAGACATATCCCAGATGTTCGGATTGTGGTAGACGCCACTTGGGTCCATGTCAGTTAGGAGTTGATACTTGTTATATTTGTCGCGAGGCAGCTATTTCATGAAAGGTTGCCCGCCTATGGGTGGCAGTTGTACAGCCTAGCCAGCTAGATCACCAGTTGCTTGCTCAGCATCAGCACGCCATCAGGGGCATGTTCTTCAGGATGGCACCTGTATAACAGAAAGAATTTAAGGAGCAATTGAAGGATTTGTTAGATAAAGGCCTCATCAGACCCAGCAATTCCCCGTGGGGAGCCTCGATACTATTTGTAAAAAAAGAAAGATGGCTCTCTACGCATGTGCATAGATTACAGACAGCTGAATAAAGTCATTATTAAGAATAAATACTCTCTGCCCAGGATTGATGTGTAGTTTGACAAGCTCCAGGGTGCCAAGTACTTCTCGAAGATAGATTTGCGATCAGGCTACCATTAGGTTAGAGTCAGAGAATCTGATATACCTAAGACTGCATTCAGGATTAGGTATGGCCATTATGAGTTTTTAGTGATGTCGTTTGGACTCACTAACGCCTCAATAGTATTTATGGATCTGATGAACAGCGTATTCAGGCCTTATCTAGATTTATTTGTGATTATATTTATTGATGATATTCTCATCTATTCAAAGTCTGAATCAGAGCATGCAGAGCACCTACGCACAATATTGGGTACTCATCGGGACCAACAATTATATGCTAAGTTCTCAAAGTGTAAATTCTAGATAGATTCAGTGGCATTTCTTGGCCACATAGTTTCAGCAGAAAGAATTAAAATAGGTGACCAGAAGATCTAGGCTGTGAAGAATTGGCCCATGCCTATGACGCCAACTGAAGTACGTAGTTTTCTGGGTTTGGTAGGATATTACAGAAAGTTTATAGAGGGTTTTTCCTCCATTGCAGCTCCACTGAACAAATTGACAAAGAAATCAGCTAAATTTGAGTGGTCTGATTCTTGCGAGCACAGCTTCCAAGAACTAAAGAACAAGTTGATAACAGCTCCAGTACTTACACTTCCAGAGGGATCTGAGGGCTATGTCATTTACTCTGATGCTTCTCGAATTGGTCTTCGTTGTGTTTGATGCAGCATGGAAGAGTAATTGCTTATGCTTCTAGGCAGCTGAAAAAGCACGATCAGAACTACCTCATCCATGATCTTGAGCTTTCAGCAGTCATTTATGCATTGAAGATTTGGAGACATTATTTTTACGGTATTCATGTTGATATTTATACGGATCACAAGAGCCTCCAGTACATATTCAAGCAAAAGGAGCTTAGCTAACCCTATGATAGAGGCGGTGGCTAGAGTTGCTGAAGGACTATGACAAGGACATTCTTTATCATCCGGGTAAAGCGAACGTTGTTGTTGATTCCCTTAGTCGCAAGCCTATGGGTAGTCTATCTTATTTACAACCAGAGAAAATAAAGTTAGCTCATACACTCTACCAGTTGGCCAGCATGGATGTCAGACTAATAGATTCGGAGGACGCAAGAGTTACAGTTCAGAACGCAACCACTACTTGCCTAGTGACATAAGTAAAGCAGCGCCAGTATGAGGATCCAGTTCTAGTTTAATACAGACAAATAGCCAGAAGAAAACCGGAGTCACTATACAGGGTTATTAGCGATGGGGTTCTCATGTATAAAGATAGACTTTGTGCTCCTGATGTTGCAGATTTACGTGGACAGATTATGACTGAGGCACACTATTCCAGGTACACTGTTTATCTAGGTTCGACTAAGATGTATCATAACCTTAAGCAGATTTGCTGGTGGGACGGAATGAAGCGTGACATAGCAGAATTTGTGGCTCAATGTCCTAACTGCCAACAGGTTAAGGTCGAGCATCAAAAACCTAGTGGCTTGTTACAGGAAGTCGAGATTCCATCATAGAAATGGGAAGCAGTGAATATGGACTTCATTCCAGGCTTTCCCCGTATGCGGAGCAGATATGACTCTATTTGGGTTATAGTTGACAGGCTTACTAAATGAGCTCATTTCTTTCCTGTTAGAACTACATATACAGCAGAGGATTATGCCAGACTTTATATCAGAGAGATAGTGCGCCTACATGGTATTCCAGTATTTATTATTTCAGACGGGGGCGCACCAGTTTACAGCTAATTTCTATAGATCGTTCCAGACAGGTTTAGGGACACAGGTGTATTTGAGTACAGTATTTCATCCATAGACAGACAGACAGGCTGAGCGGACCATTCAGACATTAGAAAATATGCTCAGAGCTTAAGTGTTAGATTTTAGAGGCAGCTGGAATGGTCACCTACTGTTGATAGGGTTTGCATATAATAATAGCTATCATTCTAGCATACAAATGGTGCCATATGAAGCTTTGTATGGGCACAAATGCAGGTTTTCTATATGATGGTTCAAGGTTGGCGAGTCTCAATTGATAGGTCCAGACTTAATCCAACAAGTAATTGATAAAGTCAAGTTGATCAGGGAAATATTATTAGCAGTGCAGAGCAGACAGAACTCATATGCAGATAATCGACGTTGAGATTTAGAATTTCATATTGGCGATTAGGTATTCCTGAAAGTATCACCTATGAAAGACGTTATGAGATTTGGAAAGAAGGGAAAGCTTAGCCCTAGATTTATTAGTCCATATCAGGTTATCAGGCGAGTTGGGTGTGTAGCCTACGAGTTAGACCTTCAAGCAGACCTTCAGGAGGTACATCCAGTATTCCATGTTTCCATGCTCAGAAAATGTGTCAGAGATCCTTCTAGAGTTGTACCAGTAGAGGATGTACAGATCACAGAGCAGTTGACTAATAAGGAGGTGCCAGTTGCAATTTAAAGAGGCAGATTCATCGACTAAGGACGAAAGACATTCCTTTAGTTAAGATGCTATATCAAAGTAATAATATAGAAGAAATAACTTGGGAAGCTGAAAATGACATGAGGGCCAAATATACACATCTCTTCATTACTTCGAGTATGTAACAGATCGTTGCTTAATGCTTCTACATACTTCATTTAACATTCGAGGACGAATGTTCCTAACGGGGGAATATTGTTACACCCCGTACGTCTAAATTGACGTATATCATTATAATATCATGTTAAGAATGATTTCAGTGAGTTTAAAGTAATAATATGACCATATATGATGTTTATATGTTGAATATAAAGTTTGGGAAAAATCAGATTTAAGTTGCGGAAAAACCGACAAAGGAATTGCCTTGTAACAAAGCTTTTTCAGCAATTAATTTCATGTGTTATATGAAGTCTTTTGGGGACATATCATATACCAAATTGAAGGTCTTGGAGTGTACTTTCCAACACTTTTAACGGTTTGTTCATACAACTTATAGATCAAAAGATATGAGCATCAGAAGTCAGGCCAGAAAAAGGGCCATAAGCGTAAAAGAGGACTAAAACTGAAATGTTTCAAGTATAAAAGGAAAAAATCTTCCTCCATCTCGTCATTTCCAGAAAATCAGTGATAGAAGCAGTGTGTTCTTGGGTTCTAAAGATATTTTGATGGTTTTGAAGAAAGAACATTGATCTTAGCACGAAACGGAAGACGGATTGCGTCAAAACGCTCTACGCGATTAGGGTAACATTATGCTACCTTCAATTTCATCTATAGTTTGAGTTTTAGAATTACTTCATAGCTAAGTAAAGTATCTAAATTCTATTTTATAGCTTGTTTAAGCTTTAGAAGGTGTGGAATTCAAAGGAAACGAAGTTTAGAAGCTAGAAACATCAAAGGTATGTAAGGCTAAACCTTTCTTTTGGCAAGGCATGTATCTTTTAGATTTTGAAGCTTTTATTAGTTTCAAACTTAGTTTTTCTTGTGAGAAACTTGTATGGTACCAAGGAAACCTTGTATATACTTAATTTGGTACTAAAATCCAAGGTGAAAGACGTCCAAATCAGAAAGGCAAAACGTTTCAAAATCTGGAAAATTGTTTTGAACTTTGGACAGTTGTTAGTATATTGATCATAACTCCTTATACAAAATTGATATTAAGATGATTTAAGAATCTCCAGAATCCTAAGACATATATCCACATCTTTCATGAAGACCATGAGGTCTATATCTTTGATGTACACTCTGAAAATTAGGTTGAAATTCAGGACAGTGGTGCTGTCCAGACATTCTATCTGCGGATGAGTTATGTCATCCAGTTGTCTCATCTTGTTATCCAGTTAACTTGTTTATGTTATCAGTTTATCCGGGTATCCATTCCCGTGTATAGTATAGTGCTGGTTCTGTTTTTGCGTATCATCAAGTTTCAGTGGAAACTCTGCCGAAATTTTTATAAAAATCAAAGAGTTAGACAAATTTTAAGTTCAGGTTGTGTCTAAAGTTCCATCCAGAGTTTTCTTATCATTCCTTTGAGTCCATATATATTGTTGCCACATGTGTTATGCCTCATACATGCTTATGCTTATATTGTGATCATGTTATGTGTGAATTGGAGTCCCCCATAGAGGTTGGACATTGGACACACAGTCCGGTCGCGTGTGATACTACCCGTCTGGGGGATACAGCCCCTCTGGTTCAGGCGGTAGTTGAAACACCTAGTGTGACCGGGTGTCATTCACACACTCTGACCAGAGAGACTAGATATTACTGGCTGGGGGGGATATAGCCCATAACACCCACCAGGTTTGTTATATATGCGTACATAGCCACAGTATGCACTGCATGATTATACATGAGGCTAGTTCCAGTTTTCAGTTACCTGATTTGGGGGGATACAGCCCATAACACCATACAGGTACTAGTTCCGGTTTTCAGTTACCTGATTTGGGGGGATACAGCCCATAACGCCAGACAGGTACTAGTTCAGATGTTCAGTTACCTGATTTGGGGGGATATAGCCCATAACACCAGACAGGTACCAGTTCAGATAACAGTTCAGCTTTAGCTCGGTACCAGTTATCAGTTCTCGGTTATCAGCCACCAGTTCTTAGCGTCAGTATCAGTTGACAGTTATCAGTTCTCAGTTATCAGCCACCAGTTGTTAGCGTCAGTATCAGTTGACAGTTATCAGTTCCAGTTTCTAGTAACTAGCTATCAGTCATATTACAGTTATTTATCAGTATAGTTCAGCTCAGTCTTCAGGTTCAGATCCAGCTAGACTTCAGCTTATATTCAGATCATGTTTAGTACGTTCTTCAGATTTCCAGCTATATTGCTATGCTCCAGCTCATGTTTACATATTTATATTCCAGCCTACAGTTTCATTCAGCTATGACATATTATATGCTCATGCCTTACATACTTGGTACATATCGTACTCACGCCCTTTTCTGGGGCGCTGCGTTTCATGCCGCGCAGGTGCAGATAGATCAATGGTTGGACCATGTTAGTAGGCCATCTATCAGCTACTGGAGTCACTCCGCTTACTCCCGGAGTTACCTATCTTTTGGTATGTGTACAGTCAGCCAGCTTGGGTATGGCGGGGCCTTATCTCGTCCTTTGTATATTCAGTTCATCACTCTTAGAGGCCTGTAGATATGTCCCTGTGTGGTGCAGTCAGTATGTTATGTATGTCAGCTTATGTTAGCCTTGTCAGCTATTTGCATTGCATACTCCTTATCAGCTAGGTTTATGCTTATTCTGTTTATTAGTTATAATGGTTAGCATATTATCAGTAGGATTAGTGATGATCGACACTTAGTGTTGGTCATCCGTCGCGGCCCTAAGTTGGGTCGTGACAAAAGTGGTATCAGAGCAGTTCAGTCCTAGGGTGTCTACAGGCCGTGTCTAGTAGAGTCTTGTTTAGGAGTATGTTGCGCGCCATACTTTTGAACAGGAGGCTACAAGGCACTTCAGGACAGTTGTCTTTCTTTCTTCTCTAGATCGTGCGATAGAGCCATGATTATAGAATTCAGCCCTCTAACAATAGTAATTTCAGCAAAGCGATGCCGCCAAAGAAACTAACAGCTGCCCAGATGGGCAAGGCTATTGCCGGCCAGGGTACTAGTAGAGTGCCACCTGAGGTGGATGAGAGTGAGAAGTCCAGACCTGAGACTCCATCTGAGGCCTCACAGATCCCTTCAGGTCAGGGCGATATTAGAGGTACCGCAGCTACTGTACGTCCAGCTCCTCTACCCAACAGTTAGGGGCAGAAAATGAGGGATGCCATCAGATTATTGACCAGTGTTGTAGTTGCTCAGACTAAACAACACAGTCCAGATGCCCAGGGAGATGTTGGATCCAGGATCAATGATTTTATCAGGCTAGAGCCTACAGTTTTTATCGGATCCTGTACAGGAAAGGACCCTCAGGATTTTCTAGTGAGGATAGCCAGAATGTTGAGGGTTATGCACGTGTCAGACACAGAGTTAGTAGAGTTGGATGCATTCAGATTGGATAACTTAGCAGCAGGGTGATATCAGACATGGGAGCTATCTAGACAGCCTGATGCTACTCCCACGACATGGAAGGAATTCTCAGATGCCTTCCTTCATCAGTATTTGCCCATAGAGACACAGAGAGCACGTGCTAATCAGTTCCTGACCTTGAGACAGGGAAGTTTGAGTGTAGAAGAGTATAATTATCGCTTTAATTTCTTAGCAAGGTTTGACCCTAATAGCCAATATGGAGGATAGAATTCACAAATATAGACGCCTTTGTTGTTCAACCCGGTATTGATTAGTCAAGTACTTCTCATCCATCACACGGATCAACTCTTCCCAAGTAAGATTAATAGCCATACCCGTCCTTCTTCGATTTCTCTTCACCGACTCCCACCAAGTAGAAGCAAAAGATTCAAAGGAGGATATTGCATACTTGGTTTTCTTCACATCGGGCATATCATTGGTGTCAAAGATACGCTCCATAGCCAATTTCCAACCAATGTACTCCACCGGGTCACTACTTCCTTTGAAAGAAGGAATAGTGAGCTTCACACTATTAAGGTTGTTGTTGTTGTCACGACCCCCTTGGAATGGCTCCGGTTGGCCTCCATGGTGATCATCATAAGCAACATAGTCCCTTCTAACATTCCTCCCTCCATATCCTAAGGGTGGCCCTCGACCTCGGCCTCTACCCCGATCCACATTTCGACCCCAATTCATAGCTCGCCTTGGTTGAAAGTGATCATCAAACCCATACACATTGTCATCATAATCAACTTCCTCCCCTTCTTGAGCCTCAACAACTTGCTCAAGAGGTTGCACATTTCGGACGGGTCTTGGTAGTGGAAAGTTTCTTGGAGGATTGTCCAAGATACGGGGAATGCCCGTTCGTTCAATTCTCTCTCGGTCCTCCTTCACCCGTTGTTGATTGAGCAATTCAACAACTTGCTCCGGGGTAAAGGTAGGGCTACTTGAGCCTTCACCGGTCTCAATTTGGACACTCGGGGTCCCCTTTTCAATTGGGACACTCGGGGTCCCATGTTCTCCTTGAGTACTCGAGGCTCCCTTTTCAAGAGAGTCAATCCTTTGGTTCATGAGGTCCATCTTGGCAAGAAGGTTAGCCAAGGCCTCCTTAATGAAATCTTGACCTTCGTTGGCCATTGTACCTACAAAGAAAAGAAACAAGAGTTAGTTAAAACACCTCACTCGCTCCCTCACTTGTGTTCACTCGGATCACTCTTTTGGGTGGCGGTGGATATTTCACTCAACTTGTAGTTCCAAAGCTTCACGTAGATGATTAGCAACTCCTCAACTCAACTAAACTATTCACGAGTCACGCACACTCCGGGGTGAGTGGAGTTAATGGGACTCAATGAACGCTAGGCACTTTGAAGTAAAGGACTTGAGTTAAAAGATTCTACGCTTTTCTTTAGAATTCTACTCTCCTTGCTAGGCACGAATCACTTAAGAGCAATCAAAGGGTTAACACTATTCAAGTAGATCGGTTACTCAAATTAGTACTAACTAGATGTTATGTTATCAAACAAAGGGAAATACCTACGAAAATCTACCCGAAACAATGCGTTCAGCACTCAGGAGGGGCGCCTGAAACTCAGGTGGGGCGCCTAGTTTGTGCTGTATGCCAGGCGGGGCGCCTGAGTCTAGGCGGGGCGCCTGGGACTTAGGCAGTAGCCAAGTCAGGCGGGGCGCCTGGCTTAGGCGGGGCGCCTAGCCTGAAGCTTTTTCCAACTCGTTCCAAACTCGTTTCAAGTCGATTTTCAAGCCTCAAATCCGATGTTTTCAACTTGTTTTCACAATCCAATGATACCCAAAGTTGTGTTTGATCTTCCTTAACAAAACCCAATCAAATTTTCAATCAAACAATCAATCAAATCAGGGTCCAATCTCAAGAACTCAAGAACACAAGGGTTTAACAAAAGGGTTTCAACAAGGATTGTGATTCATCAAAGTAGGTGTTAAACATGTTCAAATCCCACAAAATTGGTACCGAATTGTTTGTTTTTCAATGAAGATCAATCCCCAATAACAAGTTTTCAATCAAACATCAATCCAACCCAAGAATCAAGCCAAAATCCATCAAGAACAAGTTCTTCAAGGGTTTAAGGGGTTTTGGGGTTTCAATTTTTCAAACTTCACCAATTCCAACAATTTTGGTACCCAAGTAACGGGAATTCAATCACGATCAAGAATCCATAACACCCATATCACAAATCATCCAAATCAACAAGTTACACCAAATTTTTGTATTTTTTTCAATTTTTCAATTTTTTTGCAATTTTCTCCTTTCTAATAACTTCAACAACAAGAAAAACTAAAAGAAGATACTAGGCACGAAGAATCAAGGGTCGGGGGTTTGTAGAAACAAAACCCGAGCCTTGCTCTGATACCAAATGATGTAGGAAGTCAAACGCGGAAAGTAAAAGATAAGAACGAGACGTAACTCGATCTCTAATCCCAAGTAGCAACGGAGAACTCGTTCCGTTACACCCCGGGAGAAGGACAAGAACACCTACGCTATGCAACTACCCTCGAGCTAACGCGAGCACGCAAGTAGAATGGTCGGAGAGGAAGAGTATTCATCTAGATCCGCTAGAAGACATACAAGTCCAAGATCAAAGGGTTTCATTCAATACCAAGAGCCATGCTCATGTTCAATGTTCAACATTCATCAATATCAATAATAAGCTAAGTGTAAAATAAGCAAGGCTTGGGTATTTATAGTGTTTCCCAAGCTTACACAAAGACTTAACTACCCTTACTAATAAGGTTCAACAAATAAGCCACGTAGGGCAAAATAGTAAAAGAAACATAAGTTCAGCAGCTAGGTGGGGCGCCTGGGGCTGGGAGGGGCGCCTGGTTCATGCTGAAACTAGGCTGGGCGCCTGGATCTAGGCGGGGCGCCTGGCTTGGCCTTCAGCTAGGCTGGGCGCCTAGCCAGGTGGGGCGCCTGGTGCATTTTCTGAACCTTAGGCAGTGAGCTCCCTAGGCGGGGCGCCTGGGCTAGGCGGGGCGCCTAGCTCTGCTGGGCTCTCTTCTTCCTTAGGCGTGAGGCCTAGTTTGAGCACCCGGAACGGCTTCCAATCGCTTCCTTCTTCAAGGCCCTTCCTCACCAAGTGTAAATGCGCTTCTTGGACATCCTTGGCTTGGCTCCGAGTGAATGGTCTCCTCGTGGTGGATTGCCCAGCATCAACCTAGAACTCAGAATTTGTCCAACTCTTTGAATTTCTATAAAAATTTCGGCAGAGTTTTCTCTGAAACTGGATGATACGCAAAACAGAACCAGCACTATACTATACACGGGAATGGATACCCTTATACTGATAACATAAACATGTTAAACGGATAATCAAGATGAGACAACTGGATGACATAACAAATCCGCAGATAAAATGTTTGGACAGCACCACTGTCCTGACTTTCAACCTAATTTTGAGAGTTTAGATCAAAGTTATAGACTGTATGGTCTCATTAAAGTTGTAGATATATGTCTTAGGATTCTGGAGATTCTTAAAGCATCTTAATATCAATTTTGTATGAGGAGTTATGATCAATATACTAACAGCTGTCAAAAGATCAAAATGATTTTTCAGATTTTGAAACGTTTAGGCTTGCTGATTCGGATGTCTTTGACCTTGGATTTTAGTACCAAATTAAGTATATACAAGGTTTCCTTAATACCATACAAGTTTCTCACAAGAAAAACTAAGTTTAGAACTAATAAAAGCTTCAGAATCTAAAAGATACATGCCTTGCCAAAAGAAAGGTTTAGCCTTACCTACCTTTGATGTTTCTCGCTTCTAAACTTTGTCTCCTTTGAATTCCACACCTTCTAAATCTTAAAAAAGTTATAAAATAGAATTTATGTAATTTGCTTAGCCATTAAGTAATTCTAAAACTCAAACTATAGACGAAATTGAAGGTAGCATAATGTTACCCTAATCGCGTAGAGCATTTTGACGCAATCTGTCTTCAATTTCGAGCTAAGATCAATGTTCTTTCTTCAAAACCATCAAAATGCCTTTAAAAACCAAGAGCACACTGTTTCTATCATGAATTTGCTGGAAATGACGAGAAAATGATGAGTTTCCTCTTTTATACTTCAAACATTTCAGTTTTAGTCCTCTTTTGTGCTTATGGCCCTTTTTCTGGCCTGACTTTTGACGCTCATATCTTTTTATCTATAAGTTGTATGAACTAACTGTTAAAAGTGTTGGAAACTATACTCCATGTTCTTAAATTCGGTATATGATATGTCCCCAAAAGACCTCATATAACACATGAAATTAATTGCTGAAAAAGCTTCGTTACAAGGAAATTCCTTAGTCGGTTTTTCCGCAACTTAAATCCGACTTTTGCCAAACGTTATATTCAATATATAAACATCTTATATGGTAATAGTATGACTTTAAATTCACTTAAATCATTCTTAACATGTCATTAGAATGATATTCGTCACGTTAGACATACGGGGTGTAACAATTCCATTGGCCAAAGATGGGGGTACAAGTTGAAAAGATTTGCAAAAATTTCCTTCAGTGCAAGCATGCTAAATCTAAAGCTCACCCCCATGGTTTGTATACTCCTCTCCCCGAACCTACTAGCCCGTGGATAGATATTTCTATGGATTTTGTTATGGGATTACCACGGTCTAGAGGGGGATATGATAGCATTTATGTTGTCGTTGATAGGTTTTCCAAAATGGCTCACTTCATTCCATGTAAAAAGTGTGATGTTGCACAACATGTTGCTTCTTTTTTCGTTGATAATGTGTTAAAGTTGCATGGTGTGCCTCAAACCATTGTGAGTGGTAAGGACACCAAGTTCCTTAGCCATTTTTGGAGGAGCTTGTGGGGTGCTCTTGGCACCAAGCTATTGTTCTCTACGTCCCACCACCCTCAAACAGATGGGCAAACTGAAGTGGTGAACCGAAATTTGGGTGCTCTTCTTAGAGCTATGACCCGAGGTAAGGACGGGACTTGGGTGGATAAATTTCCTCTTATGGAGTTTGCCTATAATCGTACCTAACATAGTTTGATTGGCATGACTCCTTTTGAGTGTGTGTATGGCTTTAATCCTTTTATTCCACTTGATCTAACCCCATTTCCCAAAGAATTTGTTGTGAGTTTTGAAGGTAAAAGCCGAGCCAAGGCGATGATTGAGCTTCATGCTAAATCAAAGAAGAACTTGGAAGAAGCCTATGCAAATGTTGCTTCCAAGAAGAACAAAGGAAGGAAGAAGCTTGAGCTCAAAAAGAGAGATTGGGTGTGGGTGCATTTCCACAAAGAAAGGTTTCCAAACCTTAAGAAAGGGAAGTTGGCACCCCTTGGAAATGGACCGTTTTAAGTATTTTCCAAGATCAACAACAACGCCTATGTGATTGATCTATCCGGTAAGTATAGTGTCTCCAACACTTTTAATGTGACTGACTTGACCCCTTTTGATGTAGGGGATGGTGATGCTGGAGAGGAGGAGGCCATGGTTTCGAGGACGAAACCTTCCCAAGAAGGGGAGGATGATGCGGGGCATACTACCTCGAGGCCTTTCACTAGAAGTCATGCCAAGTTGATTCAAGACACTCATCTCTATTTGACTTGGAAGGACATGGAAGGAGACTCCGGGAGCCACTTGAAGATCATACATTGGAGTGCCATGGATGGAGGATCACCTAGGGTACTTGGAGAGGAATCTGGGTCACATTTGGAAGCATTCCAAGAGCCCCTAGGAATGGGCAGACCACCTACTCAAAATCAGCTCTCTGGATTCTCCGCGTCCTACTAAAGGGGCGGACCGCCCACTTGGGCCACCTACTTCATCCATCAGCCTTCCAGGCATCTAGGCGGGGTGCCTACTTCGCTGAAGCATCTCGGGATTTCTAATTAATGCTATGCTTTGACTATTATAGCCCTACGTGGCCTTTGTTATTTTAACCCACTTTGGGGGTACTTTAGGGCTTTCATTATGTTTAGGTGAAGCCTATAAATACTTCATTAGTCTTCATTGAACCTTAGCTTACTTTGATTATTGTTGAATGATGAATAGAGTTGATCTCTTAGTTATGAAGAAAACCCTTTTGTTGGCTTGAATTCACTAGTGGATCCTAGTTGATTATCGAACCGACACCCGATCATTCTACTTGCGGGTCCCGGGTGCGACTCAAGGGTGGTTTCTTAGCATAGGCTCTTTTTGACACCGATACGAAGGTTTCATGGAATAAGTTCTCCATGGATACTTTGTAGGGGAGTTCGAGACGCGTCTCGTTCCCTTTATCGATCTTTTTGTCTTTTGATTTCGATCTTTATCATTTTTTCAATAAAGAAAAAATACAATTTTTATAAGACTGCCTAAATAGACAATATTTCAAACGTAGAGACAAAAAGGAATTGTTGTGTTTAGGTGATGTTAGCCATTTAGGATGACATTTTGACATGAATTGTCCAATACCTTTGTTTGTATGGCTATTATTGTGAGGCCGCGTAAAAAATAATTTAAAAGTACAGTAATATTGATGCAATGCAAAATATGCGGAAGCAAACAATGATATAAAAATGCGGAAGCGATAAAGGAAGATACGTGATATCAATGAAGATATTGGAAAACAAGGATTGGGGAGACAAGAAACGAGAAGAAAGAACGAAAAATTCGATTCGAGACATGAATTTAATTATCCAGAAGGAAGAAATAAAATTTGAACCTTACAATGGTTTCATACTAGCGATGAATCTCCATAGGTTCCAAGTTATACAAGATTCACGAAGCAATCCGCTTTGAACTCTAAAATGCCCTCAGTCAGTCCTTTCGGAACTTAGGACTCCGATTGGCTTGCCGATAATTTTAAAATATTCGTAATGTCCATTAGGACATGTCTGTAAAATTTGAGCAAAATCAGATCTTGTTTGGTAGGCATCGGAAGAAGGTTTCAATTTTTATTATCGATAAATATTAAAAAGAGATTTTCGAGCTCGGTTTTGGCGAATGAACTCCGATTCGAAATCTGAAAGCGCCGCTAGGTTCGTATGATTATTTTTGACTTTTGTGAACTTTCGAAAGTGCATTTCGATGTTGTTCGGCTAGTTTCCGCTAAAATGCCGAAAGTTAAATAATTTGACCTTTTTTCATTTAAATTCGCACTTTGAGTTTCGGTAGTCCGATTTGAGATCTGCCTTCGTGAGTATGTTACATATATTTTGTATAACTTGTATGCAAAATTTGGAATTATTTCGAATATCGTACGGTACCATTTTAATTTTTGTCGCGAAAAGAAAAGTAAAAGAAATAAAAAAAAGAAAATGAAAAGAATGAAATAAAAGACAAAAGTTAGGCGGTGGGAATATAAATCCCCCAACTTATAAAATTCGAGAACAGAAAACAGAGAATGAACTTGAACGAGAAACAGTGAAAATGAAATGACGCAGTGGAAAAGAAATTCCAGAAAATGCGAAAAGAGCCGGAGAAAAATAGTATTTTTATCTCGAAAGATTCAGGTAATGATCCTAATATGTTATTTGAGTTT
Organism: Petunia secreta; assembly: GCA_029990175.1. Lineage (NCBI taxonomy): Eukaryota > Viridiplantae > Streptophyta > Magnoliopsida > Solanales > Solanaceae > Petunia > Petunia secreta. Next base: position 1,522,806 of record JARKIP010000126.1, on the reverse strand, counting down.
ATTACGTGTGTTTGAATATATTTTAATGGTAAAACTTGGAATATTAGACATCATTTTAATAAGTTCAATTAATTGTTTAAAGGGTCAAATGGACCCCGATAATGGAATTGATTATATATTCGTACTCAGTAAGTTAAACATATAAATATAATTTATTTGGGGTTTGGTTATGTGACCATAAACCCTGTACATAGGCCTGGCCTGCGTATTGCGTATGCGAATAGGTTATCAGGTTCCTAACCGGATTGCCCTAAGATGTAAGAAATAAAGCCTTTAGCATAATTTGATATATTTTTCTGCTTATTGAATAGAGTGGGATCGTTTGGCAAGAAAACCAAAGGATAAAGAGGTTGTTGATTAGCCGTACTAACTTTTGGAAGAGGTAAGTGTTTATATCCATTTCTTTGGAGGCACCTGACCTCACGGATTTTCTACCACGTGTTCCTTACGTGTGTAGCTGCAGATAGGCGTACTCATTATGCCTTAGCTTTGGATTTACATTATATATTATATGTTATGTCCTGTTGTTGGTATTGCATTGAGGATCTGAGCATCGTACTCTGGCTGTGAGTTGGGATCTACTTCCCGGCTGTCGATGAGAGTCCCGCGCTGGCAAAGGATTATTATTGCATTACATTGCATTCATAGGCATTATATATCATTCATATGCATTACATTGCATATCATATTGGGTGCAGGAGTATTCCGCCCCCGGAGCAGCAGTATTTCGCTCCATTGTATCATATTGAAGGTAGGAGGATTCCGCCCTAGGAGCAGGAGTATTCCGCTCTTATGTCAGATATTGAGTGCAGGAGTATTCCGCCTCAGCTTTACATTATATTGGGTGCAGGAGTATTCGGCCCCAGGAGAGTGCAGGAGTATTCCGCCTATGGTTTATATCATATTGGGTGCATGAGTATTCCGCCCCAGGAGAGTGCAGGAGTATTCCGCCTCTGGTTTATATTATATCGGGTGCAGGAGTATTCCGCCCCAGGAGCAGGAGTATTCCGCCCCAGTTGGTTATCAGATTGGATTACCCTCGAATGCAGGAGTATTCTGCTTCGAGATGGGATTACGGGCACATGTCACCCTTTGCATCATATTTCATTTCATCTCATTTCATCTCATACCATTGTGTAGACTTGTGGTATATGACTACTTTTCTGCTTATATGTGCATTGCTCATTTGTTGATATGTTTCTTGCATGCATCCTTGGTTGAGTTTATTGTTTCATAAGTGTTCCCGGTTATTATCTGGCTCTGCCTTTTTATAATTTAAATAAGAGGAATTTGGTTTATCTGTTTCTTCTCCCTCGCTAGCTATCCTATTCTTTGAGGTGGCTAGTCTGCCCCACTTATTGAGTCCTTTTGACTCATCTATCTATTTCGTTTCGGCAGGTTCACTCTGGGATTGAATTCGCCACGTGGTGAAGGAGCGAAGATGACTTCAGCTGTCAGAGTGAGCCAACTTTTATTCCGGATGGCCACCAGTTTATTCTTTATTATTTCAGTTGCATTTTGCTCCCTTCAGGAGGTATCTGTCTTCTTTTGTACTCTTAGATGTCTAGTCTGGATAGCCCTAAACCTAGTATGTTGGGTAAGTCAGCTTTAATTTTTTGTACAACTTAGAGGTATCAGTATGTCTGTGTTTTTTTTAAAAGTCTTGTCCTTATTTTTGGATTGTTATATTTATTTTCCTAATTTAGTTGGTAAGGCTTCGCCCGACGGGTCTAGGAGAGGATGTCGGGTGCCCGCACGGCCTAACCGGATTCCGGGTCATATCACTTGGTATCAGAGCCCAGTTTAGAGTCTATCCAGACTAAGATAATGTTTAGTAGAGTCTCGCGGATGGGTACTGGTGCAATGCAATTCCCGAAGGGGTTGCTAGCACAAACGCGGAAGAACAAACAATAAAGATAAAGATAAAAGCAAGACAAAACTTGCTTCTTTCGAAAGAACAGTGAGGAACCTGTCTCAAAGCTCAATCAAAAGGGATACAAGGATCACCTATACTATGCAACAATCCTCAAGAGAACATTGCCTCTTGCAAACTGAATGATCAAGAGGAATGTTCAATCGGACTAACCGAAAGCCACAAGTCCTTAAAAGCCCTCACCGGGGTTTTGCTCACGACGGAGACAAGAAGAAATGTGCTCGGCACTTTCATTCAATTCATCAATATTCAAAAACTAGTTCCTTACAATGAAAGGAAACAGTGTTTATATAGGAAATACTAAGGGTAAACTAGTAAATAGGTCTCAGTCGACCAATAGAAATAAGCCACGCAGGGCTGAGTTAAAAATGTGTTCGACAGACTTTGACTTCGGTAATCCTTGGCTTCGGTTCTCAATTGTCTGTTCGAACACACACTTGCTGCCTTCGGACGCTCAATTGTCTTCGAGCTCATTGTCCTCGGTCACTTTGCCTTCGGGCTCAAATCTGAAGATAATGCCTTCGATTCTTGAGCTTGGCCACTCAGCTTCGGAGCAATTGTTTTCCTTTGGCCAGGCTAAGTGAACGTGCACATCGTGCAGCAGCTTGGCTTGGCTTCTTGTCATCGGTCTCCTCGGTGGATCGATCACTTGATCAGCACGTGATCGGGCTGCATCATCCTCCCCTTCTTGAGAAGATTTCGTCCTCGAAATCAAGCCCTCCTCGTCCTCCGAAGTTGGACCTACAACACAAGGAACTAAGTCAGCAACATTAAAGGTGTTGGACACGTTATACTCACCAGGGAGGTCGATCACGTAGGCATTGTTGTTGATCTTGGTCAACACTTGAAATGGACCATCCCCTCGAGGAGCCAACTTTCCTTTCCTTTGGTTCGGGAATCGTTCCTTTCGGAAGTGAACCCAAACCCAATCTCCCTTCTTTAATTCCAACTTTTTACGCCCCTTGTTTTTCTGTAAGGCAACCTTTGCATAGGCCTCCTCGAGGTTCTTCTTCACCTTTGCATGCAATTCGATCAAGGCAGCTGCTCTTCGAGTACCTTCAAAATGAAGAGCAGAATCTCGAGGCAATGGGGTTAAATCAAGTGGAATCAAAGGATTAAAGCCATACACACATTCAAACGGGGTCATGTTGATCATTCTATGCACCGTTCGATTGTATGCGAACTCCATCATGGGCAAACGATCAGCCCAGTTTCCAACCTTCCCTTTGGTCATTGCCCGAAGCAACGATCCCAAGGTTCGGTTAACTACCTCGGTCTGTCCATCAGTCTGAGGATGGTGAGACGTCGAGAATAGTAGCTTGGTGCCGAGGGCACCCCACAAACACTTCCAAAAATGACTCAAGAACTTCGAGTCTCGATCACTCACAATAGTACGAGGTACACCATGCAATTTTAACACATTAGAGACAAACAATGTAGCTACATGCTGTGCATCATCACACTTTTTGCAAGGAATAAAGTGAGCCATTTTTGAAAAACGGTCAACCACAACGAAGATGCTATCATGTCCTCCCCCCGACTTCGGTAACCCCAAGACAAAGTCCATGGATATATCAACCCAAGGTCGATCAGGCACATGCAACGGGGTGTACAAACCATGAGGGTTGGACTTCGATTTTGCTTTCTTGCAAATGAGACAAGCGTTGCAAAGCTTTTCCACATCTCGTCGCATTTTGGGCCAATGGAACTGCTCGGTCAAGATACCAAGAGTTTTATCGACACCGAAGTGTCCCATCAGTCCACCTGAGTGAGCTTCTCGAACCAAGAGCTCTCTCCACGATGACACTGGCACACAAACCCTCCCATTTTTGAAGAGGTAGCCATCATGCCACTGATATTTCTCAACCTTTCGGCCACTCAAGATTGCGTCTCGAACACATTTCAGCTTGGGATCGTCTTCGTACATCGACTTGATGCTTTCGAATCCCATGAGCCTAGAGGCGAGAGTGGTCGCTAAGGCAAATTTCCTTGATAGCGCATCGGCCACAACATTATCTTTTCCCTTTTTGTAATGAATTACATAGGGAAAGCTTTCAATGAATTCAACCCACTTGGCATGTCTTCGATTTAATTTCTCCTGACCTCGGAGATGTTTCAAAGACTCATGATCACTTTTGATCACAAACTCTCGAGGCCACAAATAATGCTGCCAATGGGCGAGTGCTCGAACGAGGGCATACAACTCTTTGTCATACGTAGAGTAATTCAAAGTTGCACCCTTAAGCTTTTCGCTAAAGTAAGCGATCGGCTTCGAGTCTTGCATCAGCACTCCTCCGATCCCAACTCCAGACGCATCACACTCGACTTCGAATGCCTTGCCGAAGTCAGGGAGTTGCAACAACGGGGCAGAACAAAGCCTCCGCTTCAACTCTTGGAAAGCCCTCTCTTGGGACTCTCCCCACACAAATGGATTGTCTTTCTTCACCAGCTCGGTTAAAGGAGCTGCCACGGTGCTAAAGTCACGAACAAACCGTCGGTAAAAGCTAGCTAAGCCATGGAAGCTACGAACTTGTGATACCGAGGTTGGAGTTGGCCAATCTTTGATGGCTTCGACTTTAGATTCGTCGACTTCGACACCATTAGCACTGACAACAAATCCAAGAAAGACTACACGATCGACACCAAAGGCGCATTTCTTGAAGTTGGCATACAACTTCTCTTCTCGAAGCTTTTCAAGTACTTGCCTTAGGTGGTCGACATGTTCATCCACGGTTCTGCTATAAACAAGTATGTCATCGAAATAAACGACAACAAACTTATTTATGAATGGTTTGAGCACATGGTTCATCAGTCGCATGAATGTGCTCGGTGCATTGGATAAGCCAAAAGGCATCACCAACCATTCATAGAGACCGAATTTGGTCTTGAATGCGGTTTTCCACTCGTCCCCGGGTTTCATTCGGATCTGATGGTAACCGGACCTGAGGTCTATCTTCGAAAAGCATGAAGAACCACTTAACTCATCTAGCATGTCATCTAATCGAGGGATAGGATGACGATACTTTACCGTTATTTTGTTGACTGCTCGACAGTCAACACACATTCGCCATGTTCCATCCTTCTTCGGAACAAGGATAACAGGAACGGCGCAAGGACTCAAGCTCTCACGAACGAGGCCCTTGTTCAGCAATTCATCAACCTGCCGTTGGAGCTCTTTGGTGTCTTCGGGATTACACCGGTATGCAGGTTTGTTAGGGATTTGAGACCCTGGTACGAAGTCAATTTGGTGCTCGATTCCTCTCAATGGAGGTAATCCACCTGGCATTTCCTCGGGAAACATGTCCTCGAAGTCCTGCAAAACTTTTTGAACAAACAAAGGCAAAGGGTTATCATTAGAAAAATCATCATTAGAGTTTAGAAAGATACCCTTGTGCACGAGGCAAATCATCATCTGACCGTGGTCGTTGCCTCGTAAGATCTCACCGGGTTGCATGATTGCACAAATTCCTTTCACTTCGGTCGGTGAGTTTATCTCTTCGGGCCCCAATTTTGCTCCCATCGGAAGCTTAGCTTTGGCCGCTTCCTTCAATTCTTTCATTCGTTTATAGTCCTCGGTGACTTGTTTTGGAGACAAGGGTTTGAGTACAAAACTCTTCCCATCAAGCTTCACGGTATAAGTGTTGGATCTGCCATTGTGAACAGCGTTTCGGTCATACTGCCACGGTCGACCCAATAGCAAATGACAAGCTTGCATCGGAACCACATCAAATATCATTTCATCTTGATACTCTCCGATTTTGAACTTGATCCACACTTGTTTGACAACTCTCAATTCTCCACACTCATTCAGCCATTGTAACTTGTAAGGGTGGGGATGCTTCATCGTAGGTAATCCCATTTGTGAAACCAAAGTTTGGCTCACTACATTGGCACAACTACCGGAATCAATGATCATCGAACACACCTTTCCCCTCACTCGACATCGGGCATGAAAGAGGTTTTCTCTTTGGTTGTCCTCTTCTTCAAGAGTCATGCAGCTCAAATTCCTTCGAACCACAAGAAACATTTCCGGATGATCAGCTTCGGCAGCCTCATGATCATCATCAACTTCAGCTCGATCAGTCTCCTCGATAATTTCCTCCTCGGCGTCACTCGCTTGCTCATGGATGGTTCCATCTTCGAGCAGAAGCATAACTTTGCGAGTTGGACACTCTTTTGCCATGTGACCATAACCCTTGCATTTGTGACACTGAATATTTGAAGCACTAGGAGAGTTGAGTTGAACTTTACCTCCCACTTCTCTTGGTTGGTTAACGGTCACACCTCTTTCGAAGGGTCTCTTCGAATCTCGAACAGTGTTAGCACTTGCTTGGTTTGGACTCTTCCATTATTTACTTCGGTTCAAAGGAGTAGAAGTAGTGACTCCTCGATACCGGTTTGCCTTATCGTCCTTCACCAATTTTTCAGCTTCGGTGGCAGCATCAAACAAATCTTCCAACGTGTGATACACGTGGAGTCTCAACTGAGATGACACATCCCTAGCCAAGCCATTTTTGAATCTGATAATGGCTTGCTCTTCGTCTTCGACCAGATCAAGATTCAATCGAACCTTTTCAAACTCATCGTGGTACTCTTGGACGGACTTGGACCCTTGCTTTAACTCATAGAGCTTTTGCATTTGAGTCTGCCTGTACTTGGCACTCAAATACTTACCATCCATCGCTCTCATCAACTGTGGCCACGTATTGACTACTGGATAGTCATTTCTTCTTCTATGCCTCTTGTCAGATTCCCACCATGTTGATGCATAAGCTTCGAACGAAGCAATGGCATGGGCAGCTTTTCTCTCATCGGTCATCTCATTGGTTTCAAAGATGCGCTCCATTTTAAGCTTCCATTCAAGATACTCGTCGGGATCACTAGTTCCTTTAAAGGGTGGAATAGTGATCTTGACACTGTTCAAGTTTGAGTCTCGAACAGCTCTAGCCTGTTCGGGAAACTCATCTTCTCGATCATAAGCCTCACGCTCAATATTTCTTTCAACATTTGCGCCTCGGCCTCGACCTCGGAAATTTCCACGTCCTCGGTGAGCTTGCCTTCGTTGAGCGAATGGCGGCTCACGCTCATATTCGTCCTCGGGAAATTCCTCTTCATCAACCTCTTCGGTTACAGCTCCAAGATCTCTTCGGGTCCTTGGAAGTGGTAACCTCTCTCCTCGGGGAATGCCCAAGTTTTGATTTCCAGCTTGGGGATTGCCCAAGTTTTGTTGTGCTTGGGGATTGCCCAAGTTAAGCTCTCTTCGAATGGCTTCACTAGTCAACTGATGTTGTCGAAGAAGCTCAGCATACAGATCAGGTTTCATCGGAGTGGATTCGCTTGTTCCAGCGCCGGACCCATGCATGGCCACGGACGCACTTCCCTGCTCGAGGTTAGCTACTCGAGCACTCACTCCTCTTACATCGGCACTGACACTTTGTATCGCAGCCATGAGATCGGCTAACGACAATTCAGGCTTTTCAATGCTTTTGCCATCGTTTCCAGCCATCGTACCTGCACAAGTCAAAGATCAAACAAATGTTAGGGTTAGAAATCACCTCACACACTCCCTCACCTTTGATGGGTGGCGCTCGGGTCCACTCAATTTATGGGTTCAGTTTTTGATCACTCAAGGACTTGTTAACAGTGGCTCGTCTGATTGATCGGTCCTCTAAGATCCTTCAAGTTCGACAATAGTCACTGCCTCTTCGGGAAGAGTGAAGTGATGTTCGACTCGATGGAACGGACGCTTTTTAACTGAGCTCGGTGAGTCAAGAGAACTTCTACGAAAGTTTGGACTTCGGTCACCCCTTCGCACGAGTTCCTATCAGCTTAAAGAGTTAGTACGACCTTGAGTAGAACAAATACTCAAAGATCCACCAACCAGAATTAGACACGAAAGAAAGTGAGAACCTAGGAGAATCTACCCTTTTGATTCCCTTTTGGAATCTTTTTCGATCACACCCACTCCTGTCCGTACAAAAGTGGTCCCTCCTTGGTACGGATAGGGTTTTACCTTATCCACTTTCCTTTTTCAGCCGACAATTTTCACCTGGGGCTTTGATGTTTAAATTTTTAACCCCTTTCTTCTTCAATGGAACAGTGACCTTGCTCCGGCGTACGGACACAACAACTTCGGTTCACTGACCACGAATTTCAACAGATCTGGGTTGCTTTCGACTCCGGTTCCAACGACGGAGGAATTAAAGTTCTTCGAGCCAAGACTAGCTCGACGTGTCGTACACTGTTACGAACTTGTAACAATTTTCCGGTGTACGGACAACGTTTCCAACTTAAGAACTTCGATTTTAAGCAATAAACAAACCCAAATCACTCAAGAACCACCAACCTTCATCGGTCTCCACCAACACGACTGGGGTTTGATTTCCAGTCACCAAGGAAGCTCAAAAACAGTCCAAAATTCGCCAAGAAACCCTAGTCACGAAATCAGTACGTCGGGTATTCGTTGGAATCAGAACTCGATGGTGAACAAGAATCCAAGATTGTTTTTCCCAATCAACCAACAATCAAACACAATTTTTGAATTTTCTTTTAACACTTTTTTTTTTTTTTTTTTGTAAGAACACCAACAGTAACAACAAACAGGAACACGAAATGGAAACAAAGACACAAAACGCACGAAAATAAAGATAACGTGAACAGGATTTGGGGTTGTAGAAACAAGCCCAAACCGTGCTGTGATACCAAGATGGTGCAATGCAATTCCCGAAGGGGTTGCTAGCACAAACGCGGAAGAACAAACAATAAAGATAAAGATAAAAGCAAGACAAAACTTGCTTCTTTCGAAAGAACAGTGAGGAACCTGTCTCAAAGCTCAATCAAAAGGGATACAAGGATCACCTATACTATGCAACAATCCTCAAGAGAACATTGCCTCTTGCAAACTGAATGATCAAGAGGAATGTTCAATCGGACTAACCGAAAGCCACAAGTCCTTAAAAGCCCTCACCGGGGTTTTGCTCACGACGGAGACAAGAAGAAATGTGCTCGGCACTTTCATTCAATTCATCAATATTCAAAAACTAGTTCCTTACAATGAAAGGAAACAGTGTTTATATAGGAAATACTAAGGGTAAACTAGTAAATAGGTCTCAGTCGACCAATAGAAATAAGCCACGCAGGGCTGAGTTAAAAATGTGTTCGACAGACTTTGACTTCGGTAATCCTTGGCTTCGGTTCTCAATTGTCTGTTCGAACACACACTTGCTGCCTTCGGACGCTCAATTGTCTTCGAGCTCATTGTCCTCGGTCACTTTGCCTTCGGGCTCAAATCTGAAGATAATGCCTTCGATTCTTGAGCTTGGCCACTCAGCTTCGGAGCAATTGTTTTCCTTTGGCCAGGCTAAGTGAACGTGCACATCGTGCAGCAGCTTGGCTTGGCTTCTTGTCATCGGTCTCCTCGGTGGATCGATGATGAGAATCAAACTGCGGAAAAGTAAAAGATAAGAACGAGACGTAACTCGATCTCTAATCCCAAGTAGCAACGGAGAACTTGTTCCGTTACACCCCGAGAGAAGGACAAGAACACCTACGCTATGCAACTACCCTCGAGCTAACGCGAGCACGCAAGTAGAATGGTCGGAGAGGAAGAGTATTCATCTAGATCCGCTAGAAGAACTACAAGTCCCTAAACAAAAGGTTTCATTCAATAACCAAGAGCCTTGCTCATGTTCAACATTCATTAATCATCAATAATAAGCTAAGTGTAAAATAAGCTATGCTTGGATATTTATAGTGTTTTCCCAAGCTTACACAAAGACGTAATTACCCTTACTAATAAGGTTCATCCAATAAGCCACGTAGGGCAAAATAGTAAAAGAAACATAAGTTCAGCAGCTAGGTGGGGCGCCTGGGGCTGGGAGGGGCGCCTGGTTCATGCTGAAGCTAGGCTGGGCGCCTGGATCTAGGCGGGGCGCCTGGCTTGGCCTTCAGCTAGGCTGGGCGCCTGAAGCTAGGCGGGGCGCCTGGCTTGGCCTTCAGCTAGGCTGGGCGCCTAGCCAGGTGGGGCGCCTGGTGCTCTGCTGGGCCTTAGGCAGTGAGCTCCCCAGGCGGGGCGCCTGGGCTAGGCGGGGCGCCTAGCTCTGCTGGGCTCTCTTCTTCCTTAGGCTTGAGGCCTAGTTTGAGCACCCGGAATGGCTTCCAATCGCTTCCTTCTTCAAGGCCCTTCCTCACCAAGTGTATGTGTACTCCTTGGATCTCCTTAGCTTGACTACGTGTGAATGGTCTTGTGGGGGTTTGGGTCTCATCATCCTCCCCTTCTTGAGAAGATTTCGTCCTCGAAATTGAGGCATCATCACCAACGACCGCATCATCACCTACATCCAAAGTAACCAAGTCACAAACATTAAAAGTATTAGAAACTTGATACTCACTTGGCAAGTCGACCACATAGGCGTTGTTGTTTATCTTTGAAAGCACTTGGAATGGGCCATCGCCACGGGGTGCTAACTTCCCCTTTCTAAGGTTTGGAAACCTTTCTTTCCGGAAGTGCACCCACACATAATCACCCTTCTTGAGTTCCACCTTCTTGCGTCCTTTGTTTTTCTTGGAAGCAACCTTAGCATAGGCTTCCTCCAAATTCTTCTTTGCCTTTGCATGGAGTTCCATCATTGCCTTCGCTCTAGCTTTACCTTCAAAATTAACAACCATTTCCCTTGGCAAAGGGGTTAGATCAAGGGGAATCAAGGGGTTAAAACCATAAACACACTCGAATGGAGTCATGCCAATCATTCTATGCACGGTTCGATTGTAGGCAAACTCCATAAGAGGTAAACGATCAATCCAACTCCCGGCCTTACCCCGGGTCATGGCTCTAAGAAGAGCACCCAAGGTTCGGTTTACCACTTCCGTTTGCCCATCGGTTTGTGGGTGGTGGGACGTGGAGAACAAGAGCTTGGTGCCTAAAGCACCCCATAAACTTCGCCAAAAATGGCTTAGGAACTTAGTGTCCCTATCACTCACTATAGTTTGAGGCACACCATGTAACTTCAAAACATTTTCAACAAACAAGGAAGCTACATGTTGGGCATCATCGCATTTCTTGCATGGAATGAAATGAGCCATCTTTGAGAACCTATCCACAACAACATAAATGCTATCATGGCCTCCCCTAGTCCTAGGTAATCCCATCACAAAATCCATTGAGATATCCAACCAAGGACTAGTAGGTACGGGAAGAGGGGTATACAACCCATGGGGGAGGGCTTTGGATTTAGCACGCTTGCACTCAAGGCAATTGTTGCAAAACTTTTCCACTTGCACCCCCATCTTTGGCCAATGAAATTGTTCTTTAAGAATAGCCAAAGTCTTTCTTGCCAAAATGTCCCATGAGTCCCCCGCAATGTGCCTCTTGCACAAGCAACTCCCTCCAAGAGGACTCCGGAATGCACACTCTACCATTTTTGAAGATATAACCTTTAACCCATTGGTATTTTTCAACTCTCTCCCCCTTCTCTAGAGCGTCATGGACACTCTTTAGCTTTGGGTCATGAGCATACATCAATTTAATGCTCTCAAAACCCATGAGCTTAGAGGTGAGAGTGGTGGCTAGAGCAAACTTTCTCGAAAGCGCATCCGCCACAACATTGTCCTTCCCTTTCTTATATTGAATCACATAGGGAAAGGACTCAATGAATTCAACCCACTTGGCATGTCTCTTATTGAGCTTCTCTTGGCCTCTCAAATGCTTGAGTGACTCATGGTCACTCTTGATTACAAACTCACGAGGCCAAAGATAGTGTTGCCAATGGGCAAGGGCTCTCACAAGGGCATACAACTCCTTGTCATATGTAGAATAGTTCAAGGAGGCCCCTTTCAACTTTTCACTAAAGTAGGCGATGGGTTTGCTATCTTGCATTAATACACCACCAATTCCCACCCCCGAGGCATCACACTCAACCTCAAATGCCTTTCCGAAGTCGGGTAATTGCAATAGAGGGGCGGTACTCAACCTACTTTTCAATTCATGGAAGGCCTTCTCTTGAGGCTTCCCCCAAACAAACGGTTGGTCTTTCTTCACCAATTCGGTGAGTGGAGCGGCAATGGAGCTAAAGTCTCTCACAAATCGCCTATAAAAGCTTGCGAGACCATGAAAGCTCCTCACTTGAGTCACGGTAGTAGGAGTAGGCCAATCACGTATGGCCTCTACCTTAGACTCATCCACCTCCACTCCTTGAGCACTCACAACAAACCCAAGGAAGACAACCTTATCCACACCAAAGGCACACTTTTTGAAATTAGCATAGAGCTTTTCGGCTCTCAAAGCATCAAGCACTTGCCTAAGGTGGTTAACATGTTCATCCATTGTCTTACTATAGATCAAGATATCATCAAAATAGACAACAACAAACTTGTTGATAAAAGACTTCAAAACATGATTCATGAGTCGCATGAAAGTGCTAGGTGCGTTGGAAAGCCCGAAGGGCATTACCAACCATTCATAGAGACCGAATTTGGTCTTGAATGCGATTTTCCATTCATCCCCGGGTTTCATCCGGATTTGATGGTAACCGGACCTAAGGTCGATTTTGGAAAAGACACACGACCCACTCAATTCATCCAACATATCATCAAGCCGTGGAATAGGGTGACGGTACTTGACCGTTATCTTATTCACGGCTCGGCAATCTACGCACATTCTCCAAGTGCCGTCTTTCTTTGGGACAAGAATGACCGGTACGGCACAAGGACTCAAACTCTCCCTTACCAAGCCTTTGGAAAGCAAGTCATCAACTTGTTTTTGCAACTCCCTTGTATCCTCGGGATTGCTTCTATAGGCCGGCTTGTTCGGGATTTGAGAGCCCGGAATAAAGTCAATTTGATGTTCAATTCCTCTCAAGGGAGGTAAGCCATCGGGCATCTCATCCGGGAACATGTCCCCAAAGTTTTCCAAGACATTTTTCAAAGCACTAGGCATAGGGCTAGAAGAAAAATCACAATTAGAGTTAAGGATCATACCTTTGTGCACTAGGCATAGGAGAAATTTGGTGCCATCATTACCTTTCAAGAGCTCGCCCGGTTGCATCATGGCACACATGCCACCGGTAGATGAAGTAGGTGGGATTGCCACCATGCTTTTGGACAAAGGGCTAGCCTCAATGAGTGACTTAGCCTTTGCCACCTCCCTCAACTCCTTCATTTTCTTGTAGTCATCACTCACTTGCTTAGGAGTGAGGGGTTTAAGCACAAATCTCTTCCCTTCATGTTTGACCGTGTAAGTGTTGACACGACCATCATGCACCACTTGCCTATCAAATTGCCATGGCCTCCCTAAGAGTAGGTGGCATGCTTGCATAGGCACAACGTCGAACAAATGCTCATCAACATAACTACCCATTCTAAACTTGATCATGGCTTGTTTCATCACCTTAAGCTCTCCACATTCACTAAGCCATTGTAACCGATAAGGTTTAGGATGCTTCATGGTAGTTAACTTCAATTGAGCCACTAGTGATTGACTCACTACATTTGCACAACTTCCGGAATCAATTATCATAGAGCAAACAACATCTTTGACCCGACACCTAGCATGGAAAAGATTTTCCCTTTGCAAGGTTTCACTATCTTCCACAATCATAGCTCCTAGGCTCCTTCTCACAACCAAGAAAGTATGAGGATCCTCCTCCTCCATCGTATCATCAAGCAAATCATTCTCCTCTACTCCCTCATCTCCCTCTACTCCCTCTACTCCCTCATCTTCCGACTCACTCTCCTTCTCATATGCATCATTACCAACAACAATCATGGTCCTCTTTGTAGGACATTCCCTAGCAAAGTGACCATACCCCTTGCACTTGTGGCATTGTATTGAAGAAGAAGTAGGAGCATGTAATTGAGCTTTAGAGTTACCTCCCACATTAGGTGTGTTCTTCTCATACGGCTTTTTCACATCCTTGGTAGCATTTGCACCACTTGTTCCACTTGCACTTGGGAACCTTGCATTTGTAGTAGGAGGCTTCCAATCCTTTGGTTTGCTTGTTGGAGTAGGAGTGCTACTCTTGTAGCGGAGGGATTTCTCCTCCTTGAGCCATTTCTCGGCCTCAACCGCATCTTCACATAGCTTGTAATGATCATCATATTTGTGGAACTTCAATTGTGAAGCTATGTCTCGGTTCAAGCCCCCTTTGAAACGGATCATGGCCGTCTCATTGTCTTCATCATCTAAGTCAAGGATCATTCGGATTTGCTCAAATTCATTGAAATACTCACCAACCGATTTGTAACCTTGCTTCAAATCATATAGACGTCTTTGTTGTTCAACCCGGTATTGGTTAGTCAAGTACTTTTCATCCATCACACGGATCAACTCTTCCCAAGTAAGATTAATAGCCATACCCGTCCTTCTTCTATTTCTCTTCACCGACTCCCACCAAGTAGAAGCAAAAGATTCAAAGGAGGATATTGCATACTTGGTCTTCTTCACATCGGGCATATCATTGGTGTCAAAGATACGCTCCATAGCCAATTTCCATCCAATGTACTCCACCGGGTCACTACTTCCTTTGAAAGAAGGAATAGTGAGCTTCACACTATTAAGATTGTTGTTGTTGTCACGACCCCCTTGGAATGGCTCCGGTTGGCCTCCATGGTGATCATCATAAGCAACATAGTCCCTTCTAACATTTCTTCCTCCATATCCTAAGGGTGGCCCTCGACCTCGGCCTCTACCCCGATCCACATTTCGACCCCAATTCATAGCTCGCCTTGGTTGAAAGTGATCATCAAACCCATACACATCGTCACCGTAATCAACTTCCTCCCCTTCTTGAGCCTCAACAACTTGCTCAAGAGGTTGCACATTTCGGACGGGTCTTGGTAGTGGAAAGTTTCTTGGAGGATTGTCCAAGATACGGGGAATGCCCGTTCGTTCAATTCTCTCTCGGTCCTCCTTTACCCGTTGTTGATTGAGCAATTCAACAACTTGCTCCGGGGTAAAGGTAGGGCTACTTGAGCCTTCACCGGTCTCAATTTGGACACTCGGGGTCCCTTTTTCAATTGGGACACTCGGGGTCCCATGTTCACCTTGAGTACTCGAGGCTCCCTTTTCAAGCGAATCAATCCTTTGGTTCATGAGGTCCATCTTGGCAAGAAGATTAGCCAAGGCCTCCTTAATGAAATCTTGACCTTCGTTGGCCATTGTACCTACAAAGAAAGAAACAAGAGTTAGTTAAAACACCTCACTCGCTCCCTCACTTGTGTTCACTCGGATCACTTTCTTGGGTGGCGGTGGATATTTCACTCAACTTGTAGTTCCAAAGCTTCACGTAGATGATTAGCAACTCCTCAACTCAACTAAACTATTCACGAGTCACGCACACTCCGGGGTGAGTGGAGTTAATGGGACTCAATGAACGCTAGGCACTTTGAAGTGAAGGACTTGAGTTAAAAGATTCTACGCTTTTCCTTAGAATTCTACTCTCCTTGCTAGGCACGAATCACTTAAGAGCAACAAAAGGGTTAGCACTATTCAAGTAGATCGGTTACTCAAATTAGTACTAACTAGATGTTATGTTATCAAACAAAGGGAAATACCTACGAAAATCTACCCGAAACAATGCGTTCAGCACTCAGGAGGGGCGCCTGAAACTCAGGTGGGGCGCCTAGATTGTGCTGTGTTCCAGGCGGGGCGCCTGGGTCTAGGCGGGGCGCCTGGGACTTCGGCAGTAGCCAAGTCAGGCGGGGCGCCTGGCTTAGGCGGGGCGCCTAGCCTGAAGCTTTTTCCAACTCGTTCCAAACTCGTTTCAAGTCGATTTTCAAGCCTCAAATCCGATGTTTTCAACTTGTTTTCACAATCCAAAGATACCCAAAGTTGTGTTTGATCTTCCTTAACAAACCCAATCAAATTTCCAATCAAACAATCAATCAAATCAAGGTTCAATCTCAAGAACTCAAGAACACAAGGGTTTAACAAAAGGGTTTCAACAAGGATTGTGATTCATCAAAGAAGGTGTTATACATGTTCAAATCCCACAAAATTGGTACCGAATTGTTTGTATTTCAATGAAGATCAATCCCCAATAACAAGTTTTCAATCAAACATCAATCCAACCCAAGAATCAAGCCAAAATTCGTCAAGAACAAGTTCTTCAAGGGTTTAAGGGGTTTTGGGGTTTCAATTTTTCAAACTTCACCAATTCCAACAATTTTGGTACCCAAGTAACGGGAAATCAATGACGATCAAGAATCCACAACACCCATATCACAAATCATCCAAATCAACAAGTTACACCAAATTTTTGTATTTTTCAATTTTTTAATTTTTTTGCAATTTTCTCCTTTCTAATAACTTCAACAACAAGAAAACTAAAAGAAGATACTAGGCACGAAGAATCAAGGGTCGGGGGTTTGTAGAAACAAAACCCGAGCCTTGCTCTGTGATAAGACCCAAATAGGCGGAAGCAAATAACAAGGATGCGGAAGCAACAATCACAAGATAACAAGAAAGTAAGGGATTGGGGAGAATAGAAATAGAAGAAAGAATTGAATCAAGCTAAACAATTAGATTAATTCATAAGGGAGAAGAGACTTGAACCATTAAACGGGACTCACACTAGCGGTGATCCTCCATGGATTCAACGTAAGAGATACACGAAGTCAACGCTTCAACAAGAAAGGCCTAGCCTATTCTATCTCTCAATTCTATCTTCAAAACTAGCTCCTTGAAATAAATGACTAAGTGTGGTATTTATAGGTTCACCACACTTCTAAATGAAATGTCTAAAAGCCCTCAAATGTAATAAAAACAATACAAGCCTCGTAGGGCCAAAATAGGAATTACGCATCGCATTCCCGTGCAAAACAACGCAACTAGGCGCCCCGCCTAGTTTAGGTAGGCGCCCCGCCTAGTCTCATCAGGCGTCCCAAGCAGGCCCTCCGCCTACTGCAGAGGCGGACTGAGATCCAGAGGTCAGACACAAAGTGGGCGGTCCGCCTAGTCAAAGGGGCGGTCCGCCTGCTTCCTTGAAGGCTTGAAATGTCCCGAAAAGTGTCTCCCGAGCCTCTCCTTTGGGGCCTAGGTGGTCCTCCTCCCGTGGCGCTCCTTTGCATGATCTTTAAGTCGCTTTCGGGGGCCTTGGCGGTACTCTTTGTGCTCTCAAGCTTGGCTCTTGATGGTTGGCGATTTGGCTCCAATTTGGGTCTTATCATCCTCCCCTTCTTGAAAGGATTTCGTCCTCGAAATCAAACCATCAAGCCTACATTCAAAACAAGCACAAACAAAACTTCCCACTACAAGAGTAGGTTAGTGGCAAAAGTGTAGGAAAACACACTCTTGTGATAGAGCCAAGCATCAATACCAATGAAAAAACTCATGTCTCCCAAGGAAACAACAAGTACTCGACTCACAAAGAAAGTGCACCCAACACATGAACAAACAAGGAGATCAATAGGACATGAAACATGCAAGATATAGCAATCCCTATGACCCCTAAGCTTTTGAGCAACACACCAAGCCTTCAATGCATTACTATCACAATGTGACTCATTGGCTTTGGCATTCCCAACACCCAAGGTGTAATCAATATGTGGGGTGGAGTGAACAAAAAAGTTCAATTGACAACTAACATCAAATACTCCACTCCCCTTCTTGGAAGCACTCTTACACGCACCAAGAGTGGCTTCCTCACCTCCAAATCCATCTCTAAGACAATCTCCCTCACTAGGCAAACTCCAAAGGAAAGTCTCCAAAATTGGCCCTTCATCATTATAGTCCGTACAATGAAGGCTAAGACCACTAGAAGATGGTTCAATACAACCAATATCAAGACCATTCATCCCACTTGGAGTTCCAAACAATGGATCATCCGTAGAGTCTATCTTTACATACCATGGAGGTTCTACCTTACTATCAATCCGAGTCCGATACAATTCGCTACCACAAATGAGATTATCTTCACATAATGGAAATGTAAAAGCATGCACCTCAAATTCATGGTTACATAAAAGCATGGTATCAAGACAAGGTTCTTTACCTACACCCGAGGAGTCATCGAAGACAAATCGATCCATCTCACACTCGAGAGACTCCTCAAGGTCACAACCACCCTCACTACAACACATAGGTCCACCATTACCAAGCAATTCATCAAGAGAAAAGATAGGGTATTCATTTAACTCATCTTCCCCTTTATCAAATATAGGTGGGGTGTCATAACAAGGATCACCAATAGGGTCAACTACACATTCTTCACTAATGAGAGGTTCAATGAAAACCGAGCTCACATCATGATGTGGCTTATCATCCCTCTCAACTAGTGGTTCACAATTACTCACAAGTTGACCAACCGACTCTACACTAGTTGCAAACACGTTATAGTCACATAACTCATCAACTAGTATAGAGTTTTCACCAACACTACCAAAAGACAAGGAAGTAACATGTTCAAGGGAAGAACTTTCACATACCTTTGAGTGGCTATCTTGCTCACTCAATGCATTTGAAGTGTCATGAATTGTCTCTTCACCTTGAAGCTCACATTGAAGAGTTTCTTCACCTTGTCTATCCTTCTTGGGACATGTTTGAGGCTCCATTGCTTTGCCTCCAAGAGTACCTACACAAGCATTCACAAGAGTAGGAGAAAAAGATAAAAGGTTAAGGTTAGAATAAGGGGTGTCCTCACTCTTTTTTCCCTCTTTCTTTTCTCTCATTTTCTTTTCAAGGTTAGGTGTAGATTCGGGTGGTGACATCCCACTCACATCACTCAACACATCCTCTCCTTTTTCCGCTCGAGGAATGTCACCGGTCACTCCCTTACTCCTCTCAATCTTTTGTCTCTCAAATTCAGGTGAGTTGGGACGAGGCCCAAGAATACCCATGGCCGGAGTAGGTGGACTTTTAACATCAACCCGGAATCTAGGACTAAGAGACTCATCACTTGAGATCTCTTTCTTCTTTGTTGGTGAACCACTTGGCTTTGGAGCTTGTGGCTTGGGGTTCACCTTGTCGACAATTGTCAACTCTTTTCTTGCACTAGTCCCACTGTTGCTCGTGATTGTAGGACTTCTTGTTTGCACTCTTTCAACCATAGGATGAGGTTCTTGCTCCCTTTCCCTTTGCATAGACCTAGGAGGTACACTAGGAGGTGACTTGATCTTTACCCCAATAGGCTCAAAGTCATAAATCTTTGGGCCTTGGCCGAGGTAATACTTATCATTCACATTACTATATCGCACCTTCTTGCTTTGCAACCATGACTCACCTAACCACACATGACAATGTTGCATGGGGTACACATGACACCACATATAACCCCAATAACCTCCATGAGATATGCACACCCGAGCTTGCTTGGAAACCCACACTCCGTAGTAGTCATAAGGATACTCCAAGGCATAGCAAGGTAGCCTTAGCTCATCAACCACCGAGGTACTAATGCAATTCGTATCGGTGTTACCAATCTTGAGCAAGTACCCTCCATTACCTTCCACCTCAACAAGAAACCTCCTTAGACCCAAGTGTAGTATAGGATCATCCAAGTAAGATCTTGGAACTTCATGATATCCATCACTATCAACTTGGATCTTCCTCAATCCTCCTCTCCTAGCAACACCACTAGGATAACCTCCACTTCCCGTCACTCTTCCAACATTAGAAGCGTTGTTGAAAGTCGGGGAAGGAGTACCACTATGGAACCCATAATTGCTTCTCGCCTTGGTTCCATAGCCCATAGCACCACTCCTACCACCACTACTAGAGCGATGCACCCCCGTAACGGTAAGAGCAAGACCATTTCTCCTTCCACCATTCACATGGGAACTAGAAGATGTAACCCTCCCATTTCCCATGGAACAACCACCACCACCTCCCATACTAATGGAAGGTCTTCTACTACTCTCTTGCTTCCCACAAGCAACACCAAGAGAAGATGCATATGCACAATTCGTATAATCAACCTCATCATCAATTCTCTCTACGTCACTATCATCATGTTCAAATTCATCACAAGAAGAGTAAGTAGGATCATCATACCTTGAAGCGTCACTATCTTCACATTCTTGACTTGGAGCATAAGATTCTTCACACTCATCTTCGCAAGCTCCATAGTCTCCGTCATCTTCATAATCAGCATAGTGACCCGCTTCATCATCATAGGAACCTTGGTTCCCCGAATCGTCATAGCAATACCCATCATCACCATCATAGGAACCATAGTCTCCATCATCTCCGCATGAGTCATACCCTCCACAATCGTCATCCGATGCCATAGTTGTAACCAAAGAGTTAAGGACCTCACAAGTTCACTCCCTCACGTGTATCACTCAAGAGATGTCACTCAATTTTCTTTCCTCTCGTGTATACACTCAAGGTCGTTGGCTTTTATGACCTCACTCTATTGTTCTCACCACTCAAGCCTTTTCCCACTCAAGACCTTCTTGTCTCTTAGTAATCACAATGGCAAGACCAATCAACTAATGCACCCAAGTAACGGTTCGGAATGGAGTTAACGCGACTCGATGAACGGAAGCTAGTTTAGTGCGCACTTGAAGCAAGCAAATTCTACGACTTTAAGTAAAGACTTCAAGACACACAACACCCTAAGGAATCAAAGATTAGTGTTAATAAAGTAGGACTAATACCTTAGAAACACTAACGAAGAGGTACGGAAGCAAACGGATCACAAAAAGACACGAAACGAAGCCAAACGGAGGCCTCCCAGGAGTAGGCGGTCCGCCTCTGTAAAGGGGGCGCCCCGCCTACTCAAAATCAAGAGAGTAGCATGAAAAGAGGCGGTCCACCTCTTAGGAGTAGGCGGTCCGCCTACTGGGCTTCTCAGCACGGTCCGAAAATGGGTTTTTGGCCCTTTTGCACCCAAATTTCGATGTTCCAAGGTGTTTTTTTCCAATCCGAAGGTACCCAATGGTGTTTTCAACTACTCCAATCAATCCCCAATGATTTATAACAACACCCAATCCATAACGAATCCAAATCAAGAAATTTCAATCAAATTCAAGGGTTTTTCAATTTTGGGGGTTTTTTTTTTTTTTTTTTGATTTTTTTCAACTTTTGATTCTCAACACCAAATCATATAACAAGGGTACCAAATCAACAGGTAATCATCATAGATCAATCCCCGATATCAAACACCAAGGAATCATCAAATCCAACCAACAATAAGAATTTTTTTTAATTTTCACTTTTTTTCAATTTTTTTTGTTTTTCTTCTTTTCTTCAAGAACAAGAACAATGACAATAAAGTAAAGATAGGATGAACAAGGAACGTGGATTCGTAAGAATGAAACCCGAGCCTTGCTCTGATACCAAACTGATAAGACCCAAATAGGCGGAAGCAAATAACAAGGATGCGGAAGCAACAATCACAAGATAACAAGAAAGTAAGGGATTGGGGAGAATAGAAATAGAAGAAAGAATTGAATCAAGCTAAACAATTAGATTAATTCATAAGGGAGAAGAGACTTGAACCATTAAACGGGACTCACACTAGCGGTGATCCTCCATGGATTCAACGTAAGAGATACACGAAGTCAACGCTTCAACAAGAAAGGCCTAGCCTATTCTATCTCTCAATTCTATCTTCAAAACTAGCTCCTTGAAATAAATGACTAAGTGTGGTATTTATAGGTTCACCACACTTCTAAATGAAATGTCTAAAAGCCCTCAAATGTAATAAAAACAATACAAGCCTCGTAGGGCCAAAATAGGAATTACGCATCGCATTCCCGTGCAAAACAACGCAACTAGGCGCCCCGCCTAGTTTAGGTAGGCGCCCCGCCTAGTCTCATCAGGCGTCCCAAGCAGGCCCTCCGCCTACTGCAGAGGCGGACTGAGATCCAGAGGTCAGACACAAAGTGGGCGGTCCGCCTAGTCAAAGGGGCGGTCCGCCTGCTTCCTTGAAGGCTTGAAATGTCCCGAAAAGTGTCTCCCGAGCCTCTCCTTTGGGGCCTAGGTGGTCCTCCTCCCGTGGCGCTCCTTTGCATGATCTTTAAGTCGCTTTCGGGGGCCTTGGCGGTACTCTTTGTGCTCTCAAGCTTGGCTCTTGATGGTTGGCGATTTGGCTCCAATTTGGGTCTTATCACTCTGATACCAAACTGATGAGAATCAAACTGCGGAAAAGTAAAAGATAAGAACGAGACGTAACTCGATCTCTAATCCCAAGTAGCAACGGAGAACTTGTTCCGTTACACCCCGAGAGAAGGACAAGAACACCTACGCTATGCAACTACCCTCGAGCTAACGCGAGCACGCAAGTAGAATGGTCGGAGAGGAAGAGTATTCATCTAGATCCGCTAGAAGAACTACAAGTCCCAAAACAAAAGGTTTCATTCAATAACCAAGAGCCTTGCTCATGTTCAACATTCATTAATCATCAATAATAAGCTAAGTGTAAAATAAGCTATGCTTGGATATTTATAGTGTTTTCCCAAGCTTACACAAAGACGTAATTACCCTTACTAATAAGGTTCATCCAATAAGCCACGTAGGGCAAAATAGTAAAAGAAACATAAGTTCAGCAGCTAGGTGGGGCGCCTGGGGCTGGGAGGGGCGCCTGGTTCATGCTGAAGCTAGGCTGGGCGCCTGGATCTAGGCGGGGCGCCTGGCTTGGCCTTCAGCTAGGCTGGGCGCCTGAAGCTAGGCGGGGCGCCTGGCTTGGCCTTCAGCTAGGCTGGGCGCCTAGCCAGGTGGGGCGCCTGGTGCTCTGCTGGGCCTTAGGCAGTGAGCTCCCCAGGCGGGGCGCCTGGGCTAGGCGGGGCGCCTAGCTCTGCTGGGCTCTCTTCTTCCTTAGGCTTGAGGCCTAGTTTGAGCACCCGGAATGGCTTCCAATCGCTTCCTTCTTCAAGGCCCTTCCTCACCAAGTGTATGTGTACTCCTTGGATCTCCTTAGCTTGACTACGTGTGAATGGTCTTGTGGGGGTTTGGGTCTCATCAATCGATCACTTGATCAGCACGTGATCGGGCTGCATCAGGTACATAGACGTCCGTACTTATCTACGAGAGGCTATGATGGTATTTAGGAAGTTTCCCTTCCTTCTTTTCTGATCGTGCATCGGACTAGGATGCAAAGTTATTTTCGTTAATTCCTTCGTGGTAATTGTGAACCCTCGTGCGACTAATCAGCAAATGGTATGAGTTCAAGACGAAGCAATCTAGCGTGGGGCTAGCACTGACGAAGCCCCGAGAGTTTTGATTGTGCTGACGATCTAGTTATGGAGGTCCCAGCTGTACGAGCTCGCGATGGGCAAGGGAGCAGGGCCTTGTGGTTCCCTTGGCTCTCTACGATGCTTTTACGAGAATCTTGGCGATGCAGATACCGCAAGAACCTATTATTCGTTAGGAATTTTACCAGGTTGCCGCAGATGTAGATGTTAGGTCTCATGGAGCTCCTATTCCAGTTCTTAATATTGCCGCAGTAAAGTATGCTCCGGAGGCAGCATGTGTTGTACCTCTAGTTATTCTGGCTGGTTAGCTAGCCCGAGTAATGGCTCGGTCCGAGTATCTGAAAAGGCTGCATTAATTTACCCAATTGAACCTTCCGATATTCTTAAGCCATGCATCAGATAATCCCTGCGTAAATTTATAAAATACAATGATGTCAGCATTTCCTTCAGGCTCTTGATTAAATCGAGCGGTATGGTGTTGATTATTCTTCTTTCCAATTTCAAGGTCCAGCCCTTGATTTGTGGACTGCTCTCTTATTAGCTAACTTGGTTCGATTTTTCTTCTAGATTTGGGGAAAAACTCCTTACGCGCAGCGAGCGAAAAAAAAAAGCTTCGCCAATTTAAGTGGATTAGACAGGGTAGCCTGTTGATTAGCCTGTTGGTGTTTCAGAATATGAGATTGAATTCTATAGGATGGCTGGATATGCACTAGAACTAGTTTATGAAGCTTCCGAGAATATTCAAATATTTATTGGTGACCTTTCTTCTTCATTAAGGTCCTAGACGGCTCGAGAGATTGAGGTCGGGATTTCATTTGATGTCGTTATTGATATTGCTCAAAGATATTAGGCATACCATGAGTTAGAGGGGGAAGAGTTAGAGCGGGAGATCAAGAGATCCCGTGGCTCTAGTGGGTAACCATGGTACCTCATTTGGAGGTAAGAGTTCTGATTATTTTGGGAGGTCACCTTCCAGTTATCTCAGCTTGTGTCACACGATTCTCAGTGTGCGCCAGCAGTTCGTCAAGATCAGATTCAGTTTTCTCTTTACAGCTATCAACAATCTTTCCAGCTTCCGTTTTCAGCGAAAAGGTGTTATCATTTTCGTGACTCTGGCTATCTTTTGAGGAGTTTTCCCTTAGTCCGACAAGTAGGCAGTCGTCTTTTCTCTCGTCATCAGGCATCTATGCAGTCGCAGGGGATTTAATTTAGATCTCAATCAACTAGAGAAATGCCACCATCCAATAGAGGTCGAGAGCGTGGTGGCGGTAGTTGTTCTAGAAGTGATTATCAGGGTAGTGGCTTAGCTCAGCTGTAGAGGCAGTTCTATGAACTGCCAGTCTGGCAGGATGCTGAGGTATCCGATACAGTACACCAATGTATTTCTTCTTCCATTATATGTAAGTAAGATTTGATTCTTCCGATCGGTCTGGACTTCGTTTATCTTACTATGTTTCCATGGATTCTTTGAATATTGTTTCTATTAAGAATTTGTTGTGGTTGAGGGCGAGCTTCTGGTATAATTTATTCAAGGCATTTGTGAGACCGTACTAGCTTATGTAGTTTAACTGTGAGAGATTTTGAGTGAATATCGATATGGTCTGCTTGGCATCTTGTCATGCCACCTTCTATTATTATATCAAATTAGTATACCTCTCTTCTCGGAATTTTGTATTGGTAGGATAATGAGATCCTAATTCGTCACCATCAGAAAGTGTTATCATTTCTTCCGGTGTAAAGTGGTTAGTAAGTAATATTTGATCTATATACCTTCCATCGGTTTAAGATGTTTGTAGAGTCATGTTATCCCATGAGCTTATCTGGGTTATAAAACGGCATCTGGTAAATTGTCAGAGTTTCCTTCTTATGAGGAAGTCAAATTGGCATGGATGGTGTTCCATAAAGCTCATTTAATATATGTTTCTTCAATTGCGATTATTTCGCTCTTTTGACTCGTAAGTAGTCTAGCTTTGGTAGCCAAGAAAATAAGAAGATGAGCTTCCTGAAGCTCTAATTATTTCTATCCTCGATCCATTTCCATTTCTTCTTTGTCTGATACTAGTGAGCTTGGGCGGTTGGTAGTCGTTTGTGCTGTTCCCTGTGTTGAGCCAGAGTAAGTGTTATTGTAGTCGGGTAAGCATATTATTGTTTTTCAATGCTTCTAAGGGTAATAGAAGTACCATCCATCAGGCGGTGGTGTTTACGGCAAAGGTATGGAGTTGCGAACTCAAGAGTTGCAGCTGTTTAGCAACTCGAAAGGGTAGTTGGTAGCTAAGGTCTGCCTACGTTCAGCTTTTAGCTAAATCTTCTTTAGTCCAGCAGACTGTGTGAGGATGGTTATTCCTATTCAAATAGCTGCATGAGTTTGTGCTTTAAGTGGAGGAGTCTTCCTCCAAATACTGAATGGTAATACTAAATCTCTAAGGTGTTGATACCACTTTTGCCATGACCCAACCTAGGGCCACGACAGAAACCTACAATGAGTTTTGATTATTGCTAAACCCACTAATAATCTATTAATGCTAGAGATAAGCTAACAACCTGATCGTATATACGTACCTATCTGCTGAAAGCATAAAGTCTGGAAAGATGACACGACTTTAACTTGCTGGCAATTAGAACACTGAGCCACAAATTCTGTTATGTCACACTTCATTCCGTCCCACCAATAAATCTGTTTATGATCATGGTACATCTTAGTCGAACCTAGATGAACAATGTATTTGGAATAATGTGCCTCTATCATTATCTGTCCGCGTAAATCTGCAACATTAAGAACGCAAAGTCTATCTTTATACATGAGAACGCCGTCAGTAGTAACCCTGTATGGTGACTCCGATTTTCTTCTAGCTATCTGTTTAATATTTAATAGAACTGGATCCTCATACTGACGTTGTTTTACTTCATGAAAATTTAGAGTTAAAGGTCTAGTGCAGCTTATCGTCCATTCATCACTGGCATATCTCCTTCACACCTCAACTCTTTGAGAAGTTACTTTAGCGTTATAAGTGCACATGTAATCAACTTTGTTGCTGGTATTCTGCCTCAGCTCATGGTCCAACTACATGTCTCTTTTATTTTTGACTTCTTCAAGTCATAATATTTCCAATTCAAAGACAATACCCTGAAGTAGATGTTCAGTCTGGAGATCATTCATGGTCTGCATCATACTATCCAGTAGTATTTGCATAATCCTTATCCTTATATGATAGACCCTGTTCAGATGAACCTTTGACATATATTAGGATATGAGTAACTACGTTCCCACAAGGAGCTTGCGGAACAACACTAACATCACCAGGGATGTTGCATAGTGCGTTCGTAAAAAAATAATATAGCTTGCATCAAATCTTCTATAGTGTGTAGTGACAAGGTACTTCAAAAGCTTCCCCTATTGCATCAAGCGTGAGCTAATTCTTAGTTCCATCGACCTGTTCTATACCGAAAGGTATATCGAAGAGGTGATTATCGGCTGAATCATGTTAACCCATTCAAAGTTCCGTGTATCTTTGCTTCGAAAATGTAGAACTCTCTTCTCGTGATCGAGGAAGGATCAGCTTAGTCAGAATAAGCTGTGCAATAGTATTATCAAATTATCCAGATATATTTTATCCCAAAATTACGATATGCGTGGTATAATTCTGATCCTGTAATCAGGAGATAAAGCCCGTGGAGTAGCTCATGAAGGTCGTGCAAGTTCTTTTGTTATTTGAGCGAATTTTTCTTTAGGCTTAAGCTCGTTCGAGGATGAACGAGACTTTAAGTGGAGGAGAATGAAACGACCTCGGTCAGTTGTTTCGGAAGTTAGGACTCCGATTGGCGTGCTGATACTTTTAAAATATTTGTAATGTCCATTAGGACATGTCTGTAAAATTTTAGCTAAATCGGATCTTGTTTGGTAGGCATCGGAAGAAGGTTTCAGTTTTTATTGTCGATAAATATTAAAAAGAGATTTTCGAGCTCGGTTTTGATGAATGAACTCCGATTCGAAATGCAAAGCGCCGTTGGGTTCGTATGAATATTTGTGACTTTTGTGAACTTTCGAAAGTGAATTTCGATGTTGTTTGACTAGTTTCCGCTAAAATGCCGAAAGTTAAATAATTTGACATTTTTTCATTTAAATTCGCACCTTGAGTTTCGGGAGTCCGATTTGAGATCTGCCTTCGCGAGTATGTTACATATATTTTGTATAACTTCTATACAAAAGTTGGAATTATTTCGAATATCGTAGGGTACCATTTTAATTTTTGTCGCGAAAAGAATAGTAAAAGAAATAAAAGAAAAAGAAAATAAAAAGAATGAAAGAAAAGACAAAAGTTAGGCGGTGGGAATATAAATCCCCCAACTTATAAAGTTCGAGAACTGAAAATAGAGAATGAACTTGAACGAGAAACAGAGAAAATGAAATGACGCAGTGGAAAAGAAATTCCAGAAAATGCGAAAAGAGCCGGGGAAAAATAGTATTTTTACCCCGAAACATTCAGGTAATGATCCAAATATGTTATTTGAGTTTATTACGTGTGTTTGAATATATTTTATTGGTAAAACTTGGAATATTAGACATCGTTTTAATAAGTTCAATTAATTGTTTAAAGGGTCAAATGGACCCCGATAATGCAATTGATTATATATTCGTACTCAGTAAGTTATGGGCAACATATAAATATAATTTATTTAGGGTTTAGTTATGTGACCATAAACCCTGTACATAGGCCTGGCCTGCGTATTGCGTATGCGAATAGGGTATCAGGTTCCTAACCGGATTGCCCTAAGATGTAAGGAACAAAGCCTTTAGCATAATTTGATATATTTTTCTGCTTATTGAATAGAGTGGGATCGTTTGGCAAGGAAACCAAAGGATAAAGAGGTTGTTGATTAGCCGTACTAGCTTTTGGAAGAGGTAAGTGGTTATATCCATTTCTTTGGAGGTACCTGACCTCGTGGATTTTCTACGACGTGTTCCTTATGTGTGTAGCTGCCGATAGGCGTACTCATTACGCCTTAGCTTTGGATTTACATTATGTCCTGTTGTTGGCATTGCATTGAGGATCTGATCATTGTACTATGGCTGTGAGGTGTCATCTACTTTCCGGCTGTCGATGAGAGTCCCGCACCGGTAAAGGGTTATTATTGCTTCACATTGTATTCATATGCATTATATGTCATTCATATGCATTACATCGCATATCATATTGGCTGCAGGAGTATTCCGCCCCAGGAGCAGGAGGATTCCGCTCGATTATATCATATTGAGGGTAGGAGGATTCAGCCCTAGGAGCAGGAGTATTTCGCTTTTATGTCAGATATTGAGTGCAGGAGTATTCCGCATCAGCTTTATATTATATCGGGTGCAGGAGTATTCTGCCCAAGGAGAGTGCAGGAGTATTCTGCCTGTGGTTTAGATCATATCGGGCGCAGGAGTATTCCGCCCCAGGAGTAGGAGTATTCCGCTATGTTTGTTATCAGATTGGATTACCCTCGAATGCAGGAGCATTCCGCTTCGAGATAGGATTACGGGCACATGTGACCCTTTGCATCATATTTCATTTCATATCATTTCATCTCATTTCATTTCATTTCATACCATTGTGTAGACTAGTGGTACATGACTACTGTTCTGCTTATATGTGCATTGCTCATTTTTTGATATGTTTCTTGCATGCATCCTTGGTTGATTTTATGGTTTTATACGTGTTTCTGGTTATTATATAGCTCTGCCTTTTTTACAATTTAAATAAGAGGAATTTGATTTATCTGTTTCTTCTCCCTGGCTAGCTATCCTATTCTTTGAGGTGGCTAGTGTGCCCCACTTATTGAGTCCTTTTGACTCACCCTTGTTTGTTTCTTGTCTATCTGTTTCGTTTCGGCAGGTTCACTTCAGGATTGAGTTCGCCACGTGGTGAAGGAGCGAAGACGACTTCAGTTGTTAGGGTGAGCCAGCTTTTATTCTGGATGGCCACCAGTTTATTGTTTATTATTTCAGTTGCATTTATCTCCCTTCAGGAGGTATCTGTCTTCTTTTGTACTCTTAGATGTCTAGTCTGGATAGCCCTACACCTAGTATTTTGGGTAGTCAGCTGTAAGTTTTTGTACAACTTAGAGGTATCAGTATGTCTGTATTTTTTTTAAAAAGTCTTGTCCTTATTTTTGAATTGTTATATTTATTTTCCTAATAGTTGGTAAGGGTTCGCTCGACGGGTCTAGGGGAGGATGTCGGGTGCCCGCACGACCTAACTGGATTCTGGGTCGTTTCGGAAGGCTTGGTCTTTTTCGTTCTCTCTCAATTTCTATACTCAAAGTCTAGCTAATGAAAGAAAATAGCTAAGTCGCTTATTTATAGTTTTTCATATTCGGGCGAGTTAGGACGAGGCCCAAGAATACCCATAGCCGGAGTAGGTGGACCTTTAACATCAACTAGGAATCTAGGACTTAGAGACTTATCACTTGATGTCTCCTTCTTCTTTGTTGCTGAACCACTCGGCTTTGAAACTTGTGGTTTCGGGTTCACCTTGTTGACATTTTCCAACTCTTTTCTTGCACTAGTCTCACCATCGCTTGTGTTTGTAGGACTTCTTGATTGCATTCTTTCAATCATAGGACTTCTCCTCAATGGTGTCCCGCTATTTCTCTTGTTCGTGGGCTCCCTTACTTGTACTTCTTCTTTCCTAGGAAGGAGGAATTGTAACTTCCCTTATGCTTTAACATGGTAGCCACCAAAGCCTTTGTTGAACTTGAACTATCTATGGAGAACCCAAGGCTTTCCCAACATAACATCACATCCCTCTAAAGGACCCACTTGGCACTCAACTTCTTCTTCAAAGTTCCTTTGCGAAATAACTACCCTAGCCATTCCATCAACACCAGGTATCCCCAACCTTCTCACAACAAGAGGACTAATCCAAATTGCTTCACCTTCATCCACTTGAAGCACATACCCACGATTCTCATTAAGACTCACTACGAATTGATACCATTCTCTTCTTCTTAAGAACTCATCGTAGTAATGTCCCTTAAACTTCCCACCATTAGTAGTCTCACTTGAGGCACTACCATGAGATGGGTACTTCCTTATTTCTCCACTACTAGCAACACCAGTATAGTAGCTACCACTCCCCTTCTCTGATGCGGGGCATACCTCAAGACCGTTCACTAGGAGTCAAGCCAAGTTGATTCAACACACCCACCTTCACTTGACGTGGAGGGACATGGATGGAGGCTCCGAGAGTAGCTTGAAGATCATGCTTTTGAGTGCTATGGATGTTGGATCACCTAGGCCACTTGAAGAGGCCACTGGGGCATGTTTTGAAGCAAATCAAGAAGCCACAGGAACGGGCGGACCGCCTACCCAATTAGGCGGACCGCCTACTTTTGAGCAACTCTCTGGAAAGTGTCTAGGCGCACTGCCTCTGCAAGATGGGCGGACCGCCTAGTGCAAGTAGGCTGGGCGCCTAGTGCAAGTAGGCTGGGCGGCTACTTTGTTGAAGGGATGCGGGATTCCTAGTTTTTATGCTATGCTTTGACAACTTTAGCCCTACGCGGCCTTTATTTTTTTAACCCACTTTAGGGGTATTTTGGAGCTTTTACTATGTGTAAGTGAAGTCTATAGATACTTCACATAACCTCTTCAAACCTTAGCTTACCTTTGAATCTTATGAATGAAGAATAGAGTTTATCCCTTTTTATGAAGAAACCCTTTCTTGGTTCCTTGAATTCACTAGCGGATCTTAGTTGAGTCTTGAACCGACACCCGATCATTCTACTTGCGAGTCTCGGGTGCGACTCGAGGGTGGTTGCATAGTGTAGGTCCTTCTAGACACCGAATCGAGGGTATCTCAGGACAAGTTCCCCGGGGTTACTTCGAAGGGAGTTCGGGAAGTGTCTCGCTCTCCTATCATTCTTTGTCTTGTCGTATTGATCCTTATATCTTGGTATCAGAGCAAGGTTCGGGTTTTGTTTTTACAAACCCCCGACACTTGATTCTTCGTGCCTAGGTTAGTTTCGATATTAGGTTCTTGTTTGTTGTTGAAGAAAAAGAAGAAAAACACAAAAAAAATATGATCATGGATTCTTGGTTTGTTAGACCCGTCGTGTGATTGTTATTGGGGTTTGTTCCTTATTGGAAACCCGTTCTTTCGGTACCCTAAACACGCAATTTGAAGTTGAGACACAAAAATTGAAAATTTGAAACCCTTTGAAAATTTGAAAACTTGAAACCCTAAGCTTGAAATTGATGAACATGGTAGATTACTTGTTTTTGATTGGGGTTTGATAAAAGTTGTTAGGGTTGGTTCTTTGTGATTGAAACAACATTGGGGTACCTTTGAACTGCTAAAACAACGTGAGAATTGTTGAATTTTTGGGTGCAAAATCAAGAAAATCGTGTTTGAAACTGTGCTGAAGCTTGCAGGGGGCGGAGCGCCTAGTATAAGGGGCTGACCGCCTCTTTTTGTTGAGCTCTCTGGATTTTGCACTAGGAGGGGTGCCTAGTTGAGAGGGCGGACCGCCTACTCTCTGTTGCAGAGATTTCAGGCGGACCACCTACTGAAAACAGGTGGGGCGCCTACTTCTGTGAGGCGTAGTTTTGGGTAGTTTTTCGTAGGATCTCTTATTTCTTTGATTGCATTGCATCTAGCTAGTACTTCTTTGAGTAATCTTCCCTACTTGAATTGTGCTGGCCCTTCTAAGCTATTAGGAAACTCAAGCCTAGACCGGAGAGTAGAATTCGAAGAAGATTCGTAGTCTCATTTGGCTCAAGTCCGCACTTAAAGAGCTTATCTGATGAGAATCAAACGCGGAAAAGTAAAAGATAAAGAACGAGACGTAACTCGATCTCTAATCCCAAGTAGCAACGGAGAACTTGTTCCGTTACACCCCGAGAGAAGGACAAGAACACCTACGCTATGCAACTACCCTCGAGCTAACGCGAGCACGCAAGTAGAATGGTCGGAGAGGAAGAGTATTCATCTAGATCCGCTAGAAGACATATGATAAGACTCAAATAGGCGGAAGCAAATAACAAGGATGCGGAAGCAAGAATCACAAGATAACAAGAAAGTAAGGGATTGGGGAGAATAGAAATAGAAGAAAAGAATGGATAAACGATTCAAACCATGAATTGAATATCCGAGAGAGGAAGGGAAACTCGAACCGTACAAGGATTCCGTACTAGTGACGGGTCTCCATAGGCTCCAAGCAAAGAGATAATCCGAAGCTTCAAGCTTCTACAAAGAAGAAGGCCTTGCCTCTCTTACTAAGTCTATTCTTCAATTCTAAACAAGCTAAATGAAATAAATGACTAAGTGTGGTATTTATAGGTTCACCACACTTCTAAATAAAATGTCTAAATAGCCCCTAAGTCTAGTCAAAACAATCAATACATGTCACTTAGGGCTATAGTTGGAATTACACTCAAAATAAGTAGGAAACCCGGATGGGCCTTCAGCAAACTAGGCGCCCCGCCTGAATAGTAGGCGCCCAGAGTAGGCGCCCAGCCTGGAAAATGGGCGGTCCGCCTCTGCAGTAGGCGGCCAGAGATCCTGAGAGGTGTAGTCAACTAGGCGGTCCGCCTAGTCCAATGGGCGGTCCGCCTCCTTCCTGGGAGACTTGGAAACGGCTCAAAATGGACTCTAAGTGTTCCTCCTTGGTCCGTAGCCGGTCCTCCCTCATTGGCACTCAAGTCCATGACTCCAAATCACTCTCGAACCCTCCTCCGGTGCCCTTGCCTTGTATCCTTTGTGCTCTCAGGCTTGGCTCTTGGTGGCTCCAATTCGGGTCTTATCATCCTCCCCTTCTTGAAAGGATTTCGTCCTCGAAATCATACCATCAAGCCTACATTCAAAACAAGCACAAACAAAGCTTCCCACTACAAGAGTAGGTTAGTGTCAAGAGTGTGGGAAAACACACTCTTATGATAGAGCCAAGCATCAATACCAATAAAAAAGCTCATGTCTCCCAAGGAAACAACAAGTACTTGACTCACAAAGGAAGTGCATCCAACACAAGAACAAGCAAAGGAATCAATAGGACATGGAACATGCAAGATATAGCATTCAACTTCCCTATGACCCCTAAGCTTAGGCCCAACATACCAAGCCTTCAAATCAATATCATCACAATGTGACATATTGGCTTTGGCATGCTCAACACTCAAGGTGTGATCAACATATGGGGTGGAGTAAGCAACATAATTCAAGCGACAACTAACATCAAATACTCCACTCCCCTTCTTGGAAGCACTCTTACACACACCAAGAGTGACTTCCTCACCCTCAAACCCATCTCTTAGACAATCTCTCTCACTAGACAAACTATCAAGGAAAGCTTCCATAATGGCTTCTTCATCATTGTAGTCCACACAATCAAGATTAGGACTACTAGAAGACGGACCAACATAATCAATTCCAAGACCATTCGTCTCACTTGTCATTTCAAACAACGGATTGTCTATAGAGTTAAACCTATCAAGCCATGGAGGGTTAATTTCACACTCTTCATACACACTTGAGGAGTCATCAAAAACAAGTCTATCCATCCTATCCACTAGGGACTCCTCAAGGTCACTACCATCCTCACCACAACACATAGACCCACCATTATCAAGCAATTCATCAAGGGAAAGGATAGGGTATTCATTCAACTCGCCTTCCACTTTATCAAAAATTGGTGGTGTGTCATAGCAAAGGTCACAATCAAGGTCAACTACACAATCTTCACTAAAGAGAGGTTCAATGAAAATCGAGCTCACATCATGATGTGGCTTATCATTCCTCTCAACTAGTGGTTCACAACCATACACAAGTTGACCATTTGACTCTACACTAGTTGCAAACACATTGTAATCATACAAATCATCAACTAGTATAGAGGTCTCACAAACACTCTCACATGACAAGGAAGTAACATGTTCAAGGGGAGAACTATCACTTACCTTTGAGTGGCCATCTTGCTCACTCATTGCACTTGAAGTGTCATGGATTGGCTCTCCACCTTGAAGCTCACATTGAAGGTTTGCTTCACCTTGTCCTTCTTTTTTGGAAGATGATTGAGGCTCCAATGGCTTGCCTCCAAGAGTTCCTACACAAGAAGTCACACAAGTAGAAGAAAAAGATAAAGGGTTAGAATAAGGGGTGTCCTCACTCTTTACAATTCTTTTTCCCTCTTTCTTTTCCCTCATTTTCTTTTCAAGGTCGGGTGCAGATTCGGGTGGTGACATCCCACGCACGTCACTCATCACATCCTCTCCTTTTTCCACTCGAGGAATGTCACCGGTCACTCCCTTACTCCTCTCAATCTTTTGTCTCTCAAATTCGGGTGAGTTGGAACGAGGCCCAAGAATACCCATAGCCGGAGTAGGTGGACTTCTAACATCAACCCGGAATCTAGGACTAAGAGACTCATCACTTGATGTCTCTTTCTTCTTTGTAGGTGAACCACTTTGCTTTGGATCTTGTGGTACGGGGCTCACCTTGTTGACATATGTCAACTCTCTTTTTGCACTAGTCCCACCATTGATTGTGAGTGTAGGATTTCTCTTCAATGGTGTCCCACTATTTCTCATGTTCATAGGACTTCTTGATTGCACTCTTTGGATCATAGGGCTTCTCCTCAATGGTGTCCCACCACTTCTCATGTTCATGGGTGTGCTTGGTTGTATTCCTTCTTTCCTAAGAAAAAGGATTTGAAACTTCCCTTGTGCTTGAACACGGTAGCCATCCACAACTTCTTGCGCGATCTTGAAGTATCTATTGGAAAGCCAAGGCCTTCCCAACATAACATCACATCCCACTAAAGGGCCTACTTTGCACTCCACTTCTTCTTCAAAGTTCCTTTGTGAAATAACTACCCTCGCCATTCCATCAACACAAGGTATTCCCAACCTTCTCACTACAAGATGGCTAATCCAACTTGCTTCACCACTATCCACTTGAAGCACATACCCATGATTCCCATTTAGGCTCACTATGAATTGACACCAATCTCTTTTACTCATGAGTTCATCCATGTAACGCCCTTTACACATCCCCCTAATAGTACCTTCACTAATTGGGTACTTTCTCATTTCACCACTACTAGCAATACCATAACCTATAGTGCGACTCATACCATCTCTTCCCTCGGCCTCATTCTCTTTCATCTCATCCTCCAAGTGTTGGACCCTAGTGTCCATTGCCTCTATTTGAGCCAAGAGGCTCGGAAGGTAGGCTTCAACTAACTCCCTCTCACTTACACCTTTCTCACCACTCCTACTTCCCTCCAAACCTCCCTTATGGCTCCTTGTACCTGCAAAAGACATGTTAAGAAAGTGCAAAGGTTAGTATAAACAACCTCACTTGCTCTCCCT
Organism: Petunia secreta; assembly: GCA_029990175.1. NCBI lineage: Eukaryota > Viridiplantae > Streptophyta > Magnoliopsida > Solanales > Solanaceae > Petunia > Petunia secreta. The sequence goes on along the minus strand of JARKIP010000126.1, from coordinate 1,487,404 downwards.
TACCTTTGGTGGTGGCTCTCAACACTCTTTTTAGGGTGCACACTCCCAAACCCCCACCCAAAGATGCCTTTATCTCTTTTAGGAACCACAATGGTAAGATCAATCAACTAGTAGATCCAAGTAAAGGTCCGGAATGGAATTTAGGTGACTCGATGTACGGAAGCTAGTTTAGTGCGCACTTGAAGCAAGCAAGATCTACGACTTTAAGTGAATACTCCAAGACACACAACACCCTAAGGAATGAAAGATTAGTGTTAATAAAGTAGGACTAATACCTTAGAAACACTAACCAAGAGGTACGGAAGCAAACGGATCACAAAAACAACCAAAACGAAGCCAAACGGAGCCTCCCCAGGAGTGGGCGGTCCGCCTCTGTAAAAGGGGCACCCCGCCTACTCAAAATCCAGAGAGTAGCATAAAAAGAGGCGGTCCACCTCTTTGGAGTAGGCGGTCCGCCTACTGGGCTTCTCAGCACGGTCCGAAAACGGGTTTTTGGCCCTTTTGCAACCAAATTTCGATGTTCCAAGGTGTTTTTTCCCAATCCGAAGGTACCCAATGGTGTTTTCAACTACTCTAATCAATCCCCAATGATTTATAACAACACCCAATCCATAACGAATCCAAATCAAGAAATTTCAATCAAATTCTAGGGTTTTTCAATTTTGGGGTTTTGATTTTTCTAACTTGTGATTTTCAACACCGAATCATGTAACAAGGGTACCAAATCAATGGGTCATCATCATAGATCAATTCCCAATATCAAACACCAAAGGAATCATCAAATCCAATCCACAATATGAATTTTTTTTTGTAATTTTCACTTTTTTTCAATTTTTTTGTTTTTCTTCTTTTCTCAAGAACATAAACACAATAACAATAAAGTAAAGATAAGATGAACAAGGATCGTGGATTCGTAAGAACGAAACCCGAGCCTGGCTCTGATACCAAACTGATAAGACCCAAATAGGCGGAAGCAAATAACAAGGATGCGGAAGCAACAATCACAAGATAACAAGAAAGTAAGGGATTGGGGAGAATAGAAATAGAAGAAAGAATTGAATCAAGCTAAATAATTAGATTAATTCAAAGGGAGAAGAGACTTGAACCATTAAACGGGACTCACACTAGCGGTGATCCTCCATGGATTCAACGTAAGAGATACACGAAGTCAACGCTTCAACAAGAAAGGCCTAGCCTATTCTATCTCTCAATTCTATCTTCAAAACTAGCTAAAATGAAATAAATGACTAAGTGTGGTATTTATAGGTTCACCACACTTCTAAATGAAATGTCTAAAAGCCCTCAAATGTAATAAAAACAATACAAGCCTCGTAGGGCCAAAATAGGAACTTTATGCCAAATTCCCGTCCAAAGCTCAGCAAGTAGGCGCCCCTGCCTAGTGGGAGTAGGCGGTCCGCCTACTTCTCCATGCTGTGGAGTAGGCGGCCCAAGCTTCTGCAGAGGCGGTCCGCCCCTTTTCAGGCGCCCCAAAATGCCGAGGCTCAACTTCAACTAGGCGGCCCGCCCCTTTGACTAGGCGGTCCGCCCCTTCCTGGGGGTCCTTGGAATGGCTCAAAATGTGTCTCCCGAGCCTCTCCTTTGGGGCCTAGGTGGTCCTCCTCCCTTGGCGCTCCTTTGCATGATCTTTAAGTTGCTTTCGGGGGCCTTGGCGGTACTCTTTGTGCTCTCAAGCTTGGCTCTTGATGGTTGGCGTTTTGGCTCCAATTTGGATCTTATCATCCTCCCCTTCTTGAAAGGATTTCGTCCTCGAAATCAAACCATCAAGCCTACATTCAAACAAGCACAAACAAAACTTCCCACTACAAGAGTAGGTTAGTGGCAAAAGTGTGGGAAAACACACTCTTGTGATAGAGCCAAGCATCAATACCAATGAAAAAGCTCATGTCTCCCAAGGAAACGACAAGTACTCGACTCACAAAGAAAGTGCACCCAACACATGAACAAACAAGGAGATCAATAGGACATGAAACATGCAAGATATAGCAATCCCTATGACCCCTAAGCTTTTGAGCAACACACCAAGCCTTCAATGCATTACTATCACAATGTGACTCATTGGCTTTGGCATGCCCAACACCCAAGGTGTAATCAATATGTGGGGTGGAGTGAACAAAAAAATTCAATTGACAACTAACATCAAATACTCCACTCCCCTTCTTGGAAGCACTCTTACACGCACCAAGAGTGACTTCCTCACCCTCAAACCCATCTCTAAGACAATCTCCCTCACTAGACAAACTATCAAGGAAAGCTTCCATAATGGATTCTTCATCATTATAGCCTTCACAATCAAGTTTAGGACTACTAGAAGACGGACCATCACAATCAAATCCAAGACCATTTGTCTCACTTATCATTTCAAACAATGGATTGTCTATGCTATCAAGCCATGGAGGGTTAAGTTCACACTCTTCATATACACTTGAGGAGTCATCAAAAACAAGTCTATCCATCCTATCCACTAGGGACTCCTCAAGGTCACTACCATCCTCACTACAACACATAGACCCACCATTATCAAGCAATTCATCAAGGGAAAGGATAGGGTATTCATTCAACTCGCCTTCCACTTTATCAAAAATTGGTGGTGTGTCATAGCAAAGGTCACAATCAAGGTCAACTACACAATCTCCACTAAAGAGAGGTTCAATGAAAATCGAGCTCACATCATGATGTGGCTTATCACTCCTCTCAACTAGTGGTTCACAATCATACACAAGTTGACCATTTGACTCCACACTAGTTGCAAACACATTGTAATCATATATATCATCAACTAGTATAGAGGTTTCACAAACACTCTCACATGACAAGGAAATAACCTTCTCAAGGGGAGAACTATCACTTACCTTTGAGTGGCCATCTTGCTCACTCAATGCACTTGAAGTGTCATGGATTGGCTCTCCACCTTGAAGCTCACATTGAAGGTTTGCTTCACCTTGTCCTTCCTTTTTGGAAGATGATTGAGGCTCCAATGGCTTGCCTCCAAGATTCCCTACACAAGAAGTCAAACAAGTAGAAGAAAAAGACAAAGGGTTAGGGTTAGAATAAGGGGTGTCCTCACTCTTTACAATTCTTTTTCCCTCTTTCTTTTCCCTCATTTTCTTTTCAAGGTCGGGTGTAGATTCGGGTGGTGACATCCCACTCGCGTCACTCATCACATCCTCTCCTTTTTCCACTCGAGGAATGTCACCGGTCACTCCCTTACTCCTTTCAATCTTTTGTCTCTCAAATTCGGGTGAGTTGGGACGAGGCCCAAGAATACCCATAGCCGGAGTAGGTGGACTTCTAACATCAACCCGGAATCTAGGACTAAGAGACTCATCACTTGAGATCTCTTTCTTCTTTGTTGGTGAACCACTTTGCTTTGGATATTGTGGTTCGGGGCTCACCTTGTTGACATATGTCAACTCTCTTTTTGCACTAGTCCCACCATTGATTGTGAGTGTAGGATTTCTCTTCAATGGTGTCCCACTACTTCTCATGTTCATAGGACTTCTTGATTGCACTCTTTGGAGCATAGGGCTTCTCCTCATTGGTGTCCCACCACTTCTCATGTTCATGGGTGTGCTTGGTTGTATTCCTTCTTTCCTAAGAAAAAGGATTTGAAACTTCCCTTGTGCTTGAACACGGTAGCCATCCACAACTTCTTGTGCGATCTTGAAGTATCTATTGAAAAGCCAAGGCTTTCCCAACATAACATCACACCCCACTAAAGGGCCTACTTTGCACTCCACTTCTTCTTCAAAGTTCCTTTGTGAAATAACTACCCTCGCCATTCCATCAACACAAGGTATTCCCAACCTTCTCACTACAAGATGGCTAATCCAACTTGCTTCACCACTATCCACTTGAAGCACATACCCATGATTCCCATTTAGGCTCACTATGAATTGACACCAATCTCTTTTACTCATGAGTTCATCCATGTAACGCCCTTTACACATCCCCCTAATAGTACCTTCACTAATTGGGTACTTTCTCATTTCACCACTACTAGCAATACCATAACCTATAGTGCGACTCATACCATCTCTTCCCTCGGCCTCATTCTCTTTCATCTCATCCTCCAAGTGTTGGACCCTTGATAAGACCCGAATTGGAGCCACCAAGAGCCAAGCATGAGAGCACAAAGGATACAAGGCAAGGGCACCGGAGGAGGGTTCGAGAGTGATTTGGAGTCATGGACTTGAGCGCCAATGAGGGAGGATCGGCTACGGACCAAGGAGGAACACTTAGAGTCCATTTTGAGCCGTTTCCAAGTCTCCCAGGGAGGAGGCGGACCGCCCATTGGACTAGGCGGACCGCCTAGTTGACTACACCTCTCAGGATCTCTGGCCGCCTACTGCAGAGGCGGACCGCCCATTTTCCAGGCTGGGCGCCTACTCTGGGCGCCTACTATTCAGGCGGGGCGCCTAGTTTGCTGAAGGCCCATCCGGGTTCCCTACTTATTTTGAGTGTAATTCCAACTATAGCCCTAAGTGACATGTATTGTTTTGACTAGACTTAGGGGCTATTTAGTCATTTTATTTAGAAGTGTGGTGAACCTATAAATACCACACTTAGTCATTTATTTCATTTAGCTTGTTTAGATTTGAAGAATAGACTTAGAGTAAGAGAGGCAAGGCCTTCTTCTTTGTAGAAGCTTGAAGCTTCGGATTATCTCTTGCTTGGGACCTATGGAGATTCGTCACTAGTACGGATTCTTGTATGGTTCGAGTTTCCCTTCCTCTCCCGGATATTCAATTCATGGTTTGAATCGTTTGTCCATTCTTTTCTTCTATTTCTATTCTCCCCAATCCCTTACTTTCTTGTTATCTTGTGATTCTTGCTTCCGCATCCTTGTTATTTGCTTCCGCGTATTTGGGTCTTATCAGTTTGGTATCAGAGCAAGGCTCGGGATTTGTTCTTACAAACCCTCGATCCTTGTTCATCCTATCTTTAGTTTAGTTTATTGTTATTGTTGTTCTTGCTCTTGAAGAAAAGAAGAAAAACACAAAAAAATTGAAAAATTAAAAAAAAATACAAAAATTGGTGTAACTTTTTGGTATGATCGATTCTTGAAGTGGGTGTTATAGATTCTTGATCCTTGTGGAAAACCCGACGTTTGGGTACCAAAATTGTTTGGATTGGATTGATTTGAAAATTTGAAACCCCAAATTGTAAAACCCTCCCAAAGCCCTTTGTTCTTGAGGAATTTGATTGAATTTGGATTGTGTGATTGTGGGGTTTTAGAATTGAGTACCGGGGTTTGTTCTCCAATGAAAAACAAACAAATAGAAACAAATTTCATGTGAATCGGAGTTGTATAACATAGTTTTTGAAGAATCGAAACCCACCTTTGAACCTTGAAACCCATGTTGAAACCCCAAACTTGAAAACTTTGAATCTTGATTGAGCCTTGTTTGTTGGTGTTTTGGGTGTGAAATCTATTGGGGTTTGAAGGTTATATCTATATTTAACTTTGGGTACCTTCAATTTGTGGAAAAAACGTTGAAATCGGACCCAAAATTGGCTTGGAATTGAAGAAAACGGAGTTGAAAAGTTGCAGGAACAGGTCCCAGGCGGACCGCCTCCCCCCATAGGCGGACCGCCTCCCCACTGTTGGCTCTCTGGACTTCCTGAGGCCCTCCGCCTCACCTCCTAGGCGGACCGCCTCCCACTGGGAAGGTGTCCGGGTACTTTGTTTCTTAAGTTTTCGTGTTTTCTTTGCTTCCGAACTTCTTGGTTAGTGTTTCTAAGGTATTAGTCCTACTTTAATTAACACTAATCTTTGATTCCTTAGGGTGTTGTGTGTCTTGGAGTATTCACTTAAAGTCGTAGATCTTGCTTGCTTCAAGTGCGCACTAAATTAGCTTCCGTACATCGAGTCACCTAAATTCCATTCCGGACCTTTACTTGGATCTACTAGTTGATTGATCTTACCATTGTGGTTCCTAAAAGAGGAGATAAAGGCATCTTTGGGTGGGGGTTTGGGAGTGTGCACCCTAAAAGAGTGTTGAGAGCCACCACCAAAGGTAAGGGAGAGCAAGTGAGGTTGTTTATACTAACCTTTGCACTTTCTTAACATGTCTTTTGCAGGTACAAGGAGCCATAAGGGAGGTTTGGAGGGAAGTAGGAGTGGTGAGAAAGGTGTAAGTGAGAGGGAGTTAGTTGAAGCCTACCTTCCGAGCCTCTTGGCTCAAATAGAGGCAATGGACACTAGGGTCAAACACTTGGAGGATGAGATGAAAGAGAATGAGGCCGAGGGAAGAGATGGTATGAGTCGCACTATGGGTTATGGTATTGCTAGTAGTGGTGAAATGAGAAAGTACCCAATTAGTGAAGGTACTATTAGGGGGATGTGTAAAGGGCGTTGCATGGATGAACTCATGAGTAAAAGAGATTGGTGTCAATTCATAGTGAGCCTAAATGGGAATCATGGGTATGTGCTTCAAGTGGATAGTGGTGAAGCAAGTTGGATTAGCCATCTTGTAGTGAGAAGGTTGGGAATACCTTGTGTTGATGGAATGGCGAGGGTAGTTATTTCACAAAGGAACTTTGAAGAAGAAGTGGAGTGCAAAGTAGGCCCTTTAGTGGGGTGTGATGTTATGTTGGGAAAGCCTTGGCTTTTCAATAGATACTTCAAGATCGCACAAGAAGTTGTGGATGGCTACCGTGTTCAAGCACAAGGGAAGTTTCAAATCCTTTTTCTTAGGAAAGAAGGAATACAACCAAGCACACCCATGAACATGAGAAGTGGTGGGACACCAATGAGGAGAAGCCCTATGCTCCAAAGAGTGCAATCAAGAAGTCCTATGAACATGAGAAGTAGTGGGACACCATTGAAGAGAAATCCTACACTCACAATCAATGGTGGGACTAGTGCAAAAAGAGAGTTGACATATGTCAACAAGGTGAGCCCCGAACCGCAAGATCCAATGCAAAGTGGTTCACCTACAAAGAAGAAAGAGACATCAAGTGATGAGTCTCTTAGTCCTAGATTCCGGGTTGATGTTAGAAGTCCACCTACTCCGGCTATGGGTATTCTTGGGCCTCGTCCCAACTCACCCGAATTTGAGAGACAAAAGATTGAGAGGAGTAAGGGAGTGACCGGTGACATTCCTCGAGTGGAAAAAGGAGAGGATGTGATGAGTGATGTGAGTGGGATGTCACCACCCGAATCTACACCCGACCTTGAAAAGAAAATGAGGGAAAAGAAAGAGGGAAAAAGAATTGTAAAGAGTGAGGACACCCCTTATTCTAACCCTAACCCTTTGTCTTTTTCTTCTACTTGTTTGACTTCTTGTGTAGGGAATCTTGGAGGCAAGCCATTGGAGCCTCAATCATCTTCCAAAAAGGAAGGACAAGGTGAAGCAAACCTTCAATGTGAGCTTCAAGGTGGAGAGCCAATCCATGACACTTCAAGTGCATTGAGTGAGCAAGATGGCCACTCAAAGGTAAGTGATAGTTCTCCCCTTGAGCATGTTACTTCCTTGTCATGTGAGAGTGTTTATGAAACCTCTATACTAGTTGATGATATATATGATTACAATGTGTTTGCAACTAGTGTGGAGTCAAATGGTCAACTTGTGTATGATTGTGAACCACTAGTTGAGAGGAATGATAAGCGACATCATGATGTGAGCTCGATTTTCATTGAACCTCTCTTTAGTGAAGATTGTGTAGTTGACCTTGATTGTGACCTTTGCTATGACACACCACCAATTTTTGATAAAGTGAAAGGCGAGTTGAATGAATACCCTATCCTTTCCCTTGATGAATTGCTTGATAATGGTGGGTCTATGTGTTGTGGTGAGGATGGTAGTGACCTTGAGGAGTCCCTAGTGGATAGGATGGATAGACTTGTTTTTGATGACTCCTCAAGTGTGTATGAAGAGTGTGAAATTAACCCTCCATGGCTTGATAGGTTTAACTCTATAGACAATCCGTTGTTTGAAATGACAAGTGAGACGAATGGTCTTGGAATTGATTATGTTGGTCCGTCTTCTAGTAGTCCTAATCTTGATTGTGTGGACTACAATGATGAAGAAGCCATTATGGAAGCTTTCCTTGATAGTTTGTCTAGTGAGAGAGATCGTCTTAGAGATGGGTTTGAGGGTGAGGAAGTCACTCTTGGTGTGTGTAAGAGTGCTTCCAAGAAGGGGAGTGGAGTATTTGATGTTAGTTGTCGCTTGAATTATGTTGCTTACTCCACCCCATATGTTGATCACACCTTGAGTGTTGAGCATGCCAAAGCCAATATGTCACATTGTGATGATATTGATTTGAAGGCTTGGTATGTTAAGCCTAAGCTTAGGGGTCATAGGGAAGTTGAATGCTATATCTTGCATGTTCCATGTCCTATTGATTCCTTTGCTTGTTCTTGTGTTGGATGCACTTTCTTTGTGAGTCAAGTACTTGTTGTTTCCTTGGGAGACATGAGCTTTTTTATTGGTATTGATGCTTGGCTCTATCATAAGAGTGTGTTTTCCCACACTTTTGACACTAACCTACTCTTGTAGTGGGAAGCTTTGTTTGTGCTTGTTTTGAATGTAGGCTTGATGGTATGATTTCGAGGACGAAATCCTTTCAAGAAGGGGAGGATGATAAGACCCGAATTGGAGCCACCAAGAGCCAAGCATGAGAGCACAAAGGATACAAGGCAAGGGCACCGGAGGAGGGTTCGAGAGTGATTTGGAGTCATGGACTTGAGCGCCAATGAGGGAGGATCGGCTACGGACCAAGGAGGAACACTTAGAGTCCATTTTGAGCCGTTTCCAAGTCTCCCAGGGAGGAGGCGGACCGCCCATTGGACTAGGCGGACCGCCTAGTTGACTACACCTCTCAGGATCTCTGGCCGCCTACTGCAGAGGCGGACCGCCCATTTTCCAGGCTGGGCGCCTACTCTGGGCGCCTACTATTCAGGCGGGGCGCCTAGTTTGCTGAAGGCCCATCCGGGTTCCCTACTTATTTTGAGTGTAATTCCAACTATAGCCCTAAGTGACATGTATTGTTTTGACTAGACTTAGGGGCTATTTAGTCATTTTATTTAGAAGTGTGGTGAACCTATAAATACCACACTTAGTCATTTATTTCATTTAGCTTGTTTAGATTTGAAGAATAGACTTAGAGTAAGAGAGGCAAGGCCTTCTTCTTTGTAGAAGCTTGAAGCTTCGGATTATCTCTTGCTTGGGACCTATGGAGATTCGTCACTAGTACGGATTCTTGTATGGTTCGAGTTTCCCTTCCTCTCCCGGATATTCAATTCATGGTTTGAATCGTTTGTCCATTCTTTTCTTCTATTTCTATTCTCCCCAATCCCTTACTTTCTTGTTATCTTGTGATTCTTGCTTCCGCATCCTTGTTATTTGCTTCCGCGTATTTGGGTCTTATCAGTTTGGTATCAGAGCAAGGCTCGGGATTTGTTCTTACAAACCCTCGATCCTTGTTCATCCTATCTTTAGTTTAGTTTATTGTTATTGTTGTTCTTGCTCTTGAAGAAAAGAAGAAAAACACAAAAAAATTGAAAAATTAAAAAAAAATACAAAAATTGGTGTAACTTTTTGGTATGATCGATTCTTGAAGTGGGTGTTATAGATTCTTGATCCTTGTGGAAAACCCGACGTTTGGGTACCAAAATTGTTTGGATTGGATTGATTTGAAAATTTGAAACCCCAAATTGTAAAACCCTCCCAAAGCCCTTTGTTCTTGAGGAATTTGATTGAATTTGGATTGTGTGATTGTGGGGTTTTAGAATTGAGTACCGGGGTTTGTTCTCCAATGAAAAACAAACAAATAGAAACAAATTTCATGTGAATCGGAGTTGTATAACATAGTTTTTGAAGAATCGAAACCCACCTTTGAACCTTGAAACCCATGTTGAAACCCCAAACTTGAAAACTTTGAATCTTGATTGAGCCTTGTTTGTTGGTGTTTTGGGTGTGAAATCTATTGGGGTTTGAAGGTTATATCTATATTTAACTTTGGGTACCTTCAATTTGTGGAAAAAACGTTGAAATCGGACCCAAAATTGGCTTGGAATTGAAGAAAACGGAGTTGAAAAGTTGCAGGAACAGGTCCCAGGCGGACCGCCTCCCCCCATAGGCGGACCGCCTCCCCACTGTTGGCTCTCTGGACTTCCTGAGGCCCTCCGCCTCACCTCCTAGGCGGACCGCCTCCCACTGGGAAGGTGTCCGGGTACTTTGTTTCTTAAGTTTTCGTGTTTTCTTTGCTTCCGAACTTCTTGGTTAGTGTTTCTAAGGTATTAGTCCTACTTTAATTAACACTAATCTTTGATTCCTTAGGGTGTTGTGTGTCTTGGAGTATTCACTTAAAGTCGTAGATCTTGCTTGCTTCAAGTGCGCACTAAATTAGCTTCCGTACATCGAGTCACCTAAATTCCATTCCGGACCTTTACTTGGATCTACTAGTTGATTGATCTTACCATTGTGGTTCCTAAAAGAGGAGATAAAGGCATCTTTGGGTGGGGGTTTGGGAGTGTGCACCCTAAAAGAGTGTTGAGAGCCACCACCAAAGGTAAGGGAGAGCAAGTGAGGTTGTTTATACTAACCTTTGCACTTTCTTAACATGTCTTTTGCAGGTACAAGGAGCCATAAGGGAGGTTTGGAGGGAAGTAGGAGTGGTGAGAAAGGTGTAAGTGAGAGGGAGTTAGTTGAAGCCTACCTTCCGAGCCTCTTGGCTCAAATAGAGGCAATGGACACTAGGGTCAAACACTTGGAGGATGAGATGAAAGAGAATGAGGCCGAGGGAAGAGATGGTATGAGTCGCACTATGGGTTATGGTATTGCTAGTAGTGGTGAAATGAGAAAGTACCCAATTAGTGAAGGTACTATTAGGGGGATGTGTAAAGGGCGTTGCATGGATGAACTCATGAGTAAAAGAGATTGGTGTCAATTCATAGTGAGCCTAAATGGGAATCATGGGTATGTGCTTCAAGTGGATAGTGGTGAAGCAAGTTGGATTAGCCATCTTGTAGTGAGAAGGTTGGGAATACCTTGTGTTGATGGAATGGCGAGGGTAGTTATTTCACAAAGGAACTTTGAAGAAGAAGTGGAGTGCAAAGTAGGCCCTTTAGTGGGGTGTGATGTTATGTTGGGAAAGCCTTGGCTTTTCAATAGATACTTCAAGATCGCACAAGAAGTTGTGGATGGCTACCGTGTTCAAGCACAAGGGAAGTTTCAAATCCTTTTTCTTAGGAAAGAAGGAATACAACCAAGCACACCCATGAACATGAGAAGTGGTGGGACACCAATGAGGAGAAGCCCTATGCTCCAAAGAGTGCAATCAAGAAGTCCTATGAACATGAGAAGTAGTGGGACACCATTGAAGAGAAATCCTACACTCACAATCAATGGTGGGACTAGTGCAAAAAGAGAGTTGACATATGTCAACAAGGTGAGCCCCGAACCGCAAGATCCAATGCAAAGTGGTTCACCTACAAAGAAGAAAGAGACATCAAGTGATGAGTCTCTTAGTCCTAGATTCCGGGTTGATGTTAGAAGTCCACCTACTCCGGCTATGGGTATTCTTGGGCCTCGTCCCAACTCACCCGAATTTGAGAGACAAAAGATTGAGAGGAGTAAGGGAGTGACCGGTGACATTCCTCGAGTGGAAAAAGGAGAGGATGTGATGAGTGATGTGAGTGGGATGTCACCACCCGAATCTACACCCGACCTTGAAAAGAAAATGAGGGAAAAGAAAGAGGGAAAAAGAATTGTAAAGAGTGAGGACACCCCTTATTCTAACCCTAACCCTTTGTCTTTTTCTTCTACTTGTTTGACTTCTTGTGTAGGGAATCTTGGAGGCAAGCCATTGGAGCCTCAATCATCTTCCAAAAAGGAAGGACAAGGTGAAGCAAACCTTCAATGTGAGCTTCAAGGTGGAGAGCCAATCCATGACACTTCAAGTGCATTGAGTGAGCAAGATGGCCACTCAAAGGTAAGTGATAGTTCTCCCCTTGAGCATGTTACTTCCTTGTCATGTGAGAGTGTTTATGAAACCTCTATACTAGTTGATGATATATATGATTACAATGTGTTTGCAACTAGTGTGGAGTCAAATGGTCAACTTGTGTATGATTGTGAACCACTAGTTGAGAGGAATGATAAGCCACATCATGATGTGAGCTCGATTTTCATTGAACCTCTCTTTAGTGAAGATTGTGTAGTTGACCTTGATTGTGACCTTTGCTATGACACACCACCAATTTTTGATAAAGTGGAAGGCGAGTTGAATGAATACCCTATCCTTTCCCTTGATGAATTGCTTGATAATGGTGGGTCTATGTGTTGTGGTGAGGATGGTAGTGACCTTGAGGAGTCCCTAGTGGATAGGATGGATAGACTTGTTTTTGATGACTCCTCAAGTGTGTATGAAGAGTGTGAAATTAACCCTCCATGGCTTGATAGGTTTAACTCTATAGACAATCCGTTGTTTGAAATGACAAGTGAGACGAATGGTCTTGGAATTGATTATGTTGGTCCGTCTTCTAGTAGTCCTAATCTTGATTGTGTGGACTACAATGATGAAGAAGCCATTATGGAAGCTTTCCTTGATAGTTTGTCTAGTGAGAGAGATCGTCTTAGAGATGGGTTTGAGGGTGAGGAAGTCACTCTTGGTGTGTGTAAGAGTGCTTCCAAGAAGGGGAGTGGAGTATTTGATGTTAGTTGTCGCTTGAATTATGTTGCTTACTCCACCCCATATGTTGATCACACCTTGAGTGTTGAGCATGCCAAAGCCAATATGTCACATTGTGATGATATTGATTTGAAGGCTTGGTATGTTAAGCCTAAGCTTAGGGGTCATAGGGAAGTTGAATGCTATATCTTGCATGTTCCATGTCCTATTGATTCCTTTGCTTGTTCTTGTGTTGGATGCACTTTCTTTGTGAGTCAAGTACTTGTTGTTTCCTTGGGAGACATGAGCTTTTTTATTGGTATTGATGCTTGGCTCTATCATAAGAGTGTGTTTTCCCACACTTTTGACACTAACCTACTCTTGTAGTGGGAAGCTTTGTTTGTGCTTGTTTTGAATGCAGGCTTGATGGTATGATTTCGAGGACGAAATCCTTTCAAGAAGGGGAGGATGATAAGACCCGAATTGGAGCCACCAAGAGCCAAGCATGAGAGCACAAAGGATACAAGGCAAGGGCACCGGAGGAGGGTTCGAGAGTGATTTGGAGTCATGGACTTGAGCGCCAATGAGGGAGGATCGGCTACGGACCAAGGAGGAACACTTAGAGTCCATTTTGAGCCGTTTCCAAGTCTCCCAGGGAGGAGGCGGACCGCCCATTGGACTAGGCGGACCGCCTAGTTGACTACACCTCTCAGGATCTCTGGCCGCCTACTGCAGAGGCGGACCGCCCATTTTCCAGGCTGGGCGCCTACTCTGGGCGCCTACTATTCAGGCGGGGCGCCTAGTTTGCTGAAGGCCCATCCGGGTTCCCTACTTATTTTGAGTGTAATTCCAACTATAGCCCTAAGTGACATGTATTGTTTTGACTAGACTTAGGGGCTATTTAGTCATTTTATTTAGAAGTGTGGTGAACCTATAAATACCACACTTAGTCATTTATTTCATTTAGCTTGTTTAGATTTGAAGAATAGACTTAGAGTAAGAGAGGCAAGGCCTTCTTCTTTGTAGAAGCTTGAAGCTTCGGATTATCTCTTGCTTGGGACCTATGGAGATTCGTCACTAGTACGGATTCTTGTATGGTTCGAGTTTCCCTTCCTCTCCCGGATATTCAATTCATGGTTTGAATCGTTTGTCCATTCTTTTCTTCTATTTCTATTCTCCCCAATCCCTTACTTTCTTGTTATCTTGTGATTCTTGCTTCCGCATCCTTGTTATTTGCTTCCGCGTATTTGGGTCTTATCAACCCTAGTGTCCATTGCCTCTATTTGAGTCTTATAAACATACAAGTCCAAGATCAAAGGGTTTCATTCAATACCAAGAGCCATGCTCATGTTCAATGTTTAACATTCATCAATATCAATAATAATCTAAGTGTAAAATAAGCTATGCTTGGGTATTTATAGTGTTTTCCCAAGCTTACACAAAGACGTAATTACCCTTACTAATAAGGTTCATCAAATAAGCCACGCAGGGCAAAATAGTAAAAGAAACATAAGTTCAGCAGCTAGGTGGGGCGCCTGGGGCTGGGAGGGGCGCCTGGTTCATGTTGAAGCTAGGCTGGGCGCCTGGATCTAGGCGGGGCGCCTGGCTTGGCCTTCAGCTAGGCTGGGCGCCTGAAGCTAGGCGGGGCGCCTGGCTTGGCCTTCAGCTAGGCTGGGCGCCTAGCCAGGTGGGGCGCCTGGTGCATTTTCTGAGCCTTAGGCAGTGAGCTCCCTAGGCGGGGCGCCTGGGGTAGGCGGGGCGCCTAGCTCTGCTGGGTTCTCTTCTTCCTTAGGCGTGAGGCCTAGCTTGAGCACCCGAAACGGCTTCCAATCGCTTCCTTCTTCAAGGCCCTTCCTCACCAAGTGTATGTGCACTCCTTGGATCTCCTTAGCTTGACTACGTGTGAATGGTCTTGAGGGGGTTTGGGTCTCATCATCCTCCCCTTCTTGAGAAGATTTCGTCCTCGAAATTGAGGCATCATCACCCACGACCGCATCATCACCTACATCCAAAGGAACCAAGTCACAAACATTAAAAGTATTAGAAACTTGATACTCACTTGGCAAGTCGACCACATAGGCGTTGTTGTTTATCTTTGAAAGCACTTGGAATGGGCCATCGCCACGGGGTGCTAACTTCCCTTTTCTAAGGTTTGGAAACCTTTCTTTCCGGAAGTGCACCCACACATAGTCACCCTTCTTGAGTTCCACCTTCTTGCGTCCTTTGTTTTTCTTGGAAGCAACCTTAGCATAGGCTTCCTCCAAATTCTTCTTTGCCTTTGCATGGAGTTCCATCATTGCTTTTGCTCTAGCTTTACCTTCAAAATTAACAACCATTTCCCTTGGCAAAGGGGTTAGATCAAGGGGAATCAAGGGGTTAAAACCATAAACACACTCGAATGGAGTCATGCCAATCATTCTATGCACGGTTCGATTGTAGGCAAACTCCATAAGAGGTAAACGATCAATCCAAGTCCCGGCCTTACCCCGGGTCATGGCTCTAAGAAGAGCACCCAAGGTTCGGTTTACCACTTCCGTTTGCCCATCGGTTTGTGGGTGGTGGGACGTGGAGAACAAGAGCTTGGTGCCTAAAGCACCCCATAAACTTCGCCAAAAATGGCTTAGGAACTTAGTGTCCCTATCACTCACTATAGTTTGAGGCACACCATGTAACTTCAAAACATTTTCAACAAACAAGGAAGCTACATGTTGGGCATCATCGCATTTCTTGCATGGAATGAAATGAGCCATCTTTGAGAACCTATCCACAACAACATAAATGCTATCATGGCCTCCCCTAGTCCTAGGTAATCCCATCACAAAATCCATTGAGATATCCAACCAAGGACTAGTAGGTACGGGGAGAGGGGTATACAACCCATGGGGGAGGGCTTTGGATTTAGCACGCTTGCACTCAAGGCAATTGTTGCAAAACTTTTCCACTTGCACCCCCATCTTTGGCCAATGAAATTGTTCTTTAAGAATAGCCAAAGTCTTTCTTGTGCCAAAATGTCCCATGAGTCCCCCGCAATGTGCCTCTTGCACAAGCAACTCCCTCCAAGAGGACTCCGGAATGCACACTCTACCATTTTTGAAGATATAACCTTTAACCCATTGGTATTTTTCAACTCTCTCCCCCTTCTCTAGAGCGTCATGGACACTCTTTAGCTTTGGGTCATGAGCATACATCAATTTAATGCTCTCAAAACCCATGAGCTTAGAGGTGAGAGTGGTGGCTAGAGCAAACTTTCTCGAAAGCGCATCCGCCACAACATTGTCCTTCCCTTTCTTATATTGAATCACATAGGGAAAGGACTCAATGAATTCAACCCACTTGGCATGTCTCTTATTGAGCTTCTCTTGGCCTCTCAAATGCTTGAGTGACTCATGGTCACTCTTGATTACAAATTCACGAGGCCAAAGATAGTGTTGCCAATGGGCAAGGGCTCTCACAAGGGCATACAACTCCTTGTCATATGTAGAATAGTTCAAGGAGGCCCCTTTCAACTTTTCACTAAAGTAGGCGATGGGTTTGCTATCTTGCATTAATACACCACCAATTCCCACCCCCGAGGCATCACACTCAACCTCAAATGCCTTTCCGAAGTCGGGCAATTGCAATAGAGGGGCGGTACTAAACCTACTTTTCAATTCATGGAAGGCCTTCTCTTGAGGCTCTCCCCAAACAAACGGTTGGTCTTTCTTCACCAATTCGGTGAGTGGAGCGGCAATGGAGCTAAAGTCCCTCACAAATCGCCAATAAAAGCTTGCGAGACCATGAAAGCTCCTCACTTGAGTCACGGTAGTAGGAGTAGGCCAATCACGTATGGCCTCTACCTTGGACTCATCCACCTCCACTCCTCGGGCACTCACAACAAACCCAAGGAAGACAACCTTATCCACACCAAAGGCACACTTTTTGAAATTAGCATAGAGCTTTTCGGCTCTCAAAGCATCAAGCACTTGCCTAAGGTGGTCAACATGTTCATCCATTGTCTTACTATAGATCAAGATATCATCAAAATAGACAACAACAAACTTGTTGATAAAAGACTTCAAAACATGATTCATGAGTCGCATGAAAGTGCTAGGTGCGTTGGAAAGCCCGAAGGGCATTACCAACCATTCATAGAGACCGAATTTGGTCTTGAATGCGGTTTTCCATTCATCCCCAGGTTTCATCCGGATTTGATGGTAACCGGACCTAAGGTCGATTTTGGAAAAGACACACGACCCACTCAACTCATCCAACATATCATCAAGCCGTGGAATAGGGTGACGGTACTTGACCGTTATCTTATTCACGGCTCGGCAATCTACACACATTCTCCAAGTGCCGTCTTTCTTTGGGACAAGAATGACCGGTACGGCACAAGGACTCAAACTCTCCCTTACCAAGCCTTTGGAAAGCAAGTCATCAACTTGTTTTTGCAACTCCCTTGTATCCTCGGGATTGCTTCTATAGGCCGGCTTGTTCGGGATTTGAGAGCCCGGAATAAAGTCAATTTGATGTTCAATTCCTCTCAAGGGAGGTAAGCCATCGGGCATCTCATCCGGGAACATGTCCCCAAAGTTTTCCAAGACATTTTTCAAAGCACTAGGCATAGGGCTAGAAGAAAAATCACAATTAGAGTTAAGGATCATACCTTTGTGCACTAGGCATAGGAGAAACTTGGTGCCATCATTACCTTTCAAGAGCTCGCCCGGTTGCATCATGGCACACATGCCACCGGTAGATGAAGTAGGTGGGATTGCCACCATGCTTTTGGACAAAGGGTTAGTCTCAATGAGTGACTTAGCCTTTGCCACCTCCCTCAACTCCTTCATTTTCTTGTAATCATCACTTACTTGCTTAGGAGTGAGAGGTTTAAGCACAAATCTCTTCCCTTCATGTTTGACCGTGTAAGTGTTGACACGACCTTCATGCACCACTTGCCTATCGAATTGCCATGGCCTCCCTAAGAGTAGGTGGCATGCTTGCATAGGCACAACGTCAAACAAATGCTCATCCACATAACTACCCATTCGAAACTTGATCATGGCTTGTTTCATCACCTTAAGCTCTCCACATTCACTAAGCCATTGTAACCGGTAAGGTTTAGGATGCTTCATGGTAGTTAACTTCAATTGAGCCACTAGTGATTGACTCACTACATTTGCACAACTTCCGGAATCAATTATCATAGAGCAAACAACATCTTTGACCCGGCACCTAGCATGGAAAAGATTTTCCCTTTGCAAGGTTTCACTATCTTCCACAATCATAGCTCCTAGGCTCCTTCTCACAACCAAGAAAGTATGAGGATCCTCATCCTCCATCGTATCATCAAGAAAATCATTCTCCTCTACTCCCTCATCTCCCTCTACTCCCTCTACTCCCTCATCCTCCGATTCACTCTCTTTCTCATATGCATCATTACCAACAACAATCATGGTCCTCTTTGTAGGACATTCCCTAGCAAAGTGACCATACCCCTTGCACTTGTGGCATTGTATTGAAGAAGAAGTAGGAGCATGTAGTTGAGTTTTAGAGTTACCTCCCACATTAGGTGTGTTCTTCTCAAACGGCTTTTTCACATCCTTGGTAGCATTTGCACCACTTGTTCCACTTGCACTTGGGAACCTTGCATTTGTAGTAGGAGGCTTCCAATCCTTTGGTTTGCTTGTTGGAGTAGGAGTGCTACTCTTGTAGCGGAGGGATTTCTCCTCCTTGAGCCATTTCTCGGCCTCAACCGCATCTTCACATAGCTTGTAATGATCATCATATTTGTGGAACTTCAATTGTGAAGCTATGTCTCGGTTCAAGCCCCCTTTGAAACGGATCATGGCCGTCTCATTGTCCTCATCATCTAAGTCAAGGATCATTCGGATTTGCTCAAATTCATTGAAGTATTCACCAACCGATTTGTATCCTTGCTTCAAATCATATAGACGCCTTTGTTGTTCAACCCGGTATTGGTTGGTCAAGTACTTCTCATCCATCACACGGATCAACTCTTCCCAAGTAAGGTTAATAGCCATACCCGTCCTTCTTCTATTTCTCTTCACCGACTCCCACCAAGTAGAAGCAAAAGATTCAAAGGAGGATATTGCATACTTGGTCTTCTTCACATCGGGCATATCATTGGTGTCAAAGATACGCTCCATAGCCAATTTCCAACCAATGTACTCCATCGGGTCACTACTCCCTTTGAAAGAAGGAATAGTGAGCTTCACACTATTAAGGTTGTTGTTGTTGTCACGACCCCCTTGGAATGGCTCCGGTTGGCCTCCTTGGTGATCATCATAAGCAACATAGTCCCTTCTAACATTCCTTCCTCCATATCCTAAGGGTGGCCCTCGACCTCGGCCTCTACCCCGATCCACATTTCGACCCCAATTCATAGCTCGCCTTGGTTGAAAGTGATCATCAAACCCATACACATTGTCATCATAATCAACTTCCTCCCCTTCTTGAGCCTCAACAACTTGCTCAAGAGGTTGCACATTTCGGACGGGTCTTGGTAGTGGAAAGTTTCTTGGAGGATTGTCAAAGATACGGGGAATGCCCGTTCGTTCAATTCTCTCTCGGTCCTCCTTTACCCGTTGTTGATTGAGCAATTCAACAACTTGCTCCGGGGTAAAAGTAGGGCTACTTGAGCCTTCACCGGTCTCAATTTGGACACTCGGGGTCCCCTTTTCAATTGGGACACTCGGGGTCCCATGTTCACCTTGAGTACTCGAGGCTCCTTTTTCAAGAGAATCAATTCTTTGGTTCATGAGGTCCATCTTGGCAAGAAGGTTAGCCAAGGCCTCCTTAATGAAATCTTGACCTTCGTTGGCCATTGTACCTACAAGAAAGAAACAAGAGTTAGTTAAAACACCTCACTCGCTCCCTCACTTGTGTTCGCTCGGATCACTCTTTTGGGTGGCGGTGGATATTTCACTCAACTTGTAGTTCCAAAGCTTCACGTAGATGATTAGCAACTCCTCAACTCAACTAAACTATTCACGAGTCACGCACACTCCGGGGTGAGTGGAATGAATGGGACTCAATGAACGCTAGGCACTTTGAAGTGAGGACTTGAGTTAAAAGATTTTACGCTTTTCCTTAGAAATCTACTCTCCTTGCTAGGCACGAATCACTTAAAAGCAATTAAAAGGGTTAGCACTATTCAAGTAGATCGGTTACTCAAAGTAGTACTAACTAGATGTTATGTTATCAAACAAAGGGAAATACCTACGAAAATCTACCCGAAACAATACGTTCAGCACTCAGGAGGGGCGCCTGAAACTCAGGTGGGGCGCCTAGTTTGTGCTGTATGCCAGGCGGGGCGCCTGAGTCTAGGCGGGGCGCCTGGGACTTAGGCAGTAGCCAAGTCAGGCGGGGCGCCTGGCTTAGGCGGGGCGCCTAGCCTGAAGCTTTTTCCAACTCGTTCCAAACTCGTTTCAAGTCGATTTTCAAGCCTTAAATCCGATGTTTTCAACTTGTTTTCACAATCCGATGATACCCAAAGTTGTGTTTGATCTTCCTTAACAAAACCCAATCAAATTTTCAATCAAACAATCAATCAAATCAGGGTTCAATCTCAAGAACTCAAGAACACAAGGGTTTATCAAAAGGGTTTCAACAACGATTGTGATTCATCAAAGTAGGGGTTAAACATGTTCAAATCCCACAAAATTGGTACCGAATTGTTTGTTTTTCAATGAAGATCAATCCCCAATAACAAGTGTCCAAACAAACATCAATCCAACCCAAGAATCAAGGCAAAATTCATCAAGAACAAGTTCTTCAAGGGTTTAAGGGGTTTTGGGGTTTCAAATTTTCAAACTCCACCAATCCAAACAATTTTGGTATCCAAGTAACGGGAAATCAATCACGATCAAGAATCCATAACACCCATATCACAAATCATCCAAATCAACAAGTTACACCAAATTTTTGTATTTTTCAATTTTTCAATTTTTTTTTGCAATTTTCTCCTTTCTAATAACTTCAACAACAAGAAAACTAAAAGAAGATACTAGGCACGAAGAATCAAGGGTCGGGGGTTTGTAGAAACAAAACCCGAGCCTTGCTCTGATACCAAACTGATGAGAATCAAACGCGGAAAAGTAAAAGATAAAGAACGAGACGTAACTCGATCTCTAATCCCAAGTAGCAACGGAGAACTTGTTCCGTTACACCCCGAGAGAAGGACAAGAACACCTACGCTATGCAACTACCCTCGAGCTAACGCGAGCACGCAAGTAGAATGGTCGGAGAGGAAGAGTATTCATCTAGATCCGCTAGAAGACATACAAGTCCAAGATCAAAGGGTTTCATTCAATACCAAGAGCCATGCTCATGTTCAATGTTTAACATTCATCAATATCAATAATAATCTAAGTGTAAAATAAGCTATGCTTGGGTATTTATAGTGTTTTCCCAAGCTTACACAAAGACGTAATTACCCTTACTAATAAGGTTCATCAAATAAGCCACGCAGGGCAAAATAGTAAAAGAAACATAAGTTCAGCAGCTAGGTGGGGCGCCTGGGGCTGGGAGGGGCGCCTGGTTCATGTTGAAGCTAGGCTGGGCGCCTGGATCTAGGCGGGGCGCCTGGCTTGGCCTTCAGCTAGGCTGGGCGCCTGAAGCTAGGCGGGGCGCCTGGCTTGGCCTTCAGCTAGGCTGGGCGCCTAGCCAGGTGGGGCGCCTGGTGCATTTTCTGAGCCTTAGGCAGTGAGCTCCCTAGGCGGGGCGCCTGGGGTAGGCGGGGCGCCTAGCTCTGCTGGGTTCTCTTCTTCCTTAGGCGTGAGGCCTAGCTTGAGCACCCGGAACGGCTTCCAATCGCTTCCTTCTTCAAGGCCCTTCCTCACCAAGTGTATGTGCACTCCTTGGATCTCCTTAGCTTGACTACGTGTGAATGGTCTTGAGGGGGTTTGGGTCTCATCATTATCGTTCCAATAGAGTCATATAAACTCCACTCACCCCGGAGTGCATTTGGCTTTTGAGTTGAGTGATTAAGTTGAGGTTTGCTATTCAACTTAGTGAAGCTTTGGATTCAAGCAAGAGTGAAATAGCCACCACCACTAAACGAGTGATCCGAGTGAAACACTCGTGAGGAAGTGAGTAAGGCTGTTTTGCTAACGTTTGTTTCTTGTGTAGGTACAATGTTCACCGAAGGAGAAGATTTCGCTAAGAGTGCCCTTGCTACTATCCTTGCCAAATTGGATAGTATGAACTTGAGGATTGAAAACCTTGAGAGGGCATCATCAAGTACCCTAGTTGAGCAAGGGACTTCTAATGTCCAATCGGAGAAGGGGACCCCGAGTGTCCAAGTTGAGAAAGGGGCCCCGAGTGCCCAAGTTGAGGCCGGAGAAGGCACAAGTAGTCCGACCTTTACCCTAGAACAAGTTGCGGAGTTGCTTCATCACCAACAACGGGTAAGGGAGGATCGTGATCGAATTGACCTATTGTTGGGCAATACCAAACGTGTGACCATTCCAAACCTTATGGGCAATCCCCAAAGGAATGCTCCACTTCCCGGACCAATCCGAAATGTTCAACCTCTTGAGCAAGTTGCACAAGCTCAAGAAGAGGAGGAGGATGAATATGGTGATGGTGGGTATGATGCTCACTATCAATTTAGGGGTCGGAATGTGGATAGGGGTCGATGCCGAGGTCGAGGGCCACCCAATGGGTACTTTGGAGGAAATGCTAGGAGGGATCTTGGTGGATATGGGGATCACTTTGGAGGCCACCCGGAGCCTTTCCAAGGGGGTCGTGAAAACAACAACAATCTTAATAGTGTGAAGCTCACTATTCCTTCTTTCAAAGGAAGTAGTGACCCAGCGGAGTACCTAGATTGGAAGTTGTCTATGGAGCGTATATTTGACACCAATGATATGCCCGAAGTGAAGAAAACCAAGTATACTATCTCTTCCTTTGAATCCTTTGCTTCCACTTGGTGAGAGTCGGTGAAGATGAATAGAAGGAGGACGGGAATGGCTATTAATCTTACTTGGGAAGACTTGATCCGTGTGATGGATGAAAAGTACTTGACTAACCAATACCGAGTGGAGCAACAAAAACGTCTCTATGAGTTGAAGAAAGGTTCCAAATCGGTTGGGGAGTACTTCAATGAGTTTGAACAAGTCCGGATGACTCTAGACTTGGATGAGGAAGATAATGCGACGGCCATGATCCGTTTCAAAGGGGGCTTAAATCGAGACATAGCTTTACTTTTGAAGTTTCACAAGTACAATGATCACTACAAGCTATGTGAAGATGCGGTTGAAGCCGAGAAGTGGCTCAAAGAGGAGAAATCCCTTCGCTACAAGAGTAGTACTACTACTACTCCCTTGAGCAAGCCATAGGAGTGGAAGACTCCTACAACAAATGCCAGATTCCCGAATGCAAGTGGTGCAAGTGCTAGCAAGGATGTGAAGAAGCCTTATGAGAAGGCTACACAACATGTGGTAGGTAACTCTAGTACGCACTTGAGTAATCCTATCTCTACTTCTACTCAATGCTTTAAGTATAAGGGTTATGGACATATCTCCAAAGATTGCCCTATCCGAAAAACTATGGTTCTTGTGGGTGACTTGGTGTATGAACAAGATAGTGAACCCGAGGAAGAAGAGGGAGTAGAGGGTGATGAGGAGGGTTGATAAGGATCAATACGACAAAACAATAAAGATAGGAGAGCGAGACACTTCTCGAACTCCCTTCGAAGTAACCCCGGGGAACTTGTCCCGAGATACCCCCGAATCGGCGTCTAGAAGGACCTACACTATGCAACCACCCTCGAGTCGCACCCGGGACTCGCAAATAGAATGATCGGGTTTTCGATTCAAGACTCAACTAGGTTCCACTAGTGATTTCAAGCAACCAAAGAAAGGGTTTCTTCAATAAAGAGATAAACTCTATTCATCATTCATAAGATTAAAAGGTAAGCTCATGTTTGAGGAGGCTAAGTGAAGTATTTATAGGCTTCACTTAGTCATACTAAAAGGTCTAAAGTACCCCAAAAGTGAGTTAAAACAAATAAGGCCACGCAGGGCTATAGTTGGAAATTCATGCAAAAAGTAGTAAAATATCCCGCATGCTGAAACAGGGGGAGGCGCTCCGCCTCCAGCTGATGAGGCGCTCCGCCTTCTTCTGCTCAGCTCTCTGTTTTTTGGTAGGCGCTCCGCCTCAACTTTGAGGCGCTCCGCCTCCTTCTGGAACTTGTGCAAGAGGCTCAAAATCAGCTTGGGGTGGATCCCCTTGGAGCCCAAGTGTTCCTCCATCCATGGTGCTCAAAAGCATGATCCTCGAGCTACTCTCGGAGCCTCCTTCCATGTCCCTCCAAGTCAAATGATGATGGGTGTCTTGAATCAACTTAGCTTGACTCCTAGTGAACGGCCTTGAGGTCATATGCCCCGCATCATCCTCCCCTTCTTGGGAAGGTTTCGTCCTCGAAACCATGGCTTCCTCCTCTCCGGCATCACCATCTCCTACATCACAAGGGATCAAGTCAGTCACATTAAAAGTATTAGACACATTGTACTTACCGGGTAGATCAATCACATAGGCGTTGTTGTTGATCTTGGAAAGCACTTGAAAAGGACCATCTCCACGGGGTGCCAACTTCCCTTTCCTAAGGTTTGGAAACCTTTCTTTGCGGAAGTGCACCCACACCCAATCTCCTTTTTTAAGCTCAAGCTTCTTCCTTCCCTTGTTCTTCTTGGAAGCAACCTTGGCATAGGCTTCCTCCAAGTTCTTCTTGGCTTTACCATGGAGCTCAATCATAGCCTTTGCTCGGCTTTTCCCTTCAAAATTAGCAACCATTTCCCTTGGCAAAGGGGTTAGATCAAGGGGAATCAAGGGATTAAAACCATACACACATTCAAATGGAGTCATGCCAATCAAGCTATGCAAAGTACGATTGTAGGCAAACTCCATGAGAGGAAGTTTATCAACCCACGTCCCGGCCTTACCTCGGGTCATGGCCCTTAGAAGAGCACCCAAAGTCCGGTTTACCACCTCGGTTTGCCCATCCGTTTGTGGGTGGTGGGACGTAGAAAACAAGAGCTTGGTGCCAAGCTCACCCCACAAACTTCACCAAAAGTGGATTAGGAACTTAGTGTCTCTATCACTTACAATGGTTTGAGGCACACCATGCAATTTCAAGACATTGTCAATGAACAAAGAGGCAACATGTTGTGCATCATCACACTTCTTACAAGGAATGAAGTGAGCCATTTTGGAGAACCTATCCACGACAACATAAATGCTATCATGGCCCCCCCTAGACCGTGGCAAGCCCATCACAAAATCCATTAATATATCAATCCACGGACTAGTAGGCACGGGGAGGGGAGTTTACAAACCATGAGGGTTAGCTTTAGATTTCGCATGCTTGCACTCAAGGCAATTTTTGCAAAGCTTTTCAACTTGAACCCCCATCTTTGGCCAATGGAATTGCTCCGTGAGAATGGCCAAGGTCTTATTTCTCCCAAAGTGTCCCATCAAGCCCCCACAATGAGCTTCACGAATCAACAATTCCCTCCAAGAGGACTCGGGAACACACACTTTACCATTTTTAAAGATATATCCATTAACCCATTGGTATTTTTCAACCCTTTACCCCTTCTCAAGAGCTTCATGAATGCTCTTTAGCTTAGGGTCATGAGCATACATCAATTTAATGCTCTCAAAACCCATGAGCATGGAGGCTAGGGTGGTGGCTAGAGTAAACTTTCGAGAAAGTGCGTCCGCCACTACATTGTCTTTCCCTTTCTTGTATTGGATAACATAGGGAAAAGACTCAATGAACTCTACCCACTTGGCATGACGCTTGTTCAATTTCTCTTGGCCTCTAAGATGCTTGAGTGACTCATGGTCACTCTTGATCACAAATTCTCTAGGCCAAAGGTAGTGTTGCCAATGAGCAAGAGCTCTCACCAAGGCGTACATCTCTTTGTCATACGTAGAGTAGTTCAAAGATGAACCCTTCAATTTCTCACTAAAGTAGGCTATGGGTTTTCCATCTTGCATTAAAACACCACCAATTCCCACCCCCGAGGCATCACATTAAACCTCAAATGCCTTTCCGAAGTCGGGCAATTGCAATAGGGGGGCGGTACTCAACCTACTTTTCAATTCATGGAAGGCCTTCTCTTGAGGCTCTCCCCAAATGAAAGGTTTGTCCTTCTTCACCAATTCGGTGAGTGGAGCGGCAAGGGAGCTAAAATCTTTCACAAATCGTCTATAAAAACTAGCAAGACCATGAAAGCTCCTCACTTGAGTCGCGGTAGTAGGAGTAGGCCAATCAAGTATGGCCTCTACCTTAGACTCATCCACTTCCACTCCTTGGGCACTCACAACAAACCCAAGAAAGACTACCTTCTGATGCAATCGAAAATACGAAAGCGATAAAAGATAAAAGCGAGACGAGACTTACACTAAAGTTCGAGTAGCAACGAAGAACTAGTTCCGCTACACCCCAAACGATTGGAAAGAATCACCTAACACTATGCAACTATCCTCAAGAGTCACGAGGCTCGAGCAAATAGAATGATCGAAGACGGATTGAAGAACAACTTGGATTCATCCAATTGATTTCAAGCCAAAAGGGTTACAAGGTTCAAGAGCATTGCTCATTTAATGTTTTGTGTTCAAAGTAGTGTAAAAAACAATAAATGATGAAAGAGGGCATTTATAGCACCCCATTACAATATTTCCTAGGTTCTGGTCCGCTGCTACTCAAGTCCTCTTCGCGATCGCGCTAGAGTATATGCGATCGCACAGGGGACTCGAAAGCTGAAGCTCGCGATAGCGCGTGGCTTGGCGCGGTCGCGCAGACAAAATAGTAACTCTACGCGATCGCGAAGGTGATGACGCGATCGCGAAGAACAAGTTTCCGTTCTCAGGCAGTAAGCTCAGAAGATCTCCCCTGTTTTTGCCCTGTTTTGCTCCCCTGCTTCTTGCACTGTTTCCTGCCCTGTTTCCACATGGATTGAGCTCCAATGCATTGTCTTTAAGTCCCCTCCCGAGCTCGTATCATCCACGCCTCTCCAAACCAAGTGTAGGTGAGCGTCTTGTATATCCTTGGCTTGACTTCGAGTGAATGGTCTCGATGCAATTTGGGTTGCATCATCCTCCCCTTCTTGAGAAGATTTCGTCCTCGAAATTGAGGCGTCCTCCTCCAAGGTATCATCACCTACATCAAAAGAAGTCAAGTCACTAACATTGAAAGTAGTCGACACATTATACTCACCGGGCAAATCTATCACGTATGCATTGTTGTTGATCTTGGACAACACTTGGAATGGTCCATCGCCCCTTGGTGCCAACTTCCCCTTCCTTTGGTTTGGAAATCGTTCCTTGCGGAAGTGCACCCATACCCAATCTCCCTTCTTGAAGTCCACTTTCTTTCTTCCTTTGTTTTTCTTGGTTGCTATCTTCTCATAGGCCTCTTCTAAAGTCTTCCGCGCCTTGGCATGAAGTTCAAGCAATGCTTTGGCCCGAGCTTTACCTTCAAAATCAACAACCATATCCCTTGGCAAAGGGGTAAGATCAAGAGGAATCAATGGGTTAAAACCATAAACACACTCAATGATGCGGGGCAAATTGCATCGACACCCACACTCGATCTGGAAGTCAAGGCATGGATGATATGAGCTCGGGGACAACTTGAAGACCATGCATTAGAGCTCAATCAAAGTAGAGGCAGGGCTGAAACCAGTGCAGGAAACAGGGGAGCCAAAGCAGGGCAAAACAGGGCAGCACTTTCTGAGCTTACTGCCTGACGAGGGAGATCTGTTCTTCGCGATCGCGTGCATGTCTGCGCGATCGCGATGAGGAAATCTCTGCTCTTCGCCTTCGCGCCACCCTCCGTGCGATCGCGCGCCTCAGCCACCAAGTGCCCACGCGATCGCTATTCCATTCACGCGATCGCGATGACCAGTGGAGCAGTGCGGACCAGAAACTTGGCAAATATTGTAATGGGAAACTATAAATACCCCCTTTGTTCATTTATTGCCTTTTTAACCAACCTTGAATGTAGAATGATATATTTCTTGAGTGAATCTCAATGAAGAACCCGTGAGCGGGCATGATTTCACTTGGTGGATTCCAAGTTGAACATCGAAACCTCTTTGATCATTCTATTTGCGAGAGCCGAGTGTCTCTTGAGGGTAGTTGCGTAGTATAGGTGATCCTTGACTTCACCCGGGGTGTATCGAGATGAGTTCCTCGGTGCTACTTAGGTAAACGTTCAAGCCTCGTCTTGCTTTATATCTCGATATCGTTATCGATATCGCCTATCTTGTTTTAGCTTCCGCATTATCGTATCGTTTGTAGCTTCCGCCTGTTTTGCCCCTTATCAGTTGGTATCAGAGCACGGCTAGGCTTCGTTCTTACGAATCCTCGGTCTTGTTCTTGTTGTTGTTATCATCGTGTTGTTTGTTCTTTAAATTTGAAGAAAAACAAAAAAATTCAAAAACTTGAAAATCACAAAAAAATTGCTAGAAATCGTTGTTTGTTGCGATTTTGTTGTTGTTTGTTATCGGGGATTGTTTGTTATCATATTCCCGTTGATTTGGTACCCACGAAACACGTTTTGAAGTCGTGAATCAAAATCTTGAAAACCAAATCTCAAAAGTTGAGAATTCACAAAATTTGATAGAACTTGATTTGTGTTGTGAATTCTTGGTTGTTTGGTATCGGGGATTGTTCTATATAGTTTTCCCGTCATTTTGATATCCCCATATCATCATTTGGAGTAGCGGAATGAAAATCGAACTTTGAAAATTTTGAAGTTCTTGAAAATTTGAAGAATCTACTCCAAATTCTTGAAAACGAGTTGTTCGTTCATTGTTTGTTTGATAAAACCATTGGGGATTGTTTATTTCAGTTGAACACACCCTTTGGAAGCCTTAGAACTGAGCAACAAACTGAATTGGGGTGATTTGTGTGCCAAAAACTGAGTTTTCAGTCGGGGTTCTGGTTCTGGACTGCAAGCCTGCGCGATCGCGCACCAGCTTCACGCGATCGCGACAACTCCCCAAGTTAAGTCATCGCGATCGCGCGCACACCCACGCGATAGCGAAGAGTACTTAATTCCAGAAAATCCTGAATTGGGACAGATTGTTCGCAAAGCGTTCGTAACAGTTCCCGCTCACCAAAACTTCAATTGTATCATCCAATATGGTGAGTTTGTAGATCACTAACCAAAAATCATCCAATTCCGAATCCGTTTAGTGACGATTCGATCTTTTACCATTTGATCGCGTCACTTCCGGTTAGTACTTTGAGGGTAACACTTCTACCCAATTAGTGCTAATTCATTGTGCGTATAGGAAACTCGTGCCTAGAAGGAGAGTAGAGCTCAAAGAAGACTCGTAGTATATTTTTTGGCTCAAGTGCTCACTTATAAAGCCGTTCGCCCCATCGAGTCCCATCAATTCCACTCACCCCGAAGAATGTTTGGTTCTTGTGATTTGAGTGGTTATTGAGGTGGTTGTTCAACTACGAGGAAGCCTTTGAGATCAAGCTTGAGTGATCCTATAAACCACTAAATTGAGTGCACCCGAGTGACACTCCAAAGGTGAGGGAGCGAGTGAGGGTTTTACTCTAACCTCTTTCTCTTGTCTTTAATTTTTGTAGGTACATGGCCGGAGACGTATACGATACCGTTGAGGTACCGGTAAGCACTTTGGTCAACCTCTTGGCCGAGGTGAGATCCATAAGCGCGAGGTTTGATCGCCTCGAAGAGGAATGGACCCCGAGTGTCCAAAATGGTACCGAAGGGGGTACTAGGAATGAAGTGTTGGGTAATCCCCAACCGTTGGGCACTCCCCAACAAGTGGGCATTCCCCACGACTTGGGCAATCCCCAAGTAAATGTAATTGCTCACTCTAGGAGTAATTCTACTACTCCTATGAGCCAACCAATGGTAAATGAGGGAGTTGGGGAAAGTGAGCGAGGTGATAACATAATTGGACCTCATCCCCACACACTTGCACATGAGAGCGAATTGAAAGAAATGAGAGGAGAGGAAAAACAAATTGAGAGTGAGGGCACCCTTTGTCCTAACCAAATGTTATCTTCTTCTTCTTGCTATAGCTTTTGTGTAGGTACTCTTGGAGGCGAGCTATTGGAACCTCCACCATTTGCCTTGGAAGAAGGACAAGAGGATGAAGATCTTCATTGTGAGTTTCATGAGGGAGGACTTGAACGTGACACTTCAAGCGATGTGAGTACTCACGGGAGCGACTCAAATGTAAGTGTTACCTTCCCTTCTCATGAACATGTTAATCCCTTGTCTTGTGGAGACTCAAAGCTAGTTGTTGCTTATGATGCCTATATTGACCTTGCAACTAGTGAAGAGTCTAATGGTCAACTTGTGTTTGCGTGTGACCCGCTAGTAGAGAGGAATGAAACGCCACATCATGATGTGAGCCCGGTATTCAAAGAACCTCTCTCTAGTGAAAGTGTGTTTGTTGACCTTGCTTGTGACCCTTGTTATGACACACCACCAATTTTTGATAAAGGGGAAGATGAAATGTGTGATCACACCCTTATTGATTTAATTGCCTTTGGTGGACCTATGTGTTGTAGTGGGGAAAGTGGTGACCTTGAGGAGTCCCTAGTGGGTGAAATGGATCGAATTATATTCGATGACTCCTCAAGTGCGAGTGATGAACCTAGCTATGAAACTATGCCTTTGCTTGACCATGAAATTGAGATGCATGCTTTTACTAATCCTTTGTTTGAGAGCATCCTTATTTGTGGTGGTGGGTTGTATCGAGCTAGAGTTAGGAATGAGTTGGAACCTCCGTGGTGTGAGGGATTTGATCCCATAGACAACTCTTTGTTTGAAGCTTCGAGTGAGGTAAATGATCCTTCTAGTGACCCTACTCTTGCTAGTGCGGGTTACGATGACGAAGAGGCCATTAACAATGCCTTCCTTGAGAGCTTACCTTATGAGGAGGGTTGTCTCGAGGATGAAATTGGAGGTGAGGAGGTATCTCTTAGTGTGAGTATGAGAGCCCTTAAGAAGGGGAGTGTGGTAATTGCTTCTAATTGCGATTTGACTTACTTTGCCTAGCCCGTCCCATATGTTAACCACACTTTGAGAATTGAACATGCCAAAACCATTGTGCCGCATTTTGAAAATATTGCATTGAAGGTTTGGTCTGATGATCATGAGCTTAAGGGTCATAGGGACTTGGATTGCTTAATCTTGAATGTTGCATGTCCTATTGGTCTCTTTGCTTGTCATGTTGGTGAGTGCTTGTCACTACGGGGCCAAGAACTTGTTGTCTCCTTGGAGACATAAGCTTTTTGATTTGCATTGATACTTGGCTCTATCACAAGAGTGAATTTTCCACACCACTTACCTTCACTCTTGTTGGACTTGCCTACTCGCATCGTGGGAAGCCTTGGTGCACTACTCTTGAACGTAGGGATTGTAGGGATTTTGATAGCTTAATCTTGCATATGCCATACCCTATTGATCTCTTTATTTGTTCTTGTGTTGGGAGCACTTTGTTGTCAAACCAAGTATTTGCTAGCTCCTGTGGGAGCATGAGCTTCTTTGTTGCCATTGATACTTGGTTGTACCACAAGAGTGTGTTTTCCCACACTTAGTGTACTAACCTACTCTGGTAGTAGGAATTTTTTGTTTTTGTTGCCTTTTGATGTAGGTGATGCTACCTTGGAGGAGGACGCCTTAATTTCGAGGACGAAATCTTCTCAAGAAGGGGAGGATGATGCGGGGCAAATTGCATCGACACCCACACTCGATCTGGAAGTCAAGGCATGGATGATATGAGCTCGGGGACAACTTGAAGACCATGCATTAGAGCTCAATCAAAGTAGAGGCAGGGCTGAAACCAGTGCAGGAAACAGGGGAGCCAAAGCAGGGCAAAACAGGGCAGCACTTTCTGAGCTTACTGCCTGACGAGGGAGATCTGTTCTTCGCGATCGCGTGCATGTCTGCGCGATCGCGATGAGGAAATCTCTGCTCTTCGCCTTCGCGCCACCCTCCGCGCGATCGCGCGCCTCAGCCACCAAGTGCCCACGCGATCGCTATTCCATTCACGCGATCGCGATGACCAGTGGAGCAGTGCGGACCAGAAACTTGGCAAATGTTGTAATGGGAAACTATAAATACCCCCTTTGTTCATTTATTGCCTTTTTAACCAACCTTGAATGTAGAATGATATATTTCTTGAGTGAATCTCAATGAAGAACCCGTGAGCGGGCATGATTTCACTTGGTGGATTCCAAGTTGAACATCGAAACCTCTTTGATCATTCTATTTGCGAGAGCCGAGTGTCTCTTGAGGGTAGTTGCGTAGTATAGGTGATCCTTGACTTCACCCGGGGTGTATCGAGACGAGTTCCTCGGTGCTACTTAGGTAAACGTTCAAGCCTCGTCTTGCTTTATATCTCGATATCGTTATCGATATCGCCTATCTTGTTTTAGCTTCCGCATTATCGTATCGTTTGTAGCTTCCGCCTGTTTTGCCCCTTATCACTCAAATGGAGTCATGCCAATCATGCGATGTAAAGTGCGGTTATATGCAAACTCCATGAGTGGTAGCTTATCAATCCAAGTCCCGGCCTTTCCTTTGGTCATAGCTCGAAGTAGAGCTCCCAAAGTCCGGTTCACCACCTCGTTTTGTCCATCGGTTTGAGGGTGGTGGGACGTGGAGAAGAGCAACTTGGTGCCAAGAGCACCCCACAAACACTTCCAAAAATGGCTAAGGAACTTGGAATCCCTATCACTAACAATGGTGCGAGGCACCCCATGTAATTTCAAGACATGATCAATAAACAAGGAAGCTACATGTTGGGCATCATTAGTCTTTTTGCATGGAATGAAGTGAGCCATTTTGGAGAAACGGTCAACGACAACAAAAATGCTATCGTGTCCTCCTCTAGTCCGGGGTAAAGCCATAACAAAATCCATAGAAAGATCAACCCACGGACTAGTAGGAATGGGCAAAGGAGTGTATAGTCCTTGGTTGTTGGATCTAGACTTGGCCCTCTTGCAATCCAAGCAAGCATTGCAAAATCGCTCCACAAGAGGCCTCATTTTTGGCCAATGGAATTGCTCTTTAAGTATGGTGATAAGAATCAAAAAACGCGGAAAAGTAAAGATAAGAGGAACGAGACGTAACTCGATCTCTAATCTCAAGTAGCAACGGAGAACTTGTTCCGTTACACCCCGAGAGAAGGACAAGAACACCTACGCTATGCAACTACCCTCGAGCCGCACCTGGGACTCGCAAATAGAATGATCGGGGGTGGTTTGGGGTTCAACTAGAATCCACTAGTAAACTCAAACCGTCTCAAAGGGTTTTCATTCAAAGAGAATCCACTCTTGAACATTGTCATTGACAATCAATCATTCATCATAATATCAAAACTAGCTAATAATGCTAAGCTATGGAGTATTTATAGGCCTCATTCAAGACATAAGGAAAGGCCTAAAATACCCTTAAAATAGGTTCTAAAGTCATAAGCCACGTAGGGGCATACTAGGAATTACATAGCGACTTAAAGTCAAAATCCGGTCAAACTCGCACAGGGGGAGGCGCCCGCCTCCATGCCTTAGGCGGTCCGCCCCACACACTGAGGCGCTCCGCCTCCTTGGTCCGCCTCTTGGAATCCAGAGAGCAAGCAATCCTTAGGCGGTCCGCCTCAATTCGTAGGCGGTCCGCCTCTTCCTGAAGCTTCTTGAAACACTTCGAATTGTGTCTCGGATGCTCTTCTTTCCATGGCGTCCCAATGCATGACCTTGAAGTGCTCTTCCTTGGCCTTGGATGGTGCTTTTGGATGGTTGCTCGATTTGGGTCTTATCATCCTCCCCTTCTTGAGAAGATTTCGTCCTCGAAATCAAGGCTTGGTCTCTCATGGCTCTATCAACTCTTCGGGGTGGCCAAGAATCTCCTCCTTTGTCCTTCTTGATCGTCACTTTGGCATAGGCTTCTTCCAAGATCTTCCCCGCCTTAGCATGGAGCTTAGAACCTACAAGCAACGACAAGCAAAAACAAGCAAACGTCCCACTTTGAAAGTAGGTTAGTGCAATAAGTGTGGAAAACACACTCTTGTGATATAACCAAGCGTCAATAACAATCATGAATATCAAGTCTCCAAAGAGAACCATAAGCACTTGGTTAAAGATCAACATGCACTCAACAAGATAATGAGCAAAGAGGTCATGGGGAGATGGGAAATGCAAGATCAAGCTACCAAAATCCCCTTGAACCATAAGCTCAAGATCAACACACCAACCTATCCTCGAGGTGTGATCAACATGTGGAGTGGAGTGAGTCAAATAGCCCACCCTACAAGTAGGATCAAGCACTCCACTCCCCTTCTTTAGAGCATACCTACTCACACCAAGGGGTTCCTCTTTCCCTTCCATTTCATCAACTAGGCAACCCTCCTCAAAAGTCAAGCTCTCAAGGAAGGTGTTGATGATAGATTCTTCTTCATCACAACCCACACTAGCAATAGTAGGGTCACTCAAAGAACCATCTACCTCACCCACATTTTCAAGCAATGGGTTGCCTAAGGGGTCAAACCCTTCACACCATGGGGGTTCCATTTGACCACCCACCCTAGTCCGATACAAGTCATATCCACTAATGAGAATGCCTTCAAATAAGGGATTGGTAAAAACATGCATCTCACTATCATGATAAAACATAGACGAGCTATCAAGACTAGGTTCACTTGAGGAGTCATCACGAACAACCTTGTCCAATTCATGCAATTTGGACTCCTCAAGGACAAGACCATCATCACTACAACACATTGGTCCACCAAATAGAAGCATATCAATTAGGGAATGGTCAACTACCTCATCTTTCCCTATGTCAAAGGTTGGCGGTGTGTCATAGCAAAGGTCACAATCATGGTCAACTATCAAATCTACACTAGGGAGGGGTTCAATGAACAATGAGCTCACATCATGATGTGGCATAGCATCCCTCTCAACTAGTGTTTCACAAGCACACTCAAGTTGACAACTAGACTCTTCACTAGTGGTATACTCACTAGATGCATCAAAAACACCAACTAGTGCTGAGTCATTACAAGACAAGTAGCTAGTAGGTTCATGAAAAGGTGAAGCAACACTTACATTTGTAGTACTCCCTTGATCACTCACAAGGTTGGAAGTGTCATATGCAACTCCTCCTTCAT
Source organism: Petunia secreta (assembly GCA_029990175.1). Taxonomy (NCBI): domain Eukaryota; kingdom Viridiplantae; phylum Streptophyta; class Magnoliopsida; order Solanales; family Solanaceae; genus Petunia; species Petunia secreta. Next base: position 1,452,593 of record JARKIP010000126.1, on the reverse strand, counting down.
GAAGCTCACATTGAGGCTCCAATGACTTGTCTTCAATTGTACCTACACAAGAACTTTCACAAGAAGAGATAGAATATAAAGAAGGGTTAGAACAATGGGTGCTCTCACTCTCAATTTTTCCTTCCTCACCTCTCATCTCTCTCAATTTTACCTCATGGTCAAGTGTAGTTTGTGGTGACAATCCACTCACATCACTCCTCAATTCCTCTCCTTTTTCCTCTCTTGGATTGTCACCGGTCACTCCCTCACTTCTCTCTATCTTTTCTCTCTCAATTGGAGTGGAGTGACTCCCATTTTCATCATGCATTGGCAAAACAATGAAATTGTTTGCCTCGGGTTCAAGTACAATGGGTGACTTCGCTTTAGCCCTTTCCCTCAACTCCCGCATTCGTTTGTAGTCATCACTCACTTGCTTGGGAGTTAGGGGTTGAAGCACGAACTTTCTTCCCTCATGCATCACCGTATAGGTGTTGGCATGGCCATTATGAACCACACGTCGATCAAATTGCCATGGCCTACCAAAGAGAAGGTGGCACGCTTGCATAGGCACAACATCGAACATGTGCTCATCCACATAGTTCCCAATCTTGAACTTGATCAAACATTGCTTAACCACCCTCAACTCACCACACTCGCTAAGCCATTGTAGCCTATAAGGATTTGGGTGCTTCAAGGTAGGTATTTTCAATTGGGTAACTAGTGTTTGGCTAATGACATTAGCACAACTTCCCGAGTCAATGATCATAGAACAAATGAGACCCATGACTCGGCATTTGGAATGAAAAAGGTTCTCCCGTTGTAAGGTCTCAACATCCTCCACACACATGGCTCCTAGACTCCTCCGCACAACAAGGAAGGCAAGGGCATCATCATCTTCTTCCTCCATGGCAACAATCTCCCCAACATCTCCTTCCTCATCACCCTCTACTCCCTCTTCTCCCTCGGGTTCACTCTCTTGCTCATACACCAAATCACCAACCACAACCATGGTTCTTTTCGTGGTGCATTCCTTAGCAATATGCCCAAAGCCCTTACACTTATAACATTGAGTAGAAGTGGAAATAGGATTACTCAAGCGAGTTTTAGAGTTACCTTCCAAGTGTGGTGTAGTCTTCTCATAAGGCTTCTTCACTTCTTTGCTAGCACTTGCACTTGGAAAGTTGGCATTTGGAGTCTTCCACTCTTTTGGCTTGCTTGTAGTAGTAGGAGTGTTGTTTTTGAACTTCTCTCTTTTGAGCCAAGCCTCGGCATCAATTGCGGCTTCAAACATATCTTCAAGTGTGAGATAATGATGCAACCTCAATTGAGAAGCTATACCATAGCTCAAGCCATTCTTGAATCGGATCATGGCTTCTTCTTCACCTTCGGTATCCATATCCAATGCCATCCGGATCTTTTCAAATTCATCATGGTACTCATGCACCGATTTGACACCTTGTTTTAGATCATAGAGCTTTTTGAGTTGCTCTTGCCGATACCTTGGAGTTATGTACTTGGTGTTCATAAGGCCTTTCAACTCATCCCAAGTCACATTCAAATGCAAATTCATCCTTCTCCTAGACCTCTTCATACACTCCCACCAAGTAGAAGCATAGGCCTCAAAGGTAGAAATAGCATATGTACCCTTTCGCTCCTCGGTCATCTCATTGGTATCAAACACTCTTTCCATTTGTAGTACCCATTCCATGTATGCCTCCGGATCACAAGTTCCTTTGAAGGATGGAAGATTGAGCTTGACACTATTGAGGTTGTTGTTGTTGTCTCGTACCCCATAGTTAGGCTCCGGTTGGCCTCCATAATGGTCATCATGAGCAACATACTCTCTCCTCGCATTCCCTCTAGCATAGCCCATGGGTGGCCCTCGACCTCGGCCTCTACCCCTATCCACGTTTCGACCCCAATGCATTTGCCTCCTAGGTTGATAACGAACATCATACCCATAGGCCTCATCACCATACCCGAACTCCTCCTCTTCTTGAACTTCATTAATTTGTTCAAGAGGTGGGACATTCCGCAAGGGTCTTCTAAGTGGAGCATTTACTTGGGGATTGCCCAAGTTGAGGGGATTGCCCTCTTGTCGGGGATTGCCCAACCCACGCTCTCGTAGAGCTTCAACTTTGCTTTGTTCATACCTCTTGTTTAGCTCAACAAAGTGTCCGGGAGTCATAGGAGTGCTATGACTCGTTCCTTCTCCGGATTCAATTTGGACGCTCGGGGTCCTCCTCTCACCGGTCTCAACTTGGTTCCTCTCGACGGACTCAAGTCTCAAAGTGATATCCTCCAACTTGGCTATAACGGTAGCCATAAAGTTCTTCATAGGATCATCTCCATCGTTTGCCATGGTACCTACAAAAAGCAACAAACGTTAGCAAAACACCTCACCCGCTCCCTTACAATTGTTTCACTCGGCTCGCTCGTGTTTAGTGGGGGATGGATATTTCACACAAGTTTGAGTCTAAAAGCTTCAAGTAGTTGACCAACGAACCACAACTCAATCACTCAACTTATCAAGTCTAAATGCGCTCCGGGGCGAGTGGAGTTAATGGGACTCGATTGGAACGCTAGGCACTTTAATTGAGGACTTGAATCAAAAGATACTACGGATCTTCTTTGAATTCTAGTCTCCTTTCTAAGGCACGATGATCCTAATAGCTCAAGTAATTAGCACTAATCGAGTAGGATTATACTCTAATAGCACTAACCGGAAGCAATGCAAGCAACAAAATAAGAAATCCTAGAAGTTTCTACCCAATTCCCAAGCTTCAGGAAGTAGGCGCCCCGCCTCAGGAGGTGGGCGGTCCGCCCTGGGCAAACCTACAGGAGGAGGCGCTCCGCCTCTTCAGGGGAGGCGCTCCGCCTCAGGAATTCCAGAGAGCTCACAGAGCTGAGGCGCTCCGCCTCTAAATTGAGGCGCTCCGCCTCTGCAACTTTCCAGCACAGTTCAAACTCGTTTCAAGTCGATTTCGAAGCCTCTAATCCGATGTTTTCGACTTGTTTTCACAATCCAAGGATACCCAAAGTTGTTTTTGGTCACAAAGATCAAACCCCAATGATTTTTAACAAACCCCAATCGAAAACAACGAATTCACCATGTTCATCTTCCTCAAGAACACAAGGGTTTATCAAAGGGTTTCAAAATGGATTGTGATTCATCAAGGTAGGTGTTATATAGGTCCAAATCCCACAAAATTGGTACCGAATCGTTTGTTTTTCAATGAAGCTCAATCCCCAATATCAAGTTTTCAATCTAACATCAATCCAACCCAAGAATCAAGCCAAAATTCATCAAGAACAAGTTCATCAAGGGTTTAAGGGCAATTGGGGTTTCAATTTTTCAAACTCCACCAAATCCAACAATTTTGGTACCCAAGTAACGGGGATTCATCCACGATCAAGAATCTATAACACCCATATCAAAAATCATCCAAACCATCAAGATACACCAAATTTTTAGATTTTTCAATTTTTCAATTTTTTTGTAATTTTCTTCTTTCAATAACAACAAACAAGAAACTAAAGATAGGAATCGACCTAGGCACGAAGAATCAAGGGTCGGGGGTTTGTAGAAACAAAACCCGAGCCTTGCTCTGATACCAAACTGATAAGAATCAAAAAACGCGGAAAAGTAAAGATAAGAGGAACGAGACGTAACTCGATCTCTAATCTCAAGTAGCAACGGAGAACTTGTTCCGTTACACCCCGAGAGAAGGACAAGAACACCTACGCTATGCAACTACCCTCGAGCCGCACCTGGGACTCGCAAATAGAATGATCGGGGGTGGTTTGGGGTTCAACTAGAATCCACTAGTAAACTCAAACCGTCTCAAAGGGTTTTCATTCAAAGAGAATCCACTCTTGAACATTGTCATTGACAATCAATCATTCATCATAATATCAAAACTAGCTAATAATGCTAAGCTATGGAGTATTTATAGGCCTCATTCAAGACATAAGGAAAGGCCTAAAATACCCTTAAAATAGGTTCTAAAGTCATAAGCCACGTAGGGGCATACTAGGAATTACATAGCGACTTAAAGTCAAAATCCGGTCAAACTCGCACAGGGGGAGGCGCCCGCCTCCATGCCTTAGGCGGTCCGCCCCACACACTGAGGCGCTCCGCCTCCTTGGTCCGCCTCTTGGAATCCAGAGAGCAAGCAATCCTTAGGCGGTCCGCCTCAATTCGTAGGCGGTCCGCCTCTTCCTGAAGCTTCTTGAAACACTTCGAATTGTGTCTCGGATGCTCTTCTTTCCATGGCGTCCCAATGCATGACCTTGAAGTGCTCTTCCTTGGCCTTGGATGGTGCTTTTGGATGGTTGCTCGATTTGGGTCTTATCATATGGCCATAGTCTTATCCACCCCAAAGTGACCCATCAAGCCCCCGCAATGTGCTTCTTGCACTAGCACATCTCTCCAAGAGGACTCGGGGACACACACTCGCCCATGCTTGAAAATGTAGCCGTCTACCCATTGGTATTTCTCTACCCTTCCCCCACTCACTAGAGCATCATGAATGCTCTTGAGCTTTGGGTCATGAGCGTACAATGACTTGATACTCTCAAAACCCACAAGTCTAGAAGCGAGAGTGGTGGCGAGAGCGAATTTTCTTGAAAGCGCATCGGCCACAACATTGTCCTTACCCCTTTTGTAATGAATTACATAAGGAAAGGACTCCACGAACTCCACCCACTTGGCATGTCTCTTGTTCAACTTTTCTTGACCTCTTAGATGCTTGAGTGACTCATGGTCACTCTTGATCACAAATTCCCGAGGCCATAGATAGTGTTGCCAATGGGCTAAAGCTCTCACGAGGGCATACAACTCCTTGTCATACGTGGAGTAATTCAAGGTTGCGCCCTTCAACTTCTCACTAAAGTAGGCAACGGGCTTCCCTTCTTGCATAAGGACACCCCCAATTCCCACCCCCGAGGCATCACATTCAACCTCAAAAGCTTTCCCGAAGTCGGGCAATTGTAGCAAGGGGGCGGTACTCAACCTACCTTTCAATTCTTGGAAAGCTCTCTCTTGAGGCTCTCCCCACACAAAGGGCTTATCTTTCTTCACCAACTCGGTGAGTGGTGCGGCAATGGTGCTAAAGTCTCTAACAAAGCGCCGATAGAAACTAGCAAGGCCATGGAAACTCCTCACATGAGAAACGGTGGTAGGAGTAGGCCAATCTCTAATGGCTTCAACTTTGGACTCATCAACTTCCACACCATTGACACTAACAACAAAGCCCAAAAAGACAACCTTTTCAACACAAAAGGCACACTTCTTAAAGTTGGCATAGAGCTTTTCGGCTCGTAGCACTTCAAGCACTTGACTCAAGTGGCCCACATGGTCGTCTATTGACTTGCTATAAATCAATATGTCATCAAAGTAGACGACCACGAATTTGTTGATGAATGGCTTAAGCACGTGGTTCATTAATCTCATGAAAGTGCTAGGTGCGTTGGAGAGGCCGAAGGGCATCACCAACCATTCATATAGACCAAACTTGGTCTTGAATGCGGTTTTCCATTCATCCCCGGGTTTCATCCGGATTTGATGGTAGCCGGACCTAAGGTCTATTTTAGAAAAGACACTAGAACCACTAAGCTCATCCAACATATCATCCAAACGAGGAATGGGATGTCGATACTTTACCGTGATCTTGTTGACCGCGCGACAATCCACACACATCCTCCAAGTGCCATCCTTCTTTGGAACGAGGATCACGGGCACGGCACAAGGACTCAAGCTCTCCCTCACCAAGCCTTTGGTAAGCAACTCATCAATTTGTTTTTGTAACTCCCTTGTGTCCTCGGGATTACTTCGATATGCCGGCTTGTTGGGGATTTGAGATCCCGGGACAAAATCAATTTGGTGTTCAATACCTCTCAAGGGAGGTAGTCCATCCGGCATCTCTTCCGGAAACATGTCCTCGTAGACCTTCAAAATATTGTCAATGGCACTAGGCAAAGGGTTAGGGTTAGATAAATAATCACTTTCGGAATTTAAAACCATACCTTTGTGTACTAGGCATATGAGCATCTTGGTGCCATCATTACCTTTCAAAACCTCACCCGGTTGCATCATGGCACACATGCGACCGGTGGAAGATGGTGGAGTCTCGGCCAAAGATTTGGTCACAATCGGGGACTTGGCCTTAGCCGCTTCCCGCAACTCTTTCATGCGCCGATAGTCTTCACTTACTTGCCTCGGGGTCAAAGGTGTAAGCACAAACCTTTTTCCCTCATGTTTCACCGTGTAAGTGTTGGCCCGGCCATCATGAACCACTTGTTTGTCGTATTGCCAAGGTCTTCCAAACAAAAGATGGCAAGCTTGCATTGGCACCACGTCAAACATGTGTTCATCTTGATAGTTTCCAATCTTGAACCTAACCAAGACTTGCTTCACTACCCTCAATTCCCCACACTCACTTAGCCATTGCAATCGGTAGGGGCTCGGGTGTTTAATGGTATTCAACTTCAATTGTGAGACCAAGGATTGGCTCACCACATTTGCACAACTACCCGCGTCAATAATCATGGAACAAACTTGCCCCTTCACTCTACAACGGGCATGGAACAAGTTCTCCCTTTGCTCATCTTCCCTCTCCTCACTCAACATAGTTCCCAAAATGCGGCGTACCACAAGGAACATATTAGGATCATCCCCCTCCGTCGCTCTCTCCTCACCTTCACCCTCAACTTCCTCACTCTCCTCCTCATCATCTCCCTCGGGCTCACTTTCCCCCTCATAGACCAACCCATCATCCATTACAATCATTGTTTTCCGGGTAGGGCACTCTTTGGCAAAGTGGCCATAACCCTTGCATTTATGACATTGGAAGGAAGAAGAAGAAGGAGTATTTAAAGTAGTTTTAGAAGTACCTCCAACTTCTTTGTGGTCGCTCTTCGGGGTAGCCTTCTCAAAAGGCTTCTTTACATCTCGACTCCCACTTGCCCCACTAGCATATGGGCTCTTCCATTCTTTGGTGCGAGTTGAAGGAGTGGTAGTGGTAGTACTCCTATAGCGAGGAGCCTTTTCTTCTTTGAGCCATTTCTCGGCTTCAACCGCGGCATCACAAACATCTTGTAAGGAGTGAAAGATGTGAAGTCTCAATTGGGATGCAATTTCCCTACTCAAGCCACTTTTGAAACGGATGATAGCTTGTTCCTCATCTTCCGTTTCCATATCAAGAGCCATCCGAATTTTCTCAAAGTCGTTGAAATATTCATCAACGGACTTGTAACCTTGCTTCAATTCATAGAGCCTTTTGAGTTGCTCTTGTCGATATTTGGGAGTCACATATTTGTTGTTCATTATTTCTTTCAACTCTTCCCAAGTAATGTTCATCCGCAACCCAAGTCGTCTCCTTGATCGCTTCATGGACTCCCACCATGTAGATGCATAAGACTCAAATGATGATATAGCATAGGTGGCCTTCTTCTCCTCGGTCATATCATTTGTGTCAAAGACCCGCTCTAGTTGGACCTTCCATTCAAGGAATGCTTCCGGATCACTAGTCCCTTTGAAAGGAGGGATAGTGATCTTGACACTATTGAGATTAGTGTCACGACCCCCACGGTGTTGTTCCGGTTGAACCCCATAGTTGTCATCAACATCTTCATATTCCCTTCCCAAGTTCCTCCCCATATAAGCTCTTGGTGGTCCTCGACCTCGACCACGACCTCTATCTACACCTCGACCTCCATTCATCGCCCTCCTATTCGGGTAGGGGACATCAAAGTAATCATCATCAAGTCCGAGGCCCTCCCCTTCTTGAGCTTCATCAACTTGCTCAAGAGGTGCAATGTTTCTCCGTGGCCTTAGGAATGGAACATCTCCTTGGGGATTGCCCAAGGGTTGGGGATTGCCCAACATTCTCTCTCTAGCAAGAGCCTCATCCCTCAACCGTTGTCGACGAACTAGCTCCGCATATTGATCCGGCTTCATGATGGAATCATCACTAGTGCCTTCATTGGGATCCTTTTGGACACTCGGGGTCCTCTCCTTTTCCATGATTTCCATTTTAAGGTTTAAGGCCTTCACCTCGGCTAGCAAACTAGCCAAGACGTCGGTTGGAACCTCAATGGTACTCTTTGCTTTCTCCTCCGCCATGTACCTACAACAATCAAAAACAAGAAAGGAAGATTAGAGTAAAAGCTCTCACTCACCCCCTCACTTTGTTTATCGCTCAGGTTCACTCAAGCTTGGGGTTGGTTTCACACAACTTGAAATCAATGGCCTCCTCGTAGTTGCGCAACCTCCTCAATGATCAAACCAAAATACAAGAACCAAATGCTCTTCGGGAAGAGTGGATTCAATGGGACTCGATCAACGCCAAGCTATTTGGTGCGCACTTGAACCAAACAATTAACTACGAATCTTCTTTGAAATCTACTCTCCTTCTAGGCACGAGTATCCTAGTCGAATGAGGGATTAGTACTAATTGGGTAGAAGTGTTACCCTCAAAGTACTAACCGGAAGTGGCGCGATCAAATGTTCAAAGATCGAATCGCCACTAAACGGATTCGGAATTGGATGAATTTTGGTTTGTGATCTAGAAACTCACCATATTTGATGATGCTATGGGAGTCTTGGTGGTTGGAAACTGTTACGACGCCTTTGCGAACATTCTGTCCAACTTCAGGAAATTCTGGAAATTGGTACCCTTCGCGATCGCGTGCAGAGGGGCGCGATCGCGATGAACAAGAATTCAGAAATGGCGCGATAGCGCGAGACCTTGCGCGATCGCGCAGGTTTGTTCAGCTGAACCAGAAACTCGACAGAAAAACAGCAGTTTTGGCACACACAATAACCCAAATTCAACCTTTTCAGTTTTCAAGCTTGCAAAAGGTGTTTTCAACTGTGGTAAACATCCCACAATGGTTCTAACACAAAAACAACCATTTAACAACTTGTTTTTCAATGATTTGGGTCAAGTTCTTCAACTTTTCAAAACCTTCAAAGTTCAAAATTTCGATTTTCACTACAATACTCCAAATGATGTTATAAGGGTATCAAATCAACGGGAAAACTATAGTGAACTATCCCCGATACCAAACAACCACAAAATCATAACATCAAACAAGTTTTGGCAAATTTTGCAAAATACCCAACCTAGGGTTCAAATTTTTGAACTTTTGATTTTCAACTCCAAAACGCGTTTTATTGTTACCCAATTGTCGGGTTCACGTAAACAAACAATCCCCGATAATCAAAACCAACAAAATCGTAACAACAAGCGATTTCCTTCAAATTTTTGGGTTTTTGAGTTTTTGAATTTTTTTTCTTCTTTTGCAATATAACAAGAACAAGAACACGAAAATAAATGCGGAACAAAGATGACAAGCACGAAGAGTAGGACGAGGGCTCGTAAGAACGCAACCCTAGCCTTGCTCTGATACCAACTGATGCAATCGAAAATACGAAAGCGATAAAAGATAAAAGCGAGACGAGACTTACACTAAAGTTCGAGTAGCAACGAAGAACTAGTTCCGTTACACCCCAAACGATTGGAAAGAATCACCTAACACTATGCAACTATCCTCAAGAGTCACGAGGCTCGAGAAAATAGAATGATCGAAGACGGATTGAAGAACAACTTGGATTCATCCAATTGATTTCAAGCCAAAAGGGTTACAAGGTTCAAGAGCATTGCTCATTTAATGTTTTGTGTTCAAAGTAGTGTAAAAAACAATAAATGATGAAAGAGGGCATTTATAGCACCCCATTACAATATTTTCTAGGTTCTGGTCCGCTACCACTCAAGTCCTCTTCGCGATCGCGCTAGAGTATATGCGATCGCGCAGGGGACTCGAAAGCTGAAGCTCGCGATAGCGCGTGGCTTGGCGCGGTCGCGCAGACAAAATAGTAACTCTACGCGATCGCGAAGGTGATGACGCGATCGCGAAGAACAAGTTTCCGTTCTCAGGCAGTAAGCTCAGCAGATCTCCCCTGTTTTTGCCCTGTTTTGCTCCCCTGCTTCTTGCACTGTTTCCTGCCCTGTTTCCACATGGATTGAGCTCCAATGCATTGTCTTTAAGTCCCCTCCGGAGCTCGTATCATCCACGCCTCTCCAAACCAAGTGTAGGTGAGCGTCTTGTATATCCTTGGCTTAACTTCGAGTGAATGGTCTCGATGCAATTTGGGTTGCATCACCTTCTCAACACCAAAGGCACACTTTTTAAAATTAGCATAGAGCTTTTCGGCTTTCAACACTTCAAGCACTTGCCTAAGGTGATCAACATGGTCATCTATTGATTTGCTATAGATCAATATATCGTCAAAGTAGACGACCACAAACTTGTTGATGAATGGCTTTAGAACATGGTTCATTAGCCTCATGAAAGTACTAGGTGCATTGGAGAGCCCAAAGGGCATCACCAACCATTCATAGAGACCAAATTTGGTCTTGAATGCGGTTTTCCACTCATCTCCGGGTTTCATCCGGATTTTATGGTAGCCGGACCTAAGGTCTATTTTGCTAAAAACACATGAACCACTTAGTTCATCTAACATATCATCAAGTCAGGGAATAGGATGACGGTACTTTACCGTTATTTTGTTCACGGCCCGACAATCAACGCACATCCTCCAAGTCCCATCCTTTTTGGGAACAAGGATAACGGGTACGGCACAAGGACTCAGGCTTTCTCTCACCAAGCCCTTAGTGAGCAATTCATCAACTTGCTTTTGCAATTCTCTTGTATCCTCCGGATTGCTCCTATAAGCCGGCTTGTTTGGGATTTGGGATCCCGGGACAAAGTCGATTTGGTGTTCAATACCCCTCAAAGAAGGTAATCCATCAGGCATCTCATCCGGGAACATGTGACCAAAATCCTTCAAAACATTCTCAAACACACTAGGCAAAGGGTTAGTAGAAAAATCAAGATCGGAGGTTAGAACCATACCTTTGTGCACTAGGCATATGAGAAGCATGTTGCCATCATTTCCTCTTAGGACCTCGCCCGGTTGCATCATTGCACATATGCCACCAGTAGAAGTTGGTGGGATTGCCACCAAGCTTTTGGACAAAGGGCTAGTCTCAACAACCGACTTGGCCTTTGCCGCTTCTCTCAACTCCCGCATCCGCTTGTAATCATCGCTCACTTGTTTGGGAGTCAAGGGTTGGAGCACAAACTTTTTCCCCTCATGCGTCACCGTATAGGTGTTGGCATGGCCATTATGAACCACACGTCGATCAAATTGCCATGGCCTACCAAAGAGAAGGTGGCACGCTTGCATAGGCACAACATCGAACATGTGCTCATCCACATAGTTCCCAATCTTGAACTTGATCAAACATTGTTTAACCACCTTCAACTCACCACACTCACTAAGCCATTGTAGCCGGTAAGGATTTGGGTGTTTTAGGGTGGGTATTTTCAATTGGGCAACTAGTGTTTGGCTAATAACGTTAGCACAACTCCCCGAGTCAATGATCATAGAGCAAAGGAGACCCATGACTCGGCATTTGGAATGAAAAAGGTTTTCTCTTTGTAAGGTCTCAACATCCTCCACACACATAGCTCCTAAACTCCTCCTCACAACAAGGAAGGAATGGGCATCATCATCTTCCTCCATGGCAACCTCCCCATCATCTCCCTCCTCATCACCCTCTACCCCCTCTTCTTCCTCGGGTTCACTATCTTGTTCATAGACCAAGTCACCCACAAGAACCATAGTTTTCCGGGTAGGGCAATCTTTGGAGAGATGGCCATAACCCTTACACTTAAAACATTGAGTAGAAGAAGAGATTGGATTACTCAAGTGAGTTCTAGAGTTACCTCCCACATGTTGTGTAGACCTTTCAAAAGGCTTCTTCACATCCTTGCTAGCACTTGCACCACTTGCACTTGGGAATTTGGCATTCGTTGTAGGAGCTTTCCAATCCTTTGGTTTGTTCAATGGAGTAGTAGTACTACTCTTGTAACGAAGGGATTTCTCCTCTTTGAGCCACTTCACGGCTTCAACCGCATCTTCACATAGCTTGTAGTGATCATTGTACTTGTGAAACTTCAAGAGTGAAGCTATGTCTCGGTTTAAGCCCCCTTTGAAACGGATCATGGCTGTCTCATTATCTTCATCATCCAAGTCTAGAGTCATCCGGACTTGTTCAAACTCATTGAAATACTCCCCAACCGATTTGTAACCTTCCTTCAACTCATAGAGACGCTTTTGTTGTTCCACTCGGTATTGGTTAGTCAAGTACTTTTCATCCATCACACGGATCAACTCTTCCCAAGTAAGATTAATAACTATTCCCGTCCTCCTTCTATTCCTCTTCACCGATTCCCACCAAGTAGAAGCAAAAGATTCAAAGGAAGAGATAGCATACTTGGTCTTCTTCACCTCGGGCATATCATTGGTGTCAAATATACGTTCCATGGACAACTTCCAATCAAGGTACTCCGCCGGGTCACTACTTCCTTTGAAGGAAGGAATAGTGAGCTTCACACTATTAAGATTATTGTTGTTGTCACGACCCCCCTGGAAAGGCTCCGGTTGGCCCTCAAAGTGATCCCCATATCCACCAAAATCCCTCCTAGCATTCCCTCCAAAGTGCCCATGGGGTGGCCCTCGACCTCGGCCTCGACCCCTATCCACATTCCGACCCCTAAATTGATAATGAGCATCATACCCATCATCACCATAATTATCCTCCTCCCCTTCTTGAGCTTGTGCAACTTGCTCAAGAGGTTGAACATTTCGGATTGGTCCGGGAAGTGGAACATTCCTTTGGGGATTGCCCATAAGGTTTGGAATAGTCATCCGTTGGGTATTGCCCAACAATAGGTCAATTCGATCACGATCCTCCCTTACCTGTTGTTGGTGGTGAAGCAACTCCGCAACTTGTTCCGGGGTAAAGGTCGGACTACTTGTGCCTTCTCCAACATCAACTTGGGCACTCGGGGCCCCTTTCTCAACTTGGACACTCGGGGTCCCTTTCTCCGAATGGACGTTGGAAGTCCCTTGTTCAATTAGGGCACTTGATGTCACCTTCTCAAGGCTTTCAATCCTCAAGTTCATACTATCCAACTTGTCAAGGATAGTAGTAAGGGAACTCTTAGCAAAATCTTCTCCTTCGGTGGACATTGTACCTACACAAGAAACAAACGTTAGCAAAACAACCTCACTCACTCCCTCACAAGTGTTTCACTCGGATCACTCGTTTAGTGGTGGTGGCTATTTCACTCTTGCTTGAATCCAAAGCTTCACTAAGTTGAATAGCAAACCTCAACTTAATCACTCGACTCAAAAGCCAAATGCACTCCGGAGTGAGTGGAGTTGATATGACTCTATTGGAACGATAAGCTCTTTAAGTGCGGACTTGAGCCAAATGAGACTACGAGTCGTCTTTGAATTCTAGTCTCCGGTCTAGGCTTGAGTTTCCTAATAGCTTAGAAGGGCTAGCACAATTCAATTAGGTAAGATTACTCAAAGAAGTACTAGCTAGAAGCAATGCAATCAAAGAAACAAGAGATCCTACGAAAAACTACCCAAAGCAACAACTCCCAGAAGTAGGCGCCCCGCCTCAGAAGAGTAGGCGCTCCGCCTATGTTGGAGGCGCTCCGCCTCTGTGGGAGGCGCTCCGCCTCACAGAGTTCCAGAGAGGTCTCAGACTTTAGGCGGTCCGCCTCAGAATCTAGGCGCTCCGCCTCCTGCAACCTTCAACACAGTTTCACTTCAGGTTTTCTTGGTTTTGCACCCAAAAATCCAACAATTCTCACGTTGTTTTAGCAATTCAAAGGTACCCCAATGTTGTTTCAATCACAAAGAACAAACCCCAACAACTTTTATCAAACCCCAATCAAAAACAAACAATCCACCATGTTCATCATCTTCCAAACTAGGGTTTCAAAATTTTAAAATTTTCAAAGGGTTTCAAATTTTCAAATCTTGTGTTTCAACTTCAAATCTTGTGTTTAGGGTACTAAAAGAATGGGTTGCCAATAAGGAACAAACCCCAATAACAATCACACAACGGGTCCATCAAACCAAGAATCTATGATCAATTTTTTTTTGTGTTTTTCAACCATTTCAGTTTTTTTGTGTTTTTCTTCTTTTTCTTCAACAACAAACAAGAACCTAACGTAGAAACTAACCTAGACACGAAGAATCAAGGGTCGGGGGTTTGTAGAAATAAAACCCGAGCCTTGCTCTGATACCAAGATGATAAGGATCAATACGACAAAACAATAAAGATAGGAGAGCGAGACACTTCTCGAACTCCCTTCGAAGTAACCCCGGGGAACTTGTCCCGAGATACCCCCGAATCGGCGTCTAGAAGGACCTACACTATGCAACGACCCTCGAGTCGCACCCGGGACTCGCAAGTAGAATGATCGGGTTTTCGGTTCAAGACTCAACTAGGTTCTTGATAAGACCCAAACCCCCTCAAGACCCTTCACTCGGAGTCAAGCCAAGTTGATCCAAGACACCCATCTTCATTTGATATGGAAGGGTATGGAAGAAGGCTCCAAGACCAACTTGAAGACTATACTTTGGTGTGCCATGGATGGAGAACCTTCTAGTACACTTGACGAGGCATCCGGGGCACGTTTGGAAGCAATTCAAGAGGCCACAGCACCAGGCGGACCGCCTACTCAACTAGGCCGGCCGCCTAGTTTTTGATCACTCTCTGGATCTCACTAGGCGGACCGCCTCTGTAGAACTCACAGACCAGGCGGACCGCCCACTCCCTCAGCTTGCCAAGAATAGGCCGGGCGCCTAGTTGAAGTAGGCTGGGCGCCTACTTTGTGAAGGGGTGCGGGAATTGCTACTTTTTATGCTATGTTTGGACAAGTATAGCCCTACGAGGCCTTTATTGTTTTAACCCACTTTGGGGGTATTTTTGAGCTTTCATTACATGTAAGTGAAGTCTATAAATACTTCACAAACCTATTCAAACCTTAGTCTACCTTGAATTATATGAATGATGAAAAGAAACTATCTCTTGTTTGGAGAATCCTTTGCCTTGGTTGCTTGAATTCACTAGTGGAATCTAGTTGAGTCTTGAACCGAAAACCCGATCATTCTATTTGCGAGCCCCAAGTGTGGCTCGAGGGTAGTTGCATAGTGTAGGTCCTCCTTGACACCGATACGAGGGTATTATGGAACGAGTTCTCCATAGTTACTTCGTAGGGAGTTCGAGTAGTGTCTCGCTCTTTATCTTTATTTCCGCGTTTCGTTTTTGATTCTTATCATCTTGGTATCAGAGCAAGGCTCGGGTTTTGTTTCTACAAACCCCCGACCCTTGATTCTTCGTGCCTAGGTTGGTTTCTATCTTAGGTTCTTGTTTATTGTTATTGAAAGAAGAAAATCACAAAAAAATTGGAAAATTGAAAAATACCAAAAATTTGTTCTATCTTGTGTTTTGGATTGATTCGTGTTGTGATTGATATTGGGGTTTGTTCCTTATTGGAAACCCGTTATTTTGGTACCCAACACACACGATTTGGAGTTGTATTCCATGATTTGAGATTTGAAACCCTTGAAGAAATTGAAAAAATTTGAAACCCTAGCTATGAACATGGTGGAATGTTGAACTTTGATTGGGGTTTGATAAAATTGATTGGGGTTTGATCTCTGTGCTTGAAACAACATTGGGGTACCTTTGATTTGCCAAAACAACGTGTGGATTGATGAATTTTTGGGTGCAAAACCAAGAAAATCGTGTTTGAACTGTGCTGGAACTTGCAGTAGGCGGAGCGCCTAGGGAAACGGGCGGACCGCCTGAATTTTTTGTGCTCTCTGGACTTTACAGAGGCGGACCGCCTACTCAGAGTAAGCTGACCGCCTACTCCCCACTGCAGACACTGGGCGGATCACCTAGTCCAAACAGGTGGGGCGCCTACTTCCTGGAGAGTTGGGAATCGGGTAGTTTCTTCTAGGTTTGTTTGTTTTGTTGTTTGCATCGCTTCTAACTAGTATTATTAGAGTATAATCCTACTCGATTAGTACTAATTACTTCAAGCTACTAGGATCATCGTGCCTTAGAACGGAGACTAGAACTCAAAGAAGATCCGTAGTGCCTTTTGACTCAAGTCCACACTCAAAGTGCTTAGCGTTCCAATCGAGTCCTATTAACTCCACTCACCCCGGAGTACATTTGGCTTTTGAGTCGAGTGATTAGGTTTAGGTTTACTATTCAACTTTGTGAAACTTTGAGTTCAAGCAAGAGTGAAATAGCCATCGCCACCAAACGAGTGATCCGAGTGAACAAAAGTGAGGGAGCGAGTGAGGTGTTTTAACTAACTCTTGTTTCTTTTCTTTGTAGGTACAATGGCCAACGAAGGTCAAGATTTCATCAAGGAGGCCTTGGCTAGCCTTCTTGCCAAGATGGATGTTATGACTCAACGGATTGAGTCACTTGAAAAGGGTGCTTCAAGTACCCAAGGAGACCAAGGGACCCCGAGTGTCCCAATTGAAAAGGGGACCCCGAGTGTCCAAATTGAGACCGGTGAAGGCTCGAGCAGCCCTACCTTTACCCCGGAGAAAGTTGTTGAATTGCTCAATCAACAACGAGTAAAGGAAGATCGAGAGAGAATTGAACGAACGGGCATTCCCCGTATCTTGGATAATCCCCCAAGAGACAACCCATTACCAAGACCCATCCGAAATGTGCAACCTCTTGAGCAAGTCGATGAAGCTCAAGAAGGGGAGGAAGCCGAGTATGGTGATGATATGTATGGTCTTGATGATCACCTTCAACCAAGACGTGGTATGAATTGGGGTCGTAATGTGGATCGAGGTAGGGGCCGAGGTCGAGGGCCACCTATGGGATTTGTTGGAGGGAATGCGAGAAGGGAGTATGGTGTGAATGAAGACCACTATGGGGGCCAACCGGAGCCATTCCGTGGGGGTCGTGACAACAACAATAATCTTAATAGTGTGAAGATTACTATTCCTCCTTTCAAAGGGAGTAGTGATCCGGTGGAGTACCTTGATTGGAAGTTGTCCATGGAACGTATATTTGACACCAATGACATGCCCGAAGTGAAGAAGACTAAGTATGCTATCTCTACCTTTGAGTCCTTTGCTTCTACATGGTGGGAGTCGGTAAAGAGGAATAGAAGGAGGATGGGGATGGTTCTTAATCTTACTTGGGATGAGTTGATCCGTGTGATGGATGAAAAGTACTTGACTAACCAATACCGAGTGGACCAACAAAAGCGTCTCTATGAATTGAAACAAGGTTCCAAGTCGGTTGGGGAGTACTTCAATGAGTTTGAACAAGTCCGGATGACTCTAGACTTGGATGAGGAAGACAATGAGACGGCCATGATCCGTTTCAAAGGGGGCTTAAACCGAGACATAGCTGCACTTTTGAAGTTTCACAAGTACAATGATCACTACAAGCTATGTGAGGATGCGGTTGAAGCCGAGAAGTGGCTCAAAGAGGAGAAATCCCTTCGCTACAAGAGTAATGCTATTACTCCATTGAACAAGCCAAAGGATTGGAAGTCTCCTACAACTAATGCCAAATTCCAAAGTGCAAGTGGTGCGAGTGCTAGCAAGGAAGTGAAAAAGCCTTTTGAAAGGTCAACACAACCCGTGGGAGGTAATTCTAGAACTCAATTGAGTAATCCAATCTCTTCTTCTACTCAATGCTTTAAGTGTAAAGGTTATGGTCATCTCTCTTGTTGGTGACTTGGTCTATGAGCAAGATAGTGAACCCGAGGAGGGGGAAGAAGAGGGAGTAGAAGGTGAGGAGGAAGGAGATGTTGGGGAGATTGCCACGGAAGAAGATGATGATTCCCATGCCTTCCTTGTTGTGAGGAGGAGTCTAGGAGCCATGTGTGTAGAGGATGTTGAAACCTTACAACGGGAGAACCTTTTTCACTCCAAATGCCGAGTCATGGGTCTCCTTTGCTCAATGATCATTGACTCGGGAAGTTGTGCTAATGTTATTAGCCAAACACTTGTTACCCAATTGAAAATACCTACCTTGAAACACCCAAGTCCTTATAAGCTTCAATGGCTTAGTGAGTGTGGTGAGTTGAGGGTGGTTAAACAATGCTTGATCAAATTCAAGATTGGGAACTATGTGGATGAACACATGTTCGATGTTGTGCCTATGCAAGCATGCCACCTACTCTTTGGTAGGCCTTGGCAATTTGATCGACGTGTGGTTCATAATGGTCATGCCAACACCTATACGGTGACGCATGAGGGAAAAAAGTTTGTACTCCCGCCCATGACTCCCAAACAAGTGAGCGATGATTACAAACGGATGCGGGAGTTGAGAGAAGTGGCAAAGGCTAAGTCGGTTGTTGAGACTAGCCCTTTGTCCAAAAGCTTGGTGGCAATCCCACCTACTTCTACCGGTGGCATATGTGCCATGATGCAACCGGGCGAGATCCTAAAAGGAAATGATGGCAACAAGCTTCTCATATGCCTAGTGCACAAAGGTATGGTTCTAAACTCTAATTGTGAAATTTCTTCTAACCCTTTGCCAAGTGTGTTTGAGAATGTTTTGAAGGATTTTGGTGACATGTTCCCGGATGAGATGCCGGATGGATTGCCTCCTTTGAGGGGCATTGAGCATCAAATAGACTTTGTCCCGGGATCCCAAATCCCGAACAAACCGGCCTATAGGAGCAACCCGGAGGATACAAGGGAATTGCAAAAACAAGTTGATGAATTGCTCACTAAAGGCTTGGTGAGGGAAAGCTTGAGTCCTTGTGCCATGCCCGTGATCCTTGTCCCCAAAAAGGACGGCACTTGGAGAATGTGTGTTGATTGTCGGGCCGTGAACAAAATAACGGTAAAATACCGTCATCCTATTCCCCGGCTTGATGATATGTTAGATGAATTGAGCGGTTCATGTGTGTTTAGCAAAATTGACCTTAGGTCCGGCTACCATCAAATCCGGATGAAACCCGGTGATGAATGGAAAACCGCATTCAAGACCAAATTTGGTCTCTATGAATGGTTGGTGATGCCCTTTGGGCTCTCCAATGCACCTAGCACTTTCATGAGGCTAATGAACCATGTTCTAAAGCCATTCATCAACAAGTTTGTGGTCGTCTATTTTGACGATATATTGATCTATAGCAAATCAATAGACGACCATGTTGAACACCTTAGGCTAGTGCTTGAAAAGTTGAGAGCCGAAAAGCTCTATGCTAATTTTAAAAAAGTGTGCCTTTGGTGTTGAGAAGGTGGTCTTCCTTGGGTTTGTTGTGAGTGCCCAAGGAGTGGAGGTGGATGAGTCTAAGGTAGAGGCCATACGTGATTGGCCTACTCCTACTACCGTGACTCAAGTGAGGAGCTTTCATGGTCTCGCGAGCTTTTATAGGCGATTTGTGAAGGACTTTAGCTCCATTGCCGCTCCACTCACCGAATTGGTGAAGAAAGACCAACCGTTTGTTTGGGGAGAGCCTCAAGAGAAGGCCTTCCTTGAGTTGAAAAGTAGGTTGAGTACCGCCCCTCTATTGCAATTGCCCGACTTCGGAAAGGCATTTGAGGTTGAATGTGATGCCTCGGGGGTGGGAATTGGTGGTGTTTTAATGCAAGATAGCAAACCCATCGCCTACTTTAGTGAAAAGTTGAAAGGGGCCTCCTTGAATTATTCTACATATGACAAGGAGTTGTATGCCCTTGTGAGAGCCCTTGCCCATTGGCAACACTATCTTTGGCCTCGTGAGTTTGTAATCAAGAGTGACCATGAGTCACTCAAGCATTTGAGAGGCCAAGAGAAGCTCAATAAGAGACATGCCAAGTGGGTTGAATTCATTGAGTCTTTTCCCTATGTGATCCAATACAAGAAAGGGAATGACAATGTTGTGGCGGATGCGCTTTCAAGAAAGTTTGCCCTAGCCACCACTCTCACCTCTAAGCTCATGGGTTTTGAGAGCATTAAATTGATGTATGCTCATGACCCAAAGCTAAAGAGTGTCCATGACACTCTAGAGAAAGGGGAGAGAGTTGACAAATACCAATGGTTTGATGGTTATATCTTCAAAAATGGTAGGGTGTGCATTCCGGAGTCCTCTTGGAGAGAGTTGCTAGTGCATGAAGCACATTGCGGGGGACTCATGGGACATTTTGGCACAAGAAAGACTTTGGCCATTCTTCAAGAACAATTCCATTGGCCAAAGATGAGGGTGCATGTGGAAAAGTTTTGCGCTAATTGCCTTGAGTGCAAGCGAGCCAAATCTAAAGCCCACCCTCATGGGTTGTATACCCCTCTCCCCGTACCTACTAGTCCATGGTTGGATATCTCAATGGATTTTGTGATGGGATTACCAAGGACTAGAGGGGGCCATGATAGCATTTATGTTGTTGTGGATAGGTTTTCCAAAATGGCTAATTTCATTCCATGCAAGAAATGTGATGATGCACAACATGTGGCAACTTTGTTTATTGAAAATGTCTTGAAGTTGCATGGTGTGCCTCAAACCATAGTGAGTGATAGGGACACTAAGTTCCTAAGTCATTTTTGGAGGTGTTTATGGGGTGCTTTAGGCACCAAGCTCTTGTTCTCCACGTCCCACCACCCCCAAACCGATGGGCAAACGGAAGTGGTAAACCGAACCTTGGGTGCTCTTCTTAGAGCCATGACTCGAGGCAAGGCCGGGACTTGGATTGATCGTTTACCTCTTATGGAGTTTGCCTACAATCGCACATTGCATAGCATGATAGGCATGACTCCATTCGAGTGTTTTTATGGATTTAACCTCTTGATTCCCCTTGATCTAACCCCTTTGCCAAGGGAAATGGTTGTTAATTTTGAAGGTAAAACTAGAGCCAAGGCTTTGGTTGAACTCCATGCAAAGGCGAAGAAGAACTTGGAGGAAGCTTATGCTAAGGTTGCCGCCAAGAAGAACAAAGGACGCAAGAAGGTGGAATTCAAGAAGGGTGACTATGTGTGGGTGCACTTCCGGAAAGAAAGGTTTCCAAACCTTAGGAAAGGGAAGTTGGCACCCCGAGGAGATGGCCCATTCCAAGTGCTCTCGAAGATAAACAACAATGCCTATGTGGTCGACTTACCAAGTGAGTATCAAGTTTCTAATACTTTCAATGTTAGTGACTTGGTTCCTTTGAATGTAGGTGATGAAGAGGCTGTGCTTAATGATGAAGAGGTCGTGGATGATGCTTCGATTTCGAGGACGAAATCTTCTCAAGAAGGGGAGGATGATAAGACCCAAACCCCCTCAAGACCCTTCACTCGGAGTCAAGCCAAGTTGATCCAAGACACCCATCTTCATTTGATATGGAAGGGTATGGAAGAAGGCTCCAAGACCAACTTGAAGACTATACTTTGGTGTGCCATGGATGGAGAACCTTCTAGTACACTTGACGAGGCATCCGGGGCACGTTTTGAAGCAATTCAAGAGGCCACAGCACCAGGCGGACCGCCTACTCAACTAGGCCGGCCGCCTAGTTTTTGATCACTCTCTGGATCTCACTAGGCGGACCGCCTCTGTAGAACTCACAGACCAGGCGGACCGCCCACTCCCTCAGCTTGCCAAGAATAGGCCGGGCGCCTAGTTGAAGTAGGCTGGGCGCCTACTTTGTGAAGGGGTGCGGGAATTGCTACTTTTTATGCTATGTTTGGACAAGTATAGCCCTACGAGGCCTTTATTGTTTTAACCCACTTTGGGGGTATTTTTGAGCTTTCATTACATGTAAGTGAAGTCTATAAATACTTCACAAACCTATTCAAACCTTAGTCTACCTTGAATTATATGAATGATGAAAAGAAACTATCTCTTGTTTGGAGAATCCTTTGCCTTGGTTGCTTGAATTCACTAGTGGAATCTAGTTGAGTCTTGAACCGAAAACCCGATCATTCTATTTGCGAGCCCCAAGTGTGGCTCGAGGGTAGTTGCATAGTGTAGGTCCTCCTTGACACCGATACGAGGGTATTATGGAACGAGTTCTCCATAGTTACTTCGTAGGGAGTTCGAGTAGTGTCTCGCTCTTTATCTTTATTTCCGCGTTTCGTTTTTGATTCTTATCAGTTCTACTAGTGAATTCAAGCAACCAAAGAAAGGGTTTCTTCAATAAAGAGATAAACTCTATTCATCATTCATAAGATTCAATGGTAAGCTGATGTTTGAGGAGGCTAAGTGAAGTATTTATAGGCTTCACTTAGTTATACTAAAAGGTCTAAAGTACCCCAAAAGTGGGTTAAAACAAATAAGGCCACGCAGGGCTATAGTTGGAAGTTCATGCATAAAGTAGTAAAATATCCCGCATGCTGAAACAGGGGGAGGCGCTCCGCCTCCAGCTGATGAGGCGCTCCGCCTAAGGATGAGGCGCTCCGCCTTCTTCTGCTCAGCTCTCTGCTTATTGGTAGGCGCTCCGCCTCAGCTTTGAGGCGCTCCGCCTCCTTCTGGAACTTGTGCAAGAGGCTCAAAATGAGCTTGGGGTGGATCCCTTGGAGCCCAAGTGTTCCTCCATCCATGGTGCTCAAAAGCATGATCCTCGAGCTACTCTCGGAGCCTCCTTCCATGTCCCTCAAAGTCAAATGAAGATGGGTAGCTTGAATCAACTTAGCTTAACTCCTAGTGAACGGCCTTGAGGTCATATGCCCCGCATCAAGGGTGATGATGGGGAGATTGCCATGGAGGAAGATGATGACGCCCATGCCTTCCTTGTAGTGAGGGGGAGTTTAGGAGCCATTTTTGTGGAGGATGTTGAGACCTTACAAAGGGAGAACCTCTTCCATTCTAAATGCCGAGTCTTGGGTCTCCTTTGTCCCATGATCATTGACTCGGGGAGTTGTTCTAATGTCATTAGCCAAACACTAGTTGCCTAATTGAAAATACCCACCCTAAAACACCCAAATCCTTACCATTTGCAATGGCTTAGTGAGTGTGATGAGTTGAAGGTGGTCAAACAATGTATGATCAAGTTCAAGATTGGGAACTATGTGGATGAACACATGTTCGATGTTGTGCCTATGCAAGCATGCCACCTTCTCTTTGGAAGGCCATGGCAATTTGATCGATGTGTGGTCCATAATGGCCATGCCAACACCTATACGGTTACGCATGAGGGGAAAAAGTTCGTGCTCCAACCCTTAACTCCCAAAAAAGTGAGCAATGATTACAAGCGGATGAGGGAGTTAAGAGAAGCGGCAAAGGCTAAGTCGGTTGTTGAGACTAGCCCTTTGTCCAAAAGTTTGGTGGCAATCCCACCATCTTCTACCGGTAGCATATGTGCCATGATGCAACCGGGCGAGGTCCTAAGAGGAAATGATGGCAACAAACTACTCATATGCCTAGTGCACAAAGGTATGATTCTTACCTCCGATCTTGATTTTTCTACTAACCCTTTGCCTAGTGTGTTTGAGAATCTTTTGAAGGATTTTGGTGACATGTTCCCGGATGAAATGCCGGAAGGATTACCTCCTTTGAGGGGTATTGAGCACCAAATCGACTTTGTCCCGGGATCTCAAATCCCAAACAAGCCGGCTTATAGGAGCAATCCGGAGGACACAAGAGAATTGCAAAAGCAAGTTGATGATTTGCTCACTAAAGGCTTGGTGAGGGAAAGTTTGAGTCCTTGTGCCGTAATCGTGATCCTTGTTCCCAAAAAGGATGGCACTTGGAGAATGTGTGTTGATTGTCGGGCCGTGAATAAAATAACGATAAAGTACCGTCATCCCATTCCCCGACTTGATGATATGTTAGATGAACTAAGTGGTTCATGTGTTTTTAGCAAAATAGACCTTAGGTCCGGCTACCATCAAATCCGGATTAAACCCAGAGATGAATGGAAAACCGCATTCAAGACCAAATTTGGTCTCTATGAATGGTTGGTGATGCCCTTTGGGCTCTCACTTGCACCTAGTACTTTCATGAGGCTAATGAACCATGTTCTAAAGCCATTCATCAAAAAGTTTGTGGTCGTCTACTTTGACGATATATTGATCTATAGTAAATCAATAGACGACCATGTTGATCACCTTAGGCAAGTGCTTGAAGTGTTGAGAGCCGAAAAGCTCTACGCAAATTTTAAAAAGTATGCCTTTGGTGTTGAGAAGGTGGTCTTTCTTGAGTTTGTTGTAAGTGCCCAAGGAGTGGAGGTGGATGAGTCTAAGGTAGAGGCCATACGTTATTGGCCTACTCCTACTACCGTGACTCAAGTGAGGAGCTTTCATGGTCTTGCTAGTTTTTATAGACGCTTTATGAAAGACTTTAGCTCCATTGCCGCCCATTCACCGAATTGGTGAAGAAGGACAAACCTTTTGTTTTGGGAGAGCCTCAAGAGAAGGCCTTCTAAGAATTGAAAAGTAGGTTGAGTACCGCCCCTCTATTGCAATTGCCCGACTTCGGAAAGGCATTTGAGGTTGAGTATGATGCCTCGGGTGTGGGAATTGGTGGTGTTTTAATGCAAGATGGGAAACCCATCGCCTACTTTAGTGAGAAATTGAAGGGTGCATCTTTGAACGACTCTACGTATGACAAAGAGATGTACACCTTGGTGAGAGCTCTTGCTCATTGGCAACACTACCTTTGGCCTAGAGAGTTTGTGATCAAGAGTGAGCATGAGTCACTCAAGCATCTTAGAGGCCAAGAGAAATTGAACAAGCGTCATGCCAAGTGGGTAGAGTTCATTAAGTCTTTTCCCTATGTTATCCAATACAAGAAAGGGAAAGACAATGTTGTGGCGGATGCACTCTCTCGGAATTTTGCTCTAGCCACCACCCTAGCCTCCAAGCTCATGGGTTTTGAGAGCATTAAGTTGATGTATGCTCATGACCCTAAGCTAAAGAGCATTCATGAAGCTCTTGAAAAGGGAGAAAGGGTTGAAAAATACCAATGGGTTAATGGGTATATCTTTAAAATTTGTAAAGTTTATGTTCCCGAGTCCTCTTGGAGGGAATTGTTGATTCGCGAGGCTCATTGTGGAGGCTTGATGGGACACTTTGGGAGAAACAAAAGCTTGGCCATTCTCATGGAACAATTCCATTAGCCAAAGATGGGGGTCCAAGTTGAAAAGCTTTGCAAAAATTACCTTGAGTGCAAGCATGCTAAATCTAAAGCTAGCCCCCATGGTTTGTATACTCCTCTCCCCGTGCCTACTAGTCAGTGGGTTGACATATCAATGGATTTTGTGATGGGTTTGCCACGGTCTTGGGAAGGCATTATAGCATTTATGTTGTCGTGGATAGGTTCTCCAAAATGGCTCACTTTATTCCATGTAAGAAGTGTGATGATGCACAACATGTTGCCTCTTTGTTCATTGATAATGTTTTAAAGTTGCATGGTGTGCCTCAAACCATTGTAAATGATAAGGACACCAAGTTCCTAAGCCACTTTTGGAGGAGTTTGTGGGGTACTCTTGGCACCAAGCTCTTGTTTTCTACGTCCCACCACCTACAAACGGATGGGCAAACCGAGGTGGTAAATCGGACTTTGGGTGCTCTTCTTAGGGCCATGACCCGAGGTAAGGCCGGGACGTGGATCGATAAATTGCCTCTTATGGAGTTTGCCTACAATCGTACTTTGCATAGCTTGATTGGCATGCCTCCATTTGAATGTGTGTATGGTTTTAACCCCTTGATTCCCCTTGATCTAACCCCTTTGCCAAGGGAAATGGTTGCTAATTTTGAAGGGAAAAGCCGAGCAAAGACTATGATTGAACTTCATGCTAAAGCCAAGAAGAACTTGGAGGAAGCCTATGCAAGGGCCGCTTCTAAGAAGAACAAGGGAAGGAAGAAGCTCGAGCTCAAAAAGGGAGATTGGGTGTGGGTGCACTTCCGTAAAGAAAGGTTCCCAAACCTTAGGAAAGGGAAGTTGGCATCTCGTGGAGATGGACCTTTTCAAGTGCTTTCCAAGATCAACAACAATACCTATGTGATTGATCTACCCGGTAAGTACAATGTGTCAAATACTTTCAATATAACTGACTTGACCCCTTTTGATGTAGGGGATGGTGATGCCGGAGAGGAGGAAGCCATGGCTTCGAGGACGAAACCTTCCCAAGAAGGGGAGGATGATGCGGGGCATACCTCAAGACCGTTCACTAGGAGTCAAGCCAAGTTGATTCAAGACACCCTCCTTCACTTGACGTCATGGATGGAGGCTCCGAGAGTAGCTTGAAGATCATACTTTTGAGTGCTATGGATGGTGGATCACCTAGGCCACTTGAAGAGGCATCCGGGGCACGTTTGGAAGCAAATCAAGAAGCCACAGGAACGGGCGGACCGCCTACTTTTGAGCAACTCTCTGGAAAGTGTCTAGGCGCACTGCCTCTGCAAGATGGGCGGACCGCCTAGTGCTAGTAGGCTGGGCGCCTAGTGCAAGTAGGTTGGGCGCCTACTTTGTTGAAGGGATGCGGGATTCCTAGTTTTTATGCTATGCTTTGACAACTTTAGCCCTACGTGGCCTTTATTGTTTTAACCCACTATAGGGGTATTTTGGAGCTTTTACTATGTGTATGTGAAGTCTATAAATACTTCACATAACCTCTTCAAACCTTAGCTTACCTTTGAATCTTATGAATGAAGAATATAGTTTATCTTTTTTTATGAAGAAACCCTTTCTTGGTTTCTTGAATTCACTAGCGGATCCTAGTCGAGTCTTGAACCGACACCCAATCATTCTACTTGCGAGTCCCGGGTGCGACTCGAGGGTGGTTGCATAGTGTAGGTCCTTCTAGACGCCGATTCGAGGGTATCTCGGGATAAGTTCCCCGGGGTTACTTCGAAGGGAGTTCAGGAAGTGTCTCGCTCTCCTATCGTTCTTCGTCTTGACATATTGATCCTTATCATTCTCCCTTCCAACATTGCTAACGTAATTGAAAGTCCGGGAAGAAGTCTCACACCTTGTTGCAACATCATGAGTTTTGTTGCTCTCCTCAAGGTATCCATTCGATCTTCTCCTAGTGGTAGGAGTATGGTAAAAACCGTCTTCCTTCAATCCATTCTCATATATATCCAAACCTCCCTTATGGCTCCATGTGCCTGCAAGAGACATCTTAAGAAAGCAAATGGTTAGTTCAAAACAACCTCACTTGCTTTCCCTCACTTTTGGTGGTGGCACTCAACACTCTTTGTAGGATTCACACTCCGAAACCCCACCTAATGTAACTGATGCAAGGCTCGTGTTATGTTCTTACGAACCCCCGTTCCTTGTTCATCGTGTTAGTATCCTTGTTGTTGTGTTTGTTCTTGAAGAAAAGAAGAAAACAAAAAAAATTGAAAAAAGTTGAAAACAAAAAAATTAAAAAAAGTTGAAAACTTGAAAAAAAATTGGTAGATCGGGTTTGATTCAAATCCCCAAGTGTTAAATAATATTGGGGTTTGTTCTAAATTGTACCCCGTCATTTTGATACCCATATATCACGTTTGGTGTTACGAAATAAAAATTCAAAAATCAAAATCCCAAAGTTTGAAACTTTCTTGAAAATGCTTCAATCTTGAATCGAAGCTTGCTGTTGTTTGTTTGGAGTTGAAAATCATTGGGGATTGGTTATAATAGTTGTATACACCTTTGGGTATCGTTGTTTTTGTGTATCGGGTTGAAATCGAACGAAAAAATTGGCCAAAATCACCAAAAAACCCGGTGTTGAAACTGCTGAATCGTGCCTTAGGTTGAGCGCCTAAATCTAGGCGGACCGCCCAACTTTTGGGCAGAATCTTCACAAGGCGGAGCGCCCCTCTCCAGACGGAGCACCCCATTTCTGCACATACCAGGCGGAGCACCCCTCTCCAGGCAGAGCACCCCATTTCTGCACAGAATGATCAGTGGCCAAAGTAGGCGGAGCGCCTAAGGCTGGGCGGAGCGCCCAAGTGCTGAAGAGAGCCAACTTTTGTGTGTGAAGTTCCTATTTTAGCCCCAAGTATTCCCTGATGTTTTAATTAGCCTTGGAGGAATTTTAGTCATTTTACCATGTCTTATGAAAGACTATAAATAGGAGACTTAGCTATTTTCTTTCATTAGCTAGACTGAGAGTATTGAAATTGAGAGAAAACGAGAAAGGCCGAGCCTTCGAGTTCGAAGCGGATCGCTTCGTGAATCTTGTATAACTTGGAATCTATGAAGATTCATCGCTAGTATGAAACCATTGTAAGGTTCGAGTTTCATTTCTCCCTTTTGGATAGTTAAATTCATGTCCTGAATCGAATTATCCGTTTTTTCTTCTCGTTTCTTGTCTCCCCAATCCTTGTTTCCCGATATCTTCATTGATATCACGTACCTTACTTTATCGCTTCCGCATTTTTATATCGTTGTTTGCTTACGCGTATTTTTCATTGCATCAGTTGGTATCAGAGCAAGGCCCAGGTTATGTTCTTACAAACCCCCGATCCTTGTTCATCGTGTTAGTATCGTTGTTGTTTTTGTGTTTGTTCTTGAAGAAAAGAAGAAAACAAAAAAAAATTGAAAAAGCTGAAAACTTGAAAAAAATTTGGTAGATCGCGTTGGATTCAAATCCCCAAATGTTAAAAAGTATTGGGGTATGTTTTAAAAAATAAAAATTCAAAAATCAAAATCCAAAAGTTTGAAACTTTATTGAAAACGCTTCAATCTTGAATCGAAGCTTATTGTTGTTTATTTGGAGTTGAAAACAATTAGGGATTTGTTATAATAATTGTATACACCTTTGGGTATCGTTGATTTTGTGTATCGGGTTGAAATAGAACGAAAAAATTGGCCAAAATCACCAAAAAATCCCGTTGTTGAAACTGCTGTATCGTGCCTTTGGCAGAGCGCCTAAATCTAGACGGACCGCCCAAATTTTGGGCAGAATCTTCCCAGGCAGAGCGCCTGCCTCTAGGCGGAGCGCCCACTTGCACTGGGCGGAGCGCCCACTTGCACTGGGTGGAGCGCCCACCCCTGAAGCGGTTCCGAATTATTTCCGTTCCAAAGTTTTCGTGTTTCCGTTGCTTCCTAACTTCTTGGTTAGTGTTTCTAGAGTAATTGGCCTACTCTATTGACACCAACTATTGAGCGTATTAGGAAACTCGTGCGTAGAAGAGATTAGAACTCAAAGAAGAGTCGTAGAACTTTCTTTGGCCTCAAGTGCGCACTTTAAATAGCCATCCGTCCATCGAGTCACAATAACTCCATTCCGAACCAATACTTGGACGTACTAGTTGGTGATCTTACCATCGTGGGTCCTAAAAGGTAACGGGCATCATTGGGTGGTGGTTTGGGAGTGTGAATCCTACAAAGAGTGTTGAGTGCCCCCCACCAAAAGTGAGGGAGAGCAAGTGAGGTTGTTTTGAACTAACCGTTTGCTTTCTTAAGATATCTCTTGCAGGTACATGGAGCCATAAGGGAGGTTTGGATGGATATGGGAATGGATTGGCGGATGAGGGTTTTTACCATACTCCTAACACTAGGAGAAGATCGAATGGATACCTCGAGGAGAGCAACCAAACTCATGATGTTGCAATAAGGTATGAGACTTCTTCTTGGACTTTCAATTACGTTAGTGATGTTGGAAGGGAGAAGGGGAGCGGAAGCTACTATAGTGGTGTTGCTAGTAGCAGAGAAATAAGGAAGTACGCATCTCATGGTAGTGCCTCAAGTGAGACTACTAATGGTGAGAAATTTAAGGGACATTACTACGATGAGCTCTTAAGAAGAAGAGAATGGTATCAATTCGTAGTGAGTATTAATGAGAATCGTGGGTATGTGCTTCAAGTGGATGAAGGTGAAGCAAGTCGGATTAGTCATCTTGTGGTTAGAAGGTTGGGGATACCTTGTGTTAATGGAATGGCTATGACACAACCCAAAATCTGGCTAGGCCGTGCGGGCACCCGACATCCTCCCCTAGACCCGTCGG
Source organism: Petunia secreta (assembly GCA_029990175.1). Lineage (NCBI taxonomy): Eukaryota > Viridiplantae > Streptophyta > Magnoliopsida > Solanales > Solanaceae > Petunia > Petunia secreta. Next base: position 1,422,850 of record JARKIP010000126.1, on the reverse strand, counting down.
GCGAACCCTTACTAATTAAATTACGGAAATAAATATAAATCCAACTCATAAATAAGAACAAGACTTAAAAAAAATACTGACATATTGATACCTCTAAGTTGTACAAAGAAATTACAGCTAATTACCCAACATACTAGGTTTAGGGCTATTCAGACCAGACAACTTAGAGTACAAAAGAAGACAGATACCTCCTTAAGGGAGAAAAATACAACTGAAATAGTAAACATAAAACTGGTGGCCATCCGGAATAAAAGCTGGCTCACCTTGACAGCTGAAGTCGTCTTCGCTCCTCCACAACGTGGCGAACTCAATCCTGGAGCGAACCTGCCAAGGAGCTTCATGATGCTCACTTGATGGTGATGAAGAGCCATAATTGTGAAAGTGTTGAGGAAGGGAGACGTATGTTAAAAGAGCCTTTGGATTCATTGGTTAGCATTGGAGAAGGGGCGTTTTAGAAGAATACTTGGCGCGTGGTACTCGCGTGGCACGCGGCCTATATTTTCTAGACAATTCAGCCGCATGGAGGGCTCGTTTATTAGCCTTAATGCGCTGTATTTTTTAGCACTTTTTCATGCTTTTGCATAGCTAGACTTATTTATTTTATGGTGCTTATTTAGCCCTGCGTGGCTATTGATATTTAGCCCACTTGGGGGATATTTTTTTACCTTTTAGGCGTGTGAGGCTCACCTATATACGCCTAACACTTAGTTTATTTTCAGGACTTTTACATCATAAGATAAGAAACGCAGCTTTTGCTATTCCCAATACATGTTGGAAAACTTGTTCTTTTTGAGTGAAATTGAATTGAACTTGCTCCTTTCCATTGATTATTCAACTTTCAATTCCTAGTTGTCTTGAGGGTTGTTGCGTAGTATAGGTCCTCTTTGGCTTCATCAAGAAGGTAAGTAGACTAGTTCCTACTTGCAATTCTTGATAGATCAACGAGTGTCGTTCTTTTATCCTTTATTTTCGTTTTTCGTTGTTAATCTTGCATCACCTGCCGAAACGAAAAAGATAGACAAAAACAAACAACAAACAAGGGTGAGTCAAAAGGGCTCAATAAGTGGGGCAGACTAGCCACCTCAAAGAATATTTTTAGGTCGGCTTGCACTCACATCATCAGCCATACGAGTGCACCACCAAAGTTTTGCATCACCCAACAAGTACCTCGTAGTTAAAGACACTTTCTCTATATCTTTGACATGGGCTGCCTCAAAATATTGCTTCATGTTCCAAAGAAAGTTCTCAAGCACTATAGCATTTCTTGTCACTTCAAACGCCTTAGGTTCATGGATCTTTACCTTAGGCCAGTCATCCAGTCTGCTCTGGTGAAAAGTTTTGGCTCAACTATGACCCAACGCACCCTTGCTTGGTACACCCAGCTACCAACGGGCTCCATCGAATCATTCACTTAGATTCAGGACCTATTCTTGAAAGTGCGTTTGGGGTCCTGCAAGCGGGAGAAGCGCATGGAGGACATCTTTGAGATCCGCTAATGTAACGATGAACTGCTGTAGAATTACCTTGACAGATTCCAGCGGGAACGTATGGAGCTTCCTCCAGTCCCCGATAATATTTCTATTGTAGCTTTTTGCAAAAGTCTAAACTCAAAAGAATCGTCAGCTACCAGGGAATTGTAGTGGAGTTTGACTCAACATCCTGTGATAACATAGAGCGCATTGTATCAAAGGTACACTGAAAAGCTTCGCTTAGAGCCAAACAATTCCCATAATCCTGAAGGTGAACAAAGAAAGTGACTAGGGAGCCCCTCTCTAGAAAGTGAGGGTTATGGAAGGAGAACAAAAGCAAAGGCCCTAAACCCAGCAGAGCAGATTTCGGTGCTGTGGATCCCAAGAAAAGCGGGCAAAATCTCGTAGCTTCAGATATTTTTGTTTTGTGAGTCAACGCCATGGATTTAGTGTTGACACCCAATTTTGTCCCTCCTTTTTCAAAAATTGGCCATAATTCAACTTAAGAGTACAATGTGACTATTTGTGCAAAATGTGCATTAGAAATCATGCATTTACATGCGTTATCCTCTATTTATATATTATATACTTAAGTGTTGCTATATTACATCATTTAGGCTATTTTTCAAAATATGAATACTTGTGCAATTTAGTACATTTATAATAATAGTGACTATATTATATAACTACGCCATTTAGGCTACATGTCAAGTTAGTTTCAATTTGTTATTATTTGTACAAATTAGTAATTATTTGCGATTATATATATTTAAATAATTTTATTAGACTTTATTTAATATTTATTTGTGCATTTTATTAATATATGTATATCTATATTTTATTTTTACAGCTTTAAGTTAAATATTGGCCAGTTAAAGTGTCCAATTCCTTTTTTATTATTAATTCTCCCTTATTTCAAAATTACTACCCAAAATTCTTTATTTATCTTTATTTATTTTTATTTATTTATATTTCTACTCTGAACCTAGCCACATTTCCTGACCAAATACATCCTTTACAAAAAAACCATGTCCAAGTTCATCCCCCAAATCTTCTCCTTGATTTATTGTTATTTTCAAATCAATTCAAAATACTTCCAATTACTCATCTTCCTAATTGATTCCCTAACCCCAAAATCCCTCAATCTCCTAATCTCCCTAATCCCCTAAATCTCTCCTCGAAATTCCAAAATCCCTTTAACCTCTCCCAATTACTAACGGCTGATTTCTCTTATTTTGGGATATATCACACTTACACACAATTACAAAAGGGAGACATTTTTTAAGCCACAATCAGCTGACCCCACGGTCTTCTTCTTCCTCTCAAAAACCAACAGACCCCACTGGGCATTTCCTTTTTTTGGCTTTCTTCTCCATGATATTTACCTATACACACACACCTAACAAAAACCATCATCACCGACGTTTTCTCTTCTCCCCAATCTCATATCTCTTTGATTATACACACCACCGCCATAGCAAAAATCAGTACAGACGCACAGATCTGTAACCAGTGGAAAAGGGGAAATGGGAGAAAGGGGATGCCACTGCCACCGGGGTTTTTTGACGGATTGCCGGTGGCTTATCTCCATTGCCATTCTTGAATGTTGAATCTAACTGAAAAGGAGAACAACAGACAGTGGTAGTGACGCCGCGGGAGCTTCTCATCGGTCGTTGTTCCTGTTCTTCTCGCTGTCTATGTACCCGTCGACGTTCTTGTTGATCTGATCTGAAAAAGAGAACAGGGAGTGGCAGCGATGCCCTCGTATGGGTTGTCACTCCTCCCTTTCGTTGCTGCTGCGATGATGAATGAGATTTGGATTTTGGTCTTGTTTCATCATTGACACTCACCGGAATTTTGTCTTCTGGTCGCCTGTCTCTTATCGACAATTCACACTTTGACTGAGACTCGGTCTTGCTGACTGCTCTGTTCCGTTTTTCCTTAGTTGGGTATGTTTGTTATCTTTGTTGGTTCCATTTGCGCTTGATCTGTTTGTTGATGTTGCAGGACGGGAAATTGTGGAGGAAATAATCACTATCGTTGACCCAGTCAAAGCTATGAAATGACTCGATCAATTACTGGAGATGTTACTGATTTTAGACCGATATTGTGCAGTACGGCAAATGAAAAAATATATTTTTACTTATATTGAAGCCTACACAAGGAATTGTTGGAAATACAATGAATTGACGGACTAATCACGGCTAAGGAAAAAAATTTTATTTGAGGCGTACTGATAAACAATCCCATTCCCACGTCCCTAAAACAAAAGGCTATGATGAAGTGTATAAGCCGTGACTACAAACGAGCCGGTGATGGAGTGATGAGTCCGGTACTTGGCATGGCAACACGACCGGCCGGCGAGTTCGCAGCCGTATCGACGTCCCTAACCTCCACCCAATTCATACACACCTGAGCCGACACTTTCAAAAATCCCTTTCCCCTCTATTTTAAAACTATTATTATTTTATTATTACTACTATTGTCATTTTCATTATTATCATTATTACTAGTATTAGTATTATTTATTATCTTAACTATTATTATTATTATTATACTAATTCATATTTTCATAATTTCTGCAAGGTATATCATGGTGAAATTACCAAAAGACAATTCTTTCAAAAGGATAATATATTCAAACTCATTGGCTTTATTTAAATTTTGTTCTAATTTTATTTGTAATTCCTACTAACTCGTTTGTTTATTTTTTGCAAGGCACAAGGCTCGACAATTAGAAGAGACTAATATTTAGTATTAGTCTTTAAATTTATATATCATAGTTTAAATATCCAAATATTTATTGCTTAGCTAGTTTTATTAATTAAATTAGAATCCCAATTATAAAGTCCGGCCAGTAACCACGTTTGGTGGAGCTTGAGAGGTGCCTAACCCCTTCCTCTCGAGTTAACCTGAACCTCTTACCTAGATTTCTGGTTCGTAGACTGAGTTTCAGATTTAATGGTAAAATTAGCTAGAAATACAATAGGTGACCTAATAAGCCTTAGAAATTATATTAGGTGGCGACTCCAAAACTCTAACTCCAAACGAGTTCACCCAGTCAAATCCAAAACCCGACTTGTCTCGAGTCGAGTCCAAAATCGGGTATGACAGTTAGTTGCCAATCACTTTGGAAAACTAAGTCCAAGGTTCTGATCGCTGCCTACCATAAAAGGAACAACAAGGAGAAACACAACGCCCATTTGTGATTTTCATCGCAATGGTGGCCACATAATGGTCGATTGCAAGGCCTTGGTGATCGAAATCCAGCATCTATTGAAGGAAGGACACCTCAAAGACTTGATTGAAGGAGGACCACAGTGTTTGAGAGAGCTAGATTCTGAAAACATGAGGACCATCAATTCAATCTTCAAGATTCTAGAACCAGCCACAGCCTGGGGGACTACGGAGTGGGGGGGAATCACTCGGTCCAATTGTGTTGAGCTAGGAGAAAGAAGGAGAGTACCAAAATGACCTTGTCGTCTCCGTAGACGTGTCCAACCTAGGCAACTAGTAAGCTCTGATTGACCCAGGGAGTAGCGTGAATATTATTCAGATGGAGATGCGGTAGGATTTAGATCAAAGCCACCAAGTAACTTCAAGTCCTCGGAATATAGTTAGTTTCAATGGCTGTCGAGAAGAGCCTATCGAGGAACTAGCTCTACCGGTCCATATACCAGGCGTGACGAGAAAATACACCCGTCCAGATGCTGGATTGCGGCTTGTCTTATGATGTCATCTTGGAGAATATTATCCTACTCGTGGGGATCATGATGTCCGGCCAGTAGCCAAATTAAATATGACTGAAGAGGAGTCCGTCGAGGTTGAGGCCATGGAGGGAGAAGTAAAAGAAGAGATCAGTGAACTAGGGGCCCGATTGGCGGTAATGGATAAGCTAGTCCCCAAAGTGACAGAATTGGTATGTCAGTTATCTGAGATGTTATGGAGACAAGGGGGACCGCCGTGGCTGATACAGAGTTACCTAACCGTAGCCCAGGCAAAGATACAACTTCTACAACTTCCAGTGGTAACCGAGCCAAAGCCAGGTAAGCATCTAGTACTATATGTCACGACCTCAGAAATAACATGGAATGCAGTCCTTCTACAAGAAGAGAATGGGAGGAAATTTTCCATGAAGTACACGAGCAAAAGACCTTCGCACCGGGACTGATTTTTGCCTTTACTTTTTTAGTTTATTGCGGCCGTGATCATGGCAACCCAAGAGCTGTGCTCATATTTTTCTTGACCACATGGTCATCATGGTCTCTTCCGCACTAATACGGACTGTTGACACCCTATTTTGTCCCTCCTATTTTTAAAGCAATGGTTTTCAAAATAGACACACGATCGTGCATTTATTTTTGCCCCATCCACTCTTTCAATTTATCTTCCTATACGAGTCTAGTAATCAAAGCCATTTTTTGAAAACGTCATCGCAAACCATAACCATTTTTACAAATGTGCGTTCCTAACCGAAATTCCGTAATTACTTCTATTTTTGACAAATTATCCATAATATTTTAAATCCCAAGATTATATTTCATACGCTCCCCTAGTCATTTTAATGCTTTAAAATTAATTCCATAATTTTCCTATAATTTTATACCTATTTTATACGATTTCATACCCATTTTATACTAGAATTACGCCTAATATACACTATATATACATAAATACATATACACATATGCCTACACACATCAGCTCCATTCTTTTTACACGTCACGTCTACGTGGATCGATCTCCATCGTCCACCTGGATGATTCAACGACCAGCACCACACTTTCCTTTTTTAATTACACATACCCCCCAAACCCTAAGGCTCTTTATTTTCACACACAAAGCCACGCCGCCATCATCTCTTTTCTCTCTCTTTGTGAAGCCCTACCTCGCCACTGTGTTTGTCGATTTTCGGCTTGTTCCGTCAGAGAAATTACAAACAAATTACATTACGATGATCCTCTCACTCTCCTCTACAAAATCCCTGTGCGATTATCACTGTTTGATAAGAAGACGAAATCGACCCCTCGTCGGAGAAATTGTAATCATCAGATAACGTTTCTGACTTCGCCTAAACGGATCCTAGAACGTCGCTACCCCTAAAAGTGGCGAACAATCTCTCATGCAAACACATTCGAGACGAGTTGATTTGACTCGACTCTGGTAAACTGGTAACCCTAACGTGATTGTTTTTTTTTTCTTTCTTGCTTTTCCTTCTCTTTTCTTCTCCGATTATTCCTAGGCCTGTGTGATGTTAATAATTAAGCTTGATTTGTTACTCATTAATCAATTAGGATGATTATTAGTTCTGACCACACTGTCAAATGTAATTGTTGTTTGAATCTTCGCGTTAGTTAAAATGTTTAATCTCAATGATCGCCCGAGTCTTACATTGTATTTGACCTGCTGATATGACTAGAAACATAATTGTCATGATTTGATGCCTAAAACTAAGGTAGTTATCTAATTGGAAATATTTTAGATTGCTTAAAATTAGAATTCTTGATTGAAAACATGAAAAAGAAAATTGGTGATTGGATAGGATTCTGCTCAGTTGTTCAAGGTGATTTTAGAAGCTAAGGCAGGGTAGTGTAATTGATTATGAACCTAGACTAGGAAAAGGTTAAAGGGAGGGAATCCAATTTGGTGCAGAACTGACTTTACTTTTGATTTTGGGTTTGATTGGCTTATTTTTGGAAGATATACCTAGGATTGCTCTTTTTTTTCTTGGAGAAAATATTCCCTTACCTCGTATAGCATACCCATTTGAAGTTGGAGTCCCTCATCTCACAACTATATAAAAGGTCTTTTATTCTATTCAGGCATACATCCCTGCATAAACATATACAAGAATGAACACACAACTAAAATACTCTCTACTACTCTCAATTTCTCTAAAAAATGGACTCCACTTTCTCTGCTTTCTTGCATTGTCGCTTGGGAAACTGCTTGAGTTTGTCTTACTTCCTAGCTGTTGTATTTAACAAGGTAAAATGATTCTGAACTTCTCCTGACCTGCAGCATACCTATTACACATGATTTGACAGATGTTTTATGTGTTTGTAATCTGTTTGAAGGAGTTCTCTGCCTTCCCATGCTTTCCCTCTTAAAAACCTGTCATCTATGTTGTCTTGTTTGTCACTGTGATTGCTCAGGACTCCTTTTGGCCTTACTAATTCTTATGAATGTTACTTTGTCTTGGATGACCATAAAAGGTCATACCAATCTAGTTTTAGGTACAGTTTTGGGTTTCTTTGAGAGGTCTGCTAACTGCACTATGCAGAATTTGTTTAAGTACTGCTGTTGAAATGCTAATTCTCCCTAAATTTAGTCGAGACAGACCTTCCCTTTTCTGCATATTTCTCCCTTTAGAAACTATCCCTATTTTGTACATTCGATAGGGACCCTTCTTGTATCTGTAATTAAGACAGCGTATACCACTTTGAGTTGCTGTATTTGGCTATTTCTACCTCCTTCTCCTACTTGCTGCATTAAGTATCATGAAAGCATGAATTTATCACTTAGAATTCACACGAAAATGGTAACTTTTGCTTACTTAGAGTTTGGACATTGTTAGCATGAACAGGTTTTAATGTTTTAAAACCATAACACTCGAAGTTCTTCCTTCGTAAATTTGAAGTTTTTGAACAGGAGCTATTCCGTGCAAAACATGTTAAATCTGGACTGTCTCTATTAAAATTCAAAACTGCCCCTTTGCATAAGTAATCCCGGCCCAAAAACTCCTATACACTAATCTAATAGGGTATAGGGGTCTATAATGTCTTTGGGGTCAAATATACAATCTACTATACGTATTTTCGAAGATATACCGCTAATTTTTTCATGTATCTGCATGCTTCTATCTATAATTATGTGATGCAGCCCTTGTTTGCATTTCTGTGCTTATATGAAACCCATCTTCGAAAATAGTCCCTTTGTCTATATATTTTCAAAACTGACCCCTAAAAAAATAGCCATTAAGGTTAGGGCTCGACAATTAATGACGAGTCATACCGACCCTAAATGGCTAACATTTTGTTTTAAAAACAACACCCATTTGGTCGTGGTCTAAATCTAAAAATTCCTTACAAAGCTGTCTATTTGTGTAAATAACTCTAAGTATTGAAATTACCCAAGTAAGCTGAAATCGAACACTCTTTGTATATTATACTTTCGATTAGGCGTTTTAATTAGAGATCTTGAAGCGCGATTAGGTGTTGAAATAGGTCGTATTTGCAAAACGTAAAGCTTATTTGTAAGTATATTGTTTAAACTTGAATAGTTATGCTTATTTTCATAAGTTAGACACGTAATTAACCTTGCCAAGTTAGTGTTGCATGTGATAACATTTTACAACTTTGCTAAGATATCCAAAATATAGACTCGGGCGAGAACCACCTTTCGTGAGACTTGGGGGGTGCCTAACACCTTCTCGCCGAGTCATTTGGACTTCTTACCCTTTTGAATCTCTGAAACCAGGCTAATATGATGATTAATTCGACCTTAGACGTTTAGGTGGCCTAATACACCTTAGAAAACTATATTAGGTGGCGACTCCAACTGTTGAACTCAAAGAAGTTACCCAGTCAAATCCGAAACCCGACTCACTTCGAGTTGAGTCTAAAATCGGGTATGACAGAATGGCGACTCCGTTGGGGATACTCAAAGTCCTAACCACAACCAGTCTTTAATTATGAGATTTATCTAATTATTATCTTGCTTTTCGTATTATTATGATTTTACTAACTTGGTTTCTTTTCTTTTGCCTTTATCCTTTATTTACTTACTTACTTATATGAATTTGAAATTTTGACGTAACATTGGCATATTTCATTCATACTCCCCCACTCATGGGAAACGATACTTTGCATACACACGGGCGATTACATGGATCCCACGGTCGCTTCACTACAAAATACCTTTTGGGAGGGACATCTTAGGATATAGTTGGTCCGTGGTACAACCACCAATTTCAAATGATCCCACTCCTTGGCCGTCCGCCTTCGTGAACCGTGTCTAGAATCACACCACTCTTTGAATGTAATGAGCATGCATCATGCTATAGGAAGGGCTCCCCGTGAGCAGGCTAGTCTTCAACTTGTCCAAACTACCAAATGGGTTTCTAATTTATGTGCATTTGAGAGAAAAAAATAGAGTGAAAAGAAAAGTAAGACGAGAATAAAAACACATTTTAATTTGCCGAATTATTCTCAAGGGAGGGGGTTTTAATCCTTTATTTTTCTTTTTCTTTATAGGTCACAATGAGTCAAAAATTTCACCATTTTAGAATGACTATGGCACACCTCCTTTGTTAAAGAGATAAAGAGATAAAAGCGAGACGAGACTTACACTAAAGTTCGAGTAGCTACGAAGAACTAGTTCCGTTACACCCCAAACGATTGGAAAGAATCACCTAACACTATGCAACTATCCTCAAGAGTAACGAGGCTCGAGCAAATAGAATGATCGAAGACGGATTGAAGAACAACTTGGATTCATCCAATTGATTTCAAGCCAAAAGTGTTACAAGGTTCAAGAGCATTGCTCATTTAATGTTTTGTGTTCAAAGTAGTGTAAAAAGCAATAAATGATGAAAAAGGGCATTTATAGCACCCCATTACAATATTTCCTAGATTCTGGTCCGCTGCTACTCAAGTCCTCTTCGCGATCGCTCTAGATTATATGCGATCGCGCAGGGCACTTAAAAGCTGAAGCTCGCGATAGCGCGAGGCTTGGCGCGGTCGCGCAGACAAAAGAATTACTCTACGCGATCGCGAAGGTTGATGGCGCGATCGCGAAGAACAAGTTTCCGTTCTTAGGCAGTAAGCTCAGCAAAATTCCCCTGTTTTGGCCCTGTTTTGGTCCCCTGCTTCTTGCACTGTTTCCTGCCCTGTTTCTACATGGATTGAGCTCCAATGCATTGTCTTTAAGTCCTCTCCCGAGCTCGTATCATCCACGCCTCTCCAAACCAAGTGTAGGTGAGCATCTTGTATATTCTTGGCTTGACTTCGAGTGAATGGTCTCGATGCAATTTGGGTTGCATCATCCTCCCCTTCTTGAGAAGATTTCGTCCTCGAAATTAAGGCGTCCTCCTCCAAGGTATCATCACCTACATCAAAAGAAGTCAAGTCACTAACATTGAAAGTAGTCGATACATTATACTCACCGGGCAAATCTATCACATATGCATTGTTGTTGATCTTGGACAACACTTGGAATGGGCCATCGCCCCTTGGTGCCAATTTTCCTTTTCTTTGGTTGGGAAATCGTTCCTTGCGGAAATGCACCCACACCCAATCTCCCTTCTTGAAGTCCACCTTCTTTTTCCCTTTGTTTTTCTTGGTTGCTATCTTCTCATAGGCCTCCTCCAAAGTCTTCCGCGCCTTGGCATGAAGTTCAAGCAATGCCTTGGCCCGAGCCTTACCTTCAAAATAAACAATCACATCCCTTGGCAAAGGGGTAAGATCAAGAGGAATCAATGGGTTAAAACCATAAACACACTCAAATGGAGTCATGCCAATCATGCGATGTAAAGTGCGGTTATATGCAAACTCCATGAGTGGTAGCTTATCGATCCAAGTCCCGGCCTTTCCTTTGGTCATAGCTCGGAGTAGAGCTCCCAAAGTCCGGTTCACCACCTCGGTTTGCCCATCGGTTTGAGGGTGGTGTGATAAGAATCAAATACGAAATGCGGAAATAAAGATAAAGAGCGAGACACTACTCGAACTCCCTACGAAGTAACTATGGAGAACTCGTTCCATAATACCCTCGTATCGGTGTCAAGGAGGACCTACACTATGCAACTACCCTCGAGCCACACTTGGGGCTCGCAAATAGAATGATCGGGTTTTCGGTTCAAGACTCAACTAGATTCCACTAGTGAATTCAAGCAACCAAGGCAAAGGATTCTCCAAACAAGAGATAGTTTCTTTTCATCATTCATATAATTCAAGGTAGACTAAGGTTTGAATAGGTTTGTTGGTGCAATGCAATTTCCGAAGGAAAGCTTAGCACAGACGCGGAACAAGAACAACTAAAGAAGGAGATAAAAGCAAGACAAAACTTGCTTCTTTCGAAAGAACAGAGGGGAACCCGTCCCTAAGCTCGATCAAAAGGGAGACAAGAATCACCCTAACTATGCAACAATCCTCAAGAGAACATTGCCTCTTGCAAACTGAATGATCAAGAGGAATGTTCAATCGGACTAACCGAAAGCCACAAGTCCTTAAAAGCCCACACTGGGGTTTTGCTCACGACGGAGACCAGAAATGTGCTCGGCACTTTCATTCAATTTTAATATCCAAAAAAACTAACTCTTACAATGAAAGGAAGTAGTGTTTATATAGGAAATACTAAGGGTAAACTAGTAAATAGGTCACAGTTGACCAATAGAAATAAGCCACGCAGGGCTGAGCTAAATGTGTTCGGCAGACTTTTGACTTCGGTAAGCCTTGGCTTCGGTTCTCGATTGTCTGCTCGAACACACACTTGTTTCCTTCGGTCGCTCAATTGTCTTCGAGCTCATTGTCCTCGGTCACATTGCCTTCGGGCTCAAATCTGAAGATAACGCCTTCGATTCTTGAGCTCGGCCACTCAGCTTCGGAGCAATTGTTTTCCTTCGGCCAGGCTAAGTGAACGTGCACATCGTGCAGCAGCTTGGCTTGGCTTCTTGTCATCGGTCTCCTCGGTGGATCGATCACTTGATCAGCACGTGATCGGGCTGCATCATCCTCCCCTTCTTGAGAAGATTTCGTCCTCGAAATCAAGCCCTCCTCGTCCTCCGAAGTTGGACCTACAACACAAGGAACTAAGTCAGCAACATTAAAGGTGTTGGACACGTTATACTTACCAGGGAGGTCGATCACGTAGGCATTGTTGTTGATCTTGGTCAACACTTGAAATGGACCATCCCCTCGAGGAGCCAACTTTCCTTTCCTTTGGTTCGGGAAGCGTTCCTTTCGGAAGTGAACCCAAACCCAATCTCCCTTCTTTAATTCCAACTTTTTACGCCCCTTGTTTTTCTTTAAGGCAACCTTTGCATAGGCCTCCTCGAGGTTCTTCTTCACCTTTGCATGCAATTCGATCAAGGCAGCTGCTCTTCGAGTACCTTCAAAATCAAGAACAGAATCTCGAGGCAATGGGGTTAAATCAAGTGGAATCAAAGGATTAAAGCCATACACACATTCAAACGGGGTCATGTTGATCATTCTATGCACCGTTCGATTGTATGCGAATTCCATCATGGGCAAACGATCAGCCCAGTTTCCAACCTTCCCTTTTGTCATTGCCCGAAGCAAAGATCCCAAGGTTCGGTTAACTACTTCGGTCTGTCCATCAGTCTGAGGATGGTGCGACGTCGAGAATAGTAGCTTGGTGCCGAGGGCACCCCACAAACATTTCCAAAAATGACTCAAGAACTTCGAGTCTCGATCACTCACAATAGTACGAGGTACACCATGCAATTTTAACACATTAGAAACAAACAATGTAGCTACATGCTGTGCATCATCACACTTTTTGCAAGGAATAAAGTGAGCCATTTTTGAAAAACGGTCAACCACAACGAAGATGCTATCATGTCCTCCCCCCGACCTCGGTAACCCCAAGACAAAGTCCATTGATATATCAACCCACGGTCGATCAGGCACAGGTAACGGGGTGTACAAACCATGAGGGTTGGACTTCGATTTTGCTTTCTTGCAAACGAAACAAGCGTTGCAAAGCTTTTCCACATCTCGTCGCATTTTGGGCCAATGGAACTGCTCGGTCAAGATACCAAGAGTTTTGTCGACACCGAAGTGCCCCATCAGTCCACCGGAGTGAGCTTCTCGAACCAAGAGCTCTCTCCACGATGACACTGGCACACAAACCCTCCCATTTTTGAAAAGGTAGCCATCATGCCACTGATATTTCTCAACCTTTCGGCCACTCAAGATTGCGTCACGAACGCATTTCAGCTTGGGATCGTCATCGTACATTAGCTTGATGCTTTCGAATCCCATGAGCCTAGAGGCGAGAGTGGTCGCTAAGGAAAATTTCCTTGATAGCGCGTCGGCCACAACATTATCTTTTCCCTTTTTGTAATGAATTACATAGGGAAAGCTTTCAATGAATTCAACCCACTTGGCATGTCTTCGATTTAATTTCTCCTGACCTCGGAGATGTTTCAAAGACTCATGATCACTTTTGATCACAAACTCTCGAGGCCACAAATAATGCTGCCAATGGGCGAGTGCTCGAACGAGGGCATACAACTCTTTGTCATACGTAGAGTAATTCAAAGTTGCACCCTTAAGCTTTTCGCTAAAGTAAGCGATCGGCTTCGAGTCTTGCATCAGCACTCCTCCGATCCCAACTCCAGACGCATCACACTCGACTTCGAATGCTTTGCCGAAATCAGGGAGTTGCAACAACGGGGTAGAACAAAGCCTCCGCTTCAACTCTTGGAAAGCCCTCTCTTGGGACTCTCCCCACACAAATGGATTGTCTTTCTTCACCAGCTCGGTTAAAGGAGCTGCTATGGTGCTAAAGTCACGAACAAACCTTCGGTAAAAGCTAGCTAAGCCATGGAAGCTACGAACTTGTGATACCGAGGTTGGAGTTGGCCAATCTTTGATGGCTTCGACTTTTGATTCGTCGACTTCGACACCATTAACACTGACAACAAATCCAAGAAAGACTACACGATCGACACCAAAGGCGCATTTCTTGAAGTTGGCATACAACTTCTCTTCTCGAAGCTTTTCAAGTACTTGCCTTAGGTGGTCGACATGTTCATCCACGGTTCTGCTATAAACAAGTATGTCATCGAAATAAACGACAACAAACTTATTTATGAACGGTTTGAGCACATGGTTCATCAGTCGCATGAATGTGCTCGGTGCATTGGATAAGCCAAAAGGCATCACCAACCATTCATAGAGACCGAATTTGGTCTTGAATGCGGTTTTCCACTCGTCCCCGGGTTTCATTCGGATCTGATGGTAACCGGACCTGAGGTCTATCTTCGAAAAGCATGAAGAACCACTTAACTCATCTAGCATGTCATCTAATCGAGGGATAGGATGACGATACTTTACCGTTATTTTGTTGACAGCTCGACAGTCAACACACATTCGCCATGTTCCATCCTTCTTCGGGACAAGGATAACAGGAACGGCGCAAGGACTCAAGCTCTCACGAACGAGGCCCTTGTTCAGCAGTTCATCAACCTGCCGTTGGAGCTCTTTGGTGTCTTCGGGATTACACCGGTATGCAGGTTTGTTAGGGATTTGAGATCCTGGTACGAAGTCAATTTGGTGCTCGATTCCTCTCAACGGAGGTAATCCACCTGGCATTTCCTCGGGAAACATGTCCTCGAAATCCTGCAAAACTTTTTGAACAAACAAAGGCAAAGGGTTATCATTAGAAAAATCATCATTAGAGTTTAGAAAGATACCCTTGTGCACGAGGCAAATCATCATCTGACCGTGGTCGTTGCCTCGTAAGATCTCACCGGGTTGCATGATTGCACAAATTCCTTTCTCTTCGGTAGGTGAGTTTGTCTCATCGGCTCCCAATTTTGCTCCCATCGGAAGCTTAGCTTTGGCCGCTTCTTTCAATTCTTTCATCCGTTTATAGTCCTCGGAGACTTGTTTCGGAGACAATGGTTTGAGGATGAAACTCTTCCCATCAAGCTTTACGGTGTAAGTGTTGGATCTGCCATTGTGAACAGCTGTTCGGTCATATTGCCACGGTCGACCCAAGAGCAAATGACAAGCTTGCATCGGCACCACATCGAATACCATTTCATCTTGATACTCGCCGATTCTAAACTTGATCCACACTTGCTTGACAACCCTCAATTCTCCACACTCATTCAGCCATTGTAATTTGTAAGGGTGAAGATGCTTCATCGTAGGTAGTCCCATTTGCGAAACCAAAGTTTGGCTCACTACATTGGCACAACTACCAGAGTCAATGATCATCGAACACACCTTTCCCCTCACTCGACATCGGGCATGAAAGAGGTTTTCTCTTTGGTTGTCCTCTTCTTCAAGAGTCATGCAGCTCAAATTCCTTCGAACCACAAGAAACATTTCCGGATGATCAGCTTCGGCAGCCTCATGATCATCATCATCTTCAGCTCGATCAGTCTCCTCGATAATTTCCTCCTCGGTGTCACTCGCTTGCTCATGGACGGTTCCATCTTCGAGCAGAAGCATAACCTTGCGAGTTGGACACTCTTTTGCCATGTGACCATAACCTTTGCATTTGTGACACTGAATATTTGAAGCACTAGGAGAGTTGAGTTGAACTTTACCTCCCACTTCTCTTGGTTGGTTAACGGTCACACCTCTTTCGAAGGGTCTCTTCGAATCTCGAACAGCGTTAGCACTTGTTTGGTTTGGACTTTTCCATTCTTTACCTCGGTTCAAAGGAGTAGAAGTAGTGACTCCTCGATACCGGTTTGCCTTATCGTCCTTCACCAATTTTTCAGCTTCGGTAGCAGCTTCAAACAAATCTTCCAACGTGTGGTACACGTGGAGTCTCAACTGAGATGACACATCCCTAGCCAAGCCATTTTTAAATCTGATAATGGCTTGCTCTTCGTCTTCGACCAGATCAAGATTCAATCGAACCCTTTCAAACTCATCGTGGTACTCTTGGACGGACTTAGACCCTTGCTTTAACTCATAGAGTTTTTGCATCTGAGTCTGCCTGTATTTGGCACTTAAGTACTTACCATCCATCGCTCTCATCAACTGTGGCCATGTATTGACTACTGGATAGTCATTTCTTCTTCGATGCCTCTTGTCAGATTCCCACCATGTTGATGCATAAGCTTCGAACGAAGCAATGGCATGGGCAGCTTTTCTCTCATCGGTCATCTCGTTTGTCTCAAAGATGCGCTCCATTTTAAGCTTCCATTCAAGGTACTCGTCGGGATCACTAGTTCCTTTAAAGGGTGGAATAGTGATCTTGACACTGTTCAAATTTGAGTCTCGAACAGCTCTAGCCTGCTCGGGAAACTCTTCTTCTCGATCATCAGCCTCACGCCCAATATTTCTTTCAACATTTGCGCCTCGACCTCGACCTCGGAAATTTCCACGTCCTCGGTGAGCTTGCCTTCGTTGAGCGAATGGCGGCTCACGCTCATATTCGTCCTCGGGAAATTCCTCTTCACCAACCTCTTTGGTTACAGCTCCAAGTTCTCTTCGGGCCACTGGAGGTGGTATTCTTTCTCCTCGGGGATTGCCCAAGTTTTGATAAACAGCTTGGGGATTGCCCAAGTTAAGCTCTCTTCGAATTGCTTCACTTGTCAACTGATGTTGTCGTACGAGCTCAGCATACAGCTCAGGTTTCATCGGAGTGGATTGGCTTGTTCCAGCGCCGGACCCATGCATGGCCACGGACGCGTTTCCCTGCTCGAGGTTAGCTACTCGAGCACTCACTCCTCTTACTTCGGCACTGATGCCTTGTATCGCAGCCATGAGATCGGCTAACGACAACTCAGGCTTCTCAATGCTTTTGCCATCGTTTCCAGCCATTGTACCTGCACAAGTCAAAAATCAAACAAAGATTAAGGTTAGAAATCACCTCACACACTCCCTCACCTTTGATGGGTGGCACTCGGGTCCACTCAATTTATGGGTTCGGTTTTTGATCACTCAAGGATTTGTTAACAGTGGCTCGTCCGAATGATCGGTCCTCTAAGATCCTTCAAGTTCGACAATAGTCACTGCCTCTTCGGGAAGAGTGAAGTGATGTTCGACTCGATGGAACGGACGCTTTTTAACTGAGCTCGGGGAGTCAAGAGAATTTCTACGAAAGTTTGGACTTCGGTCAACCCTTCGCACGAATTCCTATCAGCTTAAAAGAGTTAGTACGACCTTGAGTAGAACAAATACTCAAAAGATCCACCAACTAGAATTAGACACGAAAGAAAGTGAAAACCTAGGAGAATCTACCCTTTTGATTCCCTTGTGGAATCTTCTTCGATCACACCCACTTCTGTCCGTACAAAAGTGGTCCCTCCTTGGTACGGATAGGGTTTTACCTTATCCACTTTCCTTTTTCAGCCGACAAATTTCACCTGGGGCTTTGATGTTAAAATTTTAACCCCTTTCTTCTTCAATGGAACAGTGACCTTGCTCCGGCGTACGGACACAACGACTTCGGTTCACTGACCACGAAATTCAACAGATCTGAGTTGCTTCTTTCAACTCCGGTTCCAAACAACAACGGAGGAATTCAAACGAAGTTCCTTGAGCTAAGATCCAGCTCGACGCGTCGCACACTGTTACGAACTTGTAACAAATTTCCGGTGTACGGACAACGTTTCCAACTTAAGAACTTCGATTTTAAGCAATAAACAAACCCAAATCACTCAAGAACCACCAACCTTCATCGGTTTCTTCCAAACACAGTGGGGTTCGAGTTCAGTCACCATTAAAGCTCAAAACAGTCCAAAAATTCACCAAGAAACCCTAGTCACAAAATCAGTACGTCGGGTACTCGATGGAATCAGAACTCGATGGTGAACAAGAATCCAAGATTGTTTTTCCCAAACAACCAACAATCAAACACAATTTTCTTTTTTTTTTTTTTTTTTTTTTTTTTTTTGTAAAAACACCAACAGTAACAAAACAAACAGGAACACGAAATGGAAAACAAAGACTCAACGCACGAAAATAAAGATAACTTGAACAGGATTGGGGTTGTAGAAACAAGCCCAAACCGTGCTCTGATACCAAGATGGTGCAATGCAATTTCCGAAGGAAAGCTTAGCACAGACGCGGAACAAGAACAACTAAAGAAGGAGATAAAAGCAAGACAAAACTTGCTTCTTTCGAAAGAACAGAGGGGAACCCGTCCCTAAGCTCGATCAAAAGGGAGACAAGAATCACCCTAACTATGCAACAATCCTCAAGAGAACATTGCCTCTTGCAAACTGAATGATCAAGAGGAATGTTCAATCGGACTAACCGAAAGCCACAAGTCCTTAAAAGCCCACACTGGGGTTTTGCTCACGACGGAGACCAGAAATGTGCTCGGCACTTTCATTCAATTTTAATATCCAAAAAAACTAACTCTTACAATGAAAGGAAGTAGTGTTTATATAGGAAATACTAAGGGTAAACTAGTAAATAGGTCACAGTTGACCAATAGAAATAAGCCACGCAGGGCTGAGCTAAATGTGTTCGGCAGACTTTTGACTTCGGTAAGCCTTGGCTTCGGTTCTCGATTGTCTGCTCGAACACACACTTGTTTCCTTCGGTCGCTCAATTGTCTTCGAGCTCATTGTCCTCGGTCACATTGCCTTCGGGCTCAAATCTGAAGATAACGCCTTCGATTCTTGAGCTCGGCCACTCAGCTTCGGAGCAATTGTTTTCCTTCGGCCAGGCTAAGTGAACGTGCACATCGTGCAGCAGCTTGGCTTGGCTTCTTGTCATCGGTCTCCTCGGTGGATCGATCACTTGATCAGCACGTGATCGGGCTGCATCATTTGTGAAGTATTTATAGACTTCACTTACATGTAATGAAAGCTCAAAAATACCCCCAAAGTGGGTTAAAACAATAAGGGCCTCATAGGGCTATAGTTGTCCAAAACATAGCAATTAAACTAGGAATCCCGCAACCCTTCACAAAAGTAGGCGCCCAGCCTACTCTAACTAGGCGCCCCACCTCTTTTCTCTATGCTGAAGGAGTGGGCGGTCCGCCTGGTCTGGGACTCTCACAGAGGCGGTCCGCCTGGTGAGATCCAGAGAGTGTGCAAAAACTAGGCGGCCGGCCTAGTGGAGTAGGCGGTCCGCCTGGTGCTGTGGCCTCTTGAGTTGCTTCCAAAAGTGCTCTGGATGCCTCGACAAGTGTACTAGAAGGTTCTCCATCCATGGCACACCAAAGTATAGTCTTCAAGTTGGTCTTGGAGCCTTCTTCCATACCCTTCCATATCAAATGAAGATGGGTGTCTTGGATCAACTTGGCTTGACTCCGAGTGAATGGTCTTGAGGGGGTTTGGGTCTTATCATCCTCCCCTTCTTGAGAAGATTTCGTCCTCGAAATCGAAGCATCATCCACAACCTCTTCATCATTAAGCACAGCCTCTTCATCACCTACATTCAAAGGAACCAAGTCACTAACATTGAAAGTATTAGAAACTTGATACTCACTTGGTAAGTCGACCACATAGGCATTGTTGTTTATCTTCGAGAGCACTTGGAATGGGCCATCTCCTCGGGGTGCCAACTTCCCTTTCCTAAGGTTTGGAAACCTTTCTTTCCGGAAGTGCACCCACACATAGTCATCCTTCTTGAATTCCACCTTCTTGCGTCCTTTGTTCTTCTTGGCGGCAACCTTAGCATAAGCTTCCTCCAAGTTCTTCTTCGCCTTTGCATGGAGTTCAACCAAAGCCTTGGCTCTAGCTTTACCTTCAAAATTAACAACCATTTCCCTTGGCAAAGGGGTTAGATCAAGGGGAATCAAGGGGTTAAATCCATAAACACACTCGAATGGAGTCATGCCTATCATGCTATGCAATGTGCGATTGTAGGCAAACTCCATAAGAGGTAAACGATCAATCCAAGTCCCGGCCTTGCCTCGAGTCATGGCTCTAAGAAGAGCACCCAAGGTTCGGTTTACCACTTCCGTTTGCCCATCGGTTTGGGGGTGGTGGGACGTGGAGAACAAGAGCTTGGTGCCTAAAGCACCCCATAAACACCTCCAAAAATGACTTAGGAACTTAGTGTCCCTATCACTCACTATAGTTTGAGGCACACCATGCAACTTCAAGACATTTTCAATAAACAAAGTTGCCACATGTTGTGCATCATCACATTTCTTGCATGGAATGAAATGAGCCATTTTGGAAAACCTATCCACAACAACATAAATGCTATCATGGCCCCCTCTAGTCCTTGGTAATCCCATCACAAAATCCATTGAGATATCCAACCATGGACTAGTAGGTACGGGGAGAGGGGTATACAACCCATGAGGGTGGGCTTTAGATTTGGCTCGCTTGCACTCAAGGCAATTAGCGCAAAACTTTTCCACATGCACCCTCATCTTTGGCCAATGGAATTGTTCTTGAAGAATGGCCAAAGTCTTTCTTGTGCCAAAATGTCCCATGAGTCCCCCGCAATGTGCTTCATGCACAAGCAATTCTCTCCAAGAGGACTCCGGAATGCACACCCTACCATTTTTGAAGATATACCCGTCAAACCATTGGTATTTGTCAACTCTCTCCCCTTTCTCTAGAGTGTCATGGACACTCCTTAGCTTTGGGTCATGAGCATACATCAATTTAATGCTCTCAAAACCCATGAGCTTAGAGGTGAGAGTGGTGGCTAGGGCAAACTTTCTTGAAAGCGCATCCGCCACAACATTGTCTTTCCCTTTCTTGTATTGGATCACATAGGGAAAAGACTCAATGAATTCAACCCACTTGGCATGTCTCTTATTGAGCTTCTCTTGGCCTCTCAAATGCTTGAGTGACTCATGGTCACTCTTGATTACAAACTCACGAGGCCAAAGATAGTGTTGCCAATGGGCAAGGGCTCTCACAAGGGCATACAACTCCTTGTCATATGTAGAATAATTCAAGGATGCCCCTTTCAACTTTTCACTAAAGTAGGCGATGGGTTTGCTATCTTGCATTAAAACACCACCAATTCCCACCCCCGAGGCATCACATTCAACCTCAAATGCCTTTCCGAAGTCGGGCAATTGCAATAGAGGGGCGGTACTCAACCTACTTTTCAACTCAAGGAAGGCCTTCTCTTGAGGCTCTCCCCAAACAAACGGTTGGTCTTTCTTCACCAATTCGGTGAGTGGAGCGGCAATGGAGCTAAAGTCCTTCACAAATCGCCTATAAAAGCTCGCGAGACCATGAAAGCTCCTCACTTGAGTCACGGTAGTGGGAGTAGGCCAATCACGTATGGCCTCTACCTTAGACTCATCCACCTCCACTCCTTGGGCACTCACAACAAACCCAAGGAAGACCACCTTCTCAACACCAAAGGCACACTTTTTAAAATTAGCATAGAGCTTTTCGGCTCTCAACTTTTCAAGCACTAGCCTAAGGTGTTCAACATGGTCGTCTATTGATTTGCTATAGATCAATATATCGTCAAAATAGACGACCACAAACTTGTTGATGAATGGCTTTAGAACATGGTTCATTAGCCTCATGAAAGTGCTAGGTGCATTGGAGAGCCCAAAGGGCATCACCAACCATTCATAGAGACCAAATTTGGTCTTGAATGCGGTTTTCCATTCATCACCGGGTTTCATCCGGATTTGATGGTAGCCGGACCTAAGGTCAATTTTGCTAAACACACATGAACCGCTCAATTCATCTAACATATCATCAAGCCGGGGAATAGGATGACGGTACTTTACCGTTATTTTGTTCACGGCCCGACAATCAACACACATTCTCCAAGTGCCGTCCTTTTTGGGAACAAGGATCACGGGCACGGCACAAGGACTCAAGCTTTCCCTCACCAAGCCTTTAGTGAGCAATTCATCGACTTGCTTTTGCAATTCCCTTGTATCCTCCGGGTTGCTCCTATAGGCCGGTTTGTTCGGGATTTGGGATCCCGGGACAAAGTCTATTTGATGCTCAATGCCCCCTCAAAGGAGGCAATCCATCCGGCATTTCATCCGGGAACATGTCACCAAAATCCTTCAAAACATTCTCAAACACACTAGGCAAAGGGTTAGAAGAAAATTCACAATTAGAGTTTAGAACCATACCTTTGTGCACTAGGCATATGAGAAGCTTGTTGCCATCATTTCCTTTTAGGATCTCGCCCGGTTGCATCATGGCACATATGCCACCGGTAGAAGTAGGTGGGATTGCCACCAAGCTTTTGGACAAAGGGCTAGTCTCAACAACCGACTTAGCCTTTGCCACCTCCCTCAACTCCCGCATCCGTTTGTAATCATCGCTCACTTGTTTGGGAGTCATGGGTTGGAGCACAAACTTTTTCCCCTCATGCGTCACCGTATAGGTGTTGGCATGACCATTATGAACCACACGTCGATCAAATTGCCAAGGCCTACCAAAGAGTAGGTGGCATGCTTGCATAGGCACAACATCGAACATGTGTTCATCCACATAGTTCCCAATCTTGAATTTGATCAAGCATTGTTTAACCACCCTCAACTCACCACACTCACTAAGCCATTGAAGCTTATAAGGACTTGGGTGTTTCAAGGTAGGTATTTTCAATTGGGTAACAAGTGTTTGGCTAATAACATTAGCACAACTTCCCGAGTCAATGATCATAGAGCAAATGAGACCCATGACTCGGCATTTGGAATGAAAAAGATTCTCTCGTTGCAAGGTCTCAACATCCTCTACTGATGCAATACGAATCAGGCTCACCTGTTCGATTCATCAAGCAAGTCCACCGAGGAGTCACATGGCGCCCACGATCAAAGTGTGGCCGGAATGGAAGATGCCGAAGACTGCCTCGACGAGCAACAACTTTGGAAATCCACCGAGCAGACAACAAGTGACCGGTGCTGACACTGACTTCGGGGAGCTGTGAGATCGAGCACAACTAACGATCAAGTTTGAGCCCGAAGCTGAAAGCAACCGAACCGAGGAAGAGCGACGCCGAACAGAGAATCGACCAAAGGGCTACAAGTGTGCCCGAGGCAAGGGTGTTCGATTCCAAACGAGACCGAGGCAAACAAGCGTCCGAACACATAAGCTACTCCAGCCCTGCGTGGCTTTATCTCATTGGTCGCCTGTGACCACTTTACTATTTTGCCCTTTTTAATTGTCTATATAAACTCCTAGCATAGCTCATCAGGAGATAGCTTTTAGTTGACATTGAATTGAGAGAATAGAGATAGAATTGGCCGAGCCATTCTTGTTTGAAGCCCGAGGCTTCGTTATGCCTTCTTAGGCTTGGAACCGAAATGGATTTCATCCCTAGTATGAATCCTTGTTTGGTTCAAGTTTCATTTCTCCCTTGGATAATTCAATCAATGTTTTGATTCTGATTATCCATTCATTCTTCTATTTCTGTTCTCCCCCCCTTCCCCGATTTCTTGTTACCCGTGTTACTTTTATTGCTTCCGCATCTTTACTTCATCGTTTCCGCGTCTTGTTTGTTGTCTCCGATTGCAAGGTGTAAACCACGGGTTTGCTTGCATCAGTTTGGTATCAGAGCAAGACTTGGATTTCGTTCCTACGAATCCACGTTCCTTGTTCATCTTATCTTTAATTTTCTGTCTGTTCTTATTTTACAAAAAAAAAAAAAAAAAGTAAAAAGAAGAAAATTCAAAAATTTGTGTTGACTGATTGATTGTTGGATTAAACAGTCATATATTTGGATTCACCACTGTCTTAGGATCAATTTGGATACCCGACGTACATCGTTTGTAACTAGGGTTTTTCCTTCAATTTTTGGACTGTTCTTGACGTGGTGAAGTTGACAATCGAACCCCAGTTGTGTTTGGTGTTTATCGATGAAAACTGGAGGTTGTTGAGGTATTTGGGTCGATTTTTGTGCTTAAAATCGAAGTTCCACTGTTATAGACACTGTCCGTACGCCGGAAGCTTGTTGACATTGTTGACAGTGTACGGACGACGTGAGCTGTGTTCTTAGCTTCGCTTGGAACTGGAGTGATCTCCGACGTTGTAAAAACCGGAGATGACCCAAATCTTGAGCTTAATCTGTTGTTAGTGGACTGTGAACGAATCTTGATATTGTCCGTACACCGGAGTAAAAGTTCACTGTTCCATTGAAGAAGAAAGGGGTAAATTTTCAAAATCTAAAACCCCAGGTGAAAAGTTGTCGGCTAGAAAAGGGAAAGTGGAGAAGGTTAAACCCTATCTGTACCGAGGAGGAAACACTTGTACCGAGGTCACGTGTTCGGAAAATTCCGAAGCGGAACCGAGGAGGTAGATTCTCTTAGGATTTCACTTTTCTTGTGTCCGAATATTCTCGATAGTGGATCTCTGGAGTAATCCTTCCTACTCGAGGTCGTACTATCGAATCTGAGCTTATAGGAACTCGTGCGTGGGGTGACCGAAGTCCAACTTCGTAGAAATTTCTTTGACTCCCCGTGCGCAGTTAAATAGCTACCGTTCCATCGAGTCATATAAACTCCTTCCGAACCTAAGATTGGAAAGTACTAGTTGTGATTTATCACTTCGGTTTCCTAACAAGGAGGCAAGGCCAACTTGAGTGGAAAAAGGCTGTGTGGTGAGAACAATAGAGTGAGGTCACAAAAGCCAACGACCTTGAGTGTAAACACGAGTGGAAAGAAACTTGAGTGAACATTACTCGAGTGATACACGTGAGGGAGTGAACTTGTGAGGTCCTTTACTCTTGTTTGTTGCAGCTATGTCTTCGGATGATGGTAGCTACGGAGGATATGATTCGTGTGGAGATGATGGAGACTATGGTTCCTACGGAGGTGATGATTGTTATAACGACACCGGGGACTATGGCTCTTACGAGGACGAAGCAGGTCACTATGGTGAATACGAAGACGAAGAAGACTACGAAGCCTGTGAAGATGAACGAGAATAATCTTTTGCTTCGAGTCAAGAATACGAAGGTAGTGACGCTTCGAGGTACGATGACTCTACTTACTCTCATTGTGATGACCTTGAATATGATGAGTGTGACATCGAGGAGATCGATGACGAAGTTGACCGAGCAAACTATTTGATGTCTTCTTCCGTCGGTGTCTCGTGTGGAGCACAAGAGAGTGGTAGAACTCCTTCCTTCGGGATGGGAGGTGGTGGAGGTTGTTCCATGGGAGGAGGAAGATTTGCAACTTATAGTCGTGGCACACGATTCAATGCTTCCAAGTCCTATGGAAAGGGTGGCTCGAGGAGCGCTGGTGGTTATGGACCCGAGGAGGGTAGAGGAGGTTTCTACCGAACACCTTCTTCGAGGAGAAGTTCTCACGGGTTCCATGCTAAAACTCCTTCCTCGACTTTCAACAAAACTTCTAATGTTGGAAGAGTGAAAGGAAGTGGGAGTTATTCTAGTGGTGCTACCACTAATGGAGGAACAAGGAAAACCCACGGAATGGGATACTCAAGTTCGATTTTGGATCTTCGTATCCGAAACTTGGGTAGAAGTAGGTTCGCTGTTGAGGTGAATGGTTATGGAGGAAATTTGCTCAAGATTGGAGGTACCGATGTCAATTGCATTAGCGCTTATTTGGTACGGATCCTAAAAATACCATGCTATAAATTGAAGCATCCTTATACATATAAGGGAGTGAGTGTTTCGTATGAGGCTCGAGTACTCATATCTCATGGAGATTATAGAGAATATGTTTGGTGCGATGTGTATTCCATGCCCGATCTTGATGTTTGGCTGGGAGACCCATGGGTGCACAGCAAGCAGATGCTATATATCGATGAGAGGGATGTGTACCTTGTGTACAACAGAGAGCTGCAAATGGCTTATACGTTCACACCTCACGGGTTGAAGGGAAAGATGTCCATTAGTGCATATGCTTCGATTTTACAGATGAGAAAAGAGCGAGAACTCCAAACCAGGATCGAAAGAGTGCCATCGAGGAGTCCTACGACCACAAGGAGCAGTGGGAAAAGTGCAAGAAAAGAACCGACCGAAGTCAGTACTGTGAACCCGAAGCCACAAACTTCGAAGTTAAGTGGTTCCCCGATAACTGAAGAGGAGACCTCGGTTGATGAGTCTTCGAGTCCTAGACTTCGGGTCGATGTCAAAGGTCCACCTACTCCAGCTATGGGTATTCTTGGTCCCCGACCAAACTCACCCGAATATGAGAGACAAAAGATAGAGAGGAGCAAGGGAGTGACCGGTGACAACTCTCGAGAGGAAAAAGGGGAGGCTGTGACGAGTGATGTGAGTGAGTTGTCACCACCCAAACCCACACCTGCCCTTGAAAGAAAAATGAGGGAAAAGAAAGAGGGAAAAAGAATCGATGAGAGTGAGGCCACCCCTTATTCTAACATTAACCTCTTATCTTCTCCTTCTACTTGTTCGAAATCTTGTGCAGGAACTCTTGGAGGCAAACCGATGGAGCCTCAACCATTTGCCGAAGTAGATAGACAAGGTGAAAAAGATCTTTCATGTGAGCTTCACGAAGAAGAAACTACTTCTGAGACTTCGGAGACAGTGAGAGAAACCGAAGGTCACTCCGAGGTAAGTGTTCGATTTCCTTCCCGTGAGCATAATACTTCCTTGTCTTGTGAAATTGTATGTGAAAACTCTATGTTAGTTGGTGATTTGTATGATTACAATGTGTTTGCAACTAGTGTAGATTCGAATGGTCAACTTGTGAGTGAATGTGAACCACTAGTTGAGAGAATTGTTATGCCACATAATGATGTGAGCTCGATCTTCATCGAATCTCTCTTTAGTGATGAAGTTGTAGTTGACCTTACTTGTGACCCTTGTTATGACACACCACCAATCTTTGATAAAGGGGAAAATGAGTTGTTTGATCATGCCCTTGTTGAAATTATTGCCTATGATGGATCTGTGTGTTGTAGTGAGGAAGATGATACCCTTGAGTCCTTAGTGGATGAGTTGGATCGGATTATATTCGATGACTCCTCAAGTGTGGTCGATGACCTGGGTTCGGCTGCACCTTTGATGGGCAGTGAACTTATTTTCACTAACCCTCTGTTCGAAGGAGATGGTGATGAGCATCCGACTCGAGGAGAACCACCTCGGTTTGAAAGGCTTAACCCCGTAGATAATCCATTATTTGAGACCTTCTTCGGAAGTCTGTCTAAAGAGAAGGGTTGTCTTGGAGTTCATTTGGGAGGTGAAAAGCTACCTCTTGGTGTGAATGCGATTGCTTTTAAGAAGGGGAGTGGAGTATTCGATGTCGGTTGTCGAGTCGATCATTTTACTTACTCCATTCCACATGTTGATCACACCTCGAGTATAGTGCATACCGAAGTCTATAAGCCCCATGGTGATAAAAGTGAATTTTGGGCTCGGTATGATGACTACGAGTTTAGAGGTGATAGGGCCTTTGATCGTCACATATTTCATATAAAGTGTCCTATTGATCTCTTCGTGTACTCATGTGTTCGGTTTAGTTTCTATTTGAGCCAAGAGCTTGTTGTTTCCTTCGGAGACATAGGCTGTTTGATTTGCATTGATGCTTGGCTCTATCATAAGAGTGTGTTTTCCACTCTTAAACACTAACCTACTTTCGAAGTAGGAAGCTTTGTTTCTTTGCCTTGTTGCAGGTCTTGCCGGTTTGATTTCGAGGACGAAATCCTTTCAAGAAGGGGAGGATGATGCAATACGAATCAGGCTCACCTGTTCGATTCATCAAGCAAGTCCACCGAGGAGTCACATGGCGCCCACGATCAAAGTGTGGCCGGAATGGAAGATGCCGAAGACTGCCTCGACGAGCAACAACTTTGGAAATCCACCGAGCAGACAACAAGTGACCGGTGCTGACACTGACTTCGGGGAGCTGTGAGATCGAGCACAACTAACGATCAAGTTTGAGCCCGAAGCTGAAAGCAACCGAACCGAGGAAGAGCGACGCCGAACAGAGAATCGACCAAAGGGCTACAAGTGTGCCCGAGGCAAGGGTGTTCGATTCCAAACGAGACCGAGGCAAACAAGCGTCCGAACACATAAGCTACTCCAGCCCTGCGTGGCTTTATCTCATTGGTCGCCTGTGACCACTTTACTATTTTGCCCTTTTTAATTGTCTATATAAACTCCTAGCATAGCTCATCAGGAGATAGCTTTTAGTTGACATTGAATTGAGAGAATAGAGATAGAATTGGCCGAGCCATTCTTGTTTGAAGCCCGAGGCTTCGTTATGCCTTCTTAGGCTTGGAACCGAAATGGATTTCATCCCTAGTATGAATCCTTGTTTGGTTCAAGTTTCATTTCTCCCTTGGATAATTCAATCAATGTTTTGATTCTGATTATCCATTCATTCTTCTATTTCTGTTCTCCCCCCCTTCCCCGATTTCTTGTTACCCGTGTTACTTTTATTGCTTCCGCATCTTTACTTCATCGTTTCCCGCGTCTTGTTTGTTGTCTCCGATTGCAAGGTGTAAACCACGGGTTTGCTTGCATCATCTACACACATGGCTCCTAGACTCCTCCTCACAACAAGGAAGGCATGGGATTCATCATCTTCGATCATAGTAATCTCCCCTTCATCTCCCTCATCCTCATCACCCTCTACTCCCTCTTCCTCCTCGGGCTCACTATCTTGCTCATAGACCAAGTCACCAACAAGAACAATAGTTTTCCGGGTAGGGCAATCTTTAGAGAGATGACCATAACCTTTACACTTAAAGCATTGAGTAGAAGAAGAGATTGGATTACTCAATTGGGTTCTAGAATTACCTCCCACGGGTTGTGTTGACCTTTCAAAAGGCTTTTTCACTTCCTTGCTAGCACTCACACCACTTGCACTTTGGAATTTGGCATTAGTTGTAGGAGACTTCCAATCCTTTGGCTTGTTCAAGGGAGTAATAGCATTACTCTTGTAGCGAAGGGATTTTCTCCTCTTTAAGCCACTTCTCGGCTTCAACCGCATCTTCACATAGCTTGTAATGATCATTGTACTTGTGAAACTTCAATAGTGAAGCGATGTCTCGGTTTAAGCCCCCTTTGAAACGGATCATGGCCGTCTCATTGTCTTCCTCATCCAAGTCTAGAGTCATCCGGACTTGTTCAAACTCATTGAAGTACTCCCCAACCGACTTGGAACCTTGTTTCAATTCATAGAGACGCTTTTGTTGGTCCACTCGGTATTGGTTAGTCAAGTACTTTTCATCCATTACACGGATCAACTCATCCCAAGTAAGATTAAGAACCATCCCCATCCTCCTTCTATTCCTCTTTACCGACTCCCACCATGTAGAAGCAAAGGATTCAAAGGTAGAGATAGCATACTTAGTCTTCTTCAATTCGGGCATGTCATTGGTGTCAAATATACGTTCCATGGACAACTTCCAATCAAGGTACTCCACCGGATCACTACTCCCTTTGAAAGGAGGAATAGTAATCTTCACACTATTAAGATTGTTGTTGTTGTCACGACCCCCACGGAATGGCTCCGGTTGGCCCCCATAGTGGCCTTCATTCACACCATATTCCCTTCTCGCATTCCCTCCAACAAATCCCATAGGTGGCCCTCGACCTCGGCCCCTACCTCGATCCACATTACGACCCCAATTCATACCACGTCTTGGTTGAAGGTGATCATCAAAACCATACATATCATCTCCATACTCGGCTTCCTCCCCTTCTTGAGCTTCATCGACTTGCTCAAGAGGTTGCACATTTCGGATGGGTCTTGGTAATGGGTTGTCTCTTGGGGGATTATCCAAGATACGGGGAATGCCCGTTCGTTCAATTCTCTCTCGATCTTCCTTTACCCGTTGTTGATTGAGCAATTCAACAACTTGCTCCGGGGTAAAGGTAGGGCTACTCGAGCCTTCTCCGGTCTCAATTTGGACACTCGGGGTCCCCTTTTCAATTGGGACACTCGGGGTCCCTTGGTCTCCTTGGGTACTTGAAGCACCCTTTTCAATTGACTCAATCCTTTGAGTCATAACATCCATCTTGGCAAGAAGGCTAGCCAAGGCCTCCTTGATGAAATCTTGACCTTCGTTGGCCATTGTACCTACAAAGAAAAGAAACAAGAGTTAGTTAAAACACCTCACTCGCTCCCTCACTTGTGTTCACTCGGATCACTCGTATGGTGGCGATGGCTATTTCACTCTTGCTTGAACTCAAAAGCTTCACAAAGTTGAATAGTAAACCTTAACCTAATCACTCGACTCAAAAGCCAAATGTACTCCGGGGTGAGTGGAGTTAATAGGACTCGATTGGAACGCTAAGCACTTTGAGTGAGGACTTGAGTCAAAAGGCACTACGGATCTTCTTTGAGTTCTAGTCTCCGTTCTAAGGCACGATGATCCTAGTAGCTTGAAGTAATTAGTACTAATCGAGTAGGATTATACTCTAATAATACTAATTAGAAGCGATGCAAACAACAAAACAAGCGAACCTAGAAGAAACTACCCGATTCCCAACTCTCCAGGAAGTAGGCGCCCCACCTGTTTGAACTAGGTGGTCCGCCCAGTGTCTGCAGTGGGGAGTGGGCGGTCAGCCTACTCTAAGTAGGCGGTCCGCCTCTGTAAAGTCCAGAGAGCACAAAAAATTCAGGCGGTCCGCCCGTTTCCCTAGGCGCTCCGCCTACTGCAAGTTCCAGCACAGTTCAAACACGATTTTCTTGGTTTTGCACCCAAAAATTCATCAATCCACACGTTGTTTTGGCAAATCAAAGGTACCCCAATGTTGTTTCAAGCACAGAGATCAAACCCCAATCAATTTTATCAAACCCCAATCAAAGTTCAACATTCCACCATGTTCATAGCTAGGGTT
This sequence comes from Petunia secreta, assembly GCA_029990175.1. Lineage (NCBI taxonomy): Eukaryota > Viridiplantae > Streptophyta > Magnoliopsida > Solanales > Solanaceae > Petunia > Petunia secreta. The sequence continues at coordinate 1,391,991 of JARKIP010000126.1, read as the reverse complement.
TCAAATTTTCAAGTTCTTCAAGGGTTTCAAATTTTCAATCCTTGTGTTTCTACTTCAAATTCGATGCTCAGGGTACCAAAAGAACGGGTTTCCAACAAGGAACAAAACCCAATATCAATCAAGCAATGGGTCCAACAAACCAAGATTCTATGATCAAATTTTTGTGTTTTTCAACCCTTTTCTATTTTTTTTTTTTGTGTTTTCTTCTTTTTCTTCAACAACAAGTAAGAACCTAAGATAGAAACCAACCTAGGCACGAAGAATCAAGGGTCGGGGGTTTGTAGAAACAAAACCCGAGCCTTGCTCTGATACCAAGATGATAAGAATCAAATACGAAACGCGGAAATAAAGATAAAGAGCGAGACACTACTCGAACTCCCTACGAAGTAACTATGGAGAACTCGTTCAATAATACCCTCGTATCGGTGTCAAGGAGGACCTACACTATGCAACTACCCTCGAGCCACACTTGGGGCTCGCAAATAGAATGATCGGGTTTTCGGTTCAAGACTCAACTAGATTCCACTAGTGAATTCAAGCAACCAAGGCAAAGGATTCTCCAAACAAGAGATAGTTTCTTTTCATCATTCATATAATTCAAGGTAGACTAAGGTTTGAATAGGTTTGTGAAGTATTTATAGACTTCACTTACATGTAATGAAAGCTCAAAAATACCCCCAAAGTGGGTTAAAACAATAAGGGCCTCATAGGGCTATAGTTGTCCAAAACATAGCAATTAAACTAGGAATCCCGCAACCCTTCACAAAAGTAGGCGCCCAGCCTACTCTAACTAGGCGCCCCACCTCTTTTCTCTATGCTGAAGGAGTGGGCGGTCCGCCTGGTCTGGGACTCTCACAGAGGCGGTCCGCCTGGTGAGATCCAGAGAGTGTGCAAAAACTAGGCGGCCGACCTAGTGGAGTAGGCGGTCCGCCTGGTGCTGTGGCCTCTTGAGTTGCTTCCAAAAGTGCTCTGGATGCCTCGACAAGTGTACTAGAAGGTTCTCCATCCATGGCACACCAAAGTATAGTCTTCAAGTTGGTCTTGGAGCCTTCTTCCATACCCTTCCATATCAAATGAAGATGGGTGTCTTGGATCAACTTGGCTTGACTCCGAGTGAATGGTCTTGAGGGGGTTTGGGTCTTATCATGGTGGGACGTGGAGAAGAGCAACTTGGTGCCAAGAGCACCCCACAAACACTTCCAAAAATGGCTAAGGAACTTGGAGTCCCTATCACTAACAATGGTGCGAGGCACCCCATGCAATTTCAAGACATTATCAATAAACAAGGAAGCGACATGTTGGGCATCATTAGTCTTTTTGCACGGAATGAAGTGAGCCATTTTGGAGAAACGGTCAACGACAACAAAAATGCTATCGTGTCCTCCTCTAGTCCGGGGTAAAGCCATAACAAAATCCATAGAAAGATCAACCCACGGACTAGTAGGAATGGGCAAAGGAGTGTATAGCCCTTGGTTGTTGGACCTAGACTTGGCCCTTTTGCAATCCAACCAAGCATTGCAAAACCGTTCCACAAGAGGCCTCATTTTTGGCCAATGGAATTGCTCTTTAAGTACGGCCATAGTCTTGTCCACCCCAAAGTGACCCATCAAGCCACCACAATGTGCTTCTTGAACTAGCACATCTCTCCAAGAGGACTCGGGGACACACACTCGCCCATGCTTGAAAATGTAGCCATCTACCCATTGGTATTTTTCTACCCTTTCCCCACTCACTAGAGCATCATGAATGCTCTTGAGCTTTGGGTCATGAGCATACAATGACTTGATACTCTCAAAACCCATAAGCCTAGAAGCGAGAGTGGTGGCAAGAGCGAATTTTCTTGAAAGCGCATCGGCCACAACATTGTCCTTACCCTTTTTGTAATGAATTACATAAGGAAAGGACTCAATGAACTCCACCTACTTGGCATGTCTCTTGTTCAACTTTTCTTGACCTCTTAGATGCTTGAGTGACTCATGGTCACTCTTGATCACAAATTCCCGAGGCCATAGATAGTGTTGCCAATGGGCTAAAGCTCTCACTAGGGCATACAACTCCTTGTCATACGTGGAGTAATTCAAGGTTGCGCCCTTCAACTTCTCACTAAAGTAGGCAACGGGCTTCCCTTCTTGCATGAGAACACCCCCAATTCCCACCCCGAGGCATCACATTCTACCTCAAAAGCCTTCCCGAAGTCGGGCAATTGTAACAATGGGGCGGTACTTAGCCTACTTTTCAATTCTTGGAAAGCCTTTTCTTGCGGCTCTCCCCAAACAAAGGGCTTGTCCTTTTTCACCAACTCGGTGAGTGGTGCGGCAATGGTGCTAAAGTCTCTAACAAAGCGCCTATAGAAACTAGCTAGGCCATGGAAACTCCTCACATGAGAAACGGTGGTAGGAGTAGGCCAATCTCTAATGGCTTCAACTTTGGACTCATCAACTTCTACACCATTGGCACAACAACAAAGCCAAAAAAGACAACCTTTTCAACACAAAAGGCACACTTCTTAAAGTTGGCATAGAGCTTTTCGGCTCGTAGCACTTCAAGCACTTGACTCAAGTGGCCAACGTGGTCATCTATTGACTTGCTATAAATCAATATGTCGTCAAAATAGACAACCACGAATTTGTTGATGAATGGCTTTAGCACGTGATTCATTAGTCTCATGAAGGTACTAGGTGCGTTGGATAGGCCGAAAGGCATCACCAACCATTCATAAAGACCAAATTTAGTCTTGAATGCGGTTTTCCACTCATCACCCGGTTTCATGCGGATTTGGTGGTAGCCGGACCTAAGGTCTATTTTTGAAAAGACACTAGAACCACTAAGCTCATCCAACATATCATCCAAACGAGGTATGGGATGTCGATACTTTACCGTGATCTTGTTGACCGCTCGACAATCCACACACATCCTCCAAGTGCCATCCTTCTTTGGAACAAGGATCACGGGCACGACACAAGGACTCAAGCTCTCCCTCACCAAGCCTTTGGTAAGCAACTCATCAATTTGCTTTTGTAACGCCCTTGTGTCCTCGGGATTACTTCTATAAGCCGGCTTGTTGGGAATTTGAGATCCCGGGACAAAGTCAATTTGATGCTCAATACCTCTCAAGGGAGGTAATCCATCCGGCATCTCCTCCGGGAACATGTCTTCATAGACCTTCAAAACATTTTCAATGGCACTAGGCAAAGGGTTAGTGTTAGAAAAATAATCACTTTCGGAATTTAAAACCATACCTTTGTGCACTAGAAAAATGAGCATCTTGGTGCCATCATTACCTCTCAAATACTCACCCGGTTGCATCATGGCACACATGCGACCGGTGGAAGATGGTGGGGTCTCGGCCAAAGATTTGGCCACAACCGGGGACTTGGCCTTAGCCGCTTCCCTCAACTCTTTCATGCGCCGATAGTCTTCACTTATTTGTTTCGGGGTCAAAGGTGTAAGCACAAACCTTTTTCCCTCATGTTTCACCGTGTAAGTGTTGGCCCGACCATCATGAACCACTTGTTTGTCGTATTGCCAAGGCCTTCCAAACAAAAGATGGCAAGCTTGCATTGGCACCACGTCAAACATGTGTTCATCTTGATAGTTTCCAATCTTGAATCTAATCAAGACTTGCTTCACTACCCTCAATTCCCCACACTCACTTAGCCATTGCAAACGGTAGGGGCTCGGGTGTTTAATGGTAGTTAACTTCAATTGTGAGACCAAGGATTGGCTCACCACATTTGCACAACTACCAGAGTCAATGATCATGGAACAAACTTGCCCCTTCACTCTACAACGGGCATGGAACAAGTTCTCCCTTTGCTCATCTTCCCTCTCCTCACTCAACATAGTTCCAAAAATGCGGCATACCACAAGGAACATATTAGGATCATCCCCCTCCGTCGCTCTCTCTTTACCTTCACCCTCAACTTCCTCACTCTCCTCCTCATCATCTCCCTCGGGCTCACTTTCCCCCTCATAGACCAACCCATCATCCATCACAATCATTGTTTTCTGGGTAGGGCACTCTTTGGCAAAGTGGCCATAACCCTTGCATTTATGGCATTGGAAAGAAGATGGAGAAGGAGTATTTAAAGTAGTTTTAGAAGTACCTCCAACTTCTTTGTGGTCGCTCTTCGGGGTAGCCTTCTCAAAAGGCTTCATTACATCTCTACTCCCACTTGTTCCACTAGCATATGGGCTCTTCCATTCTTTGTTGCGAGTTGAAGGAGTGGTAGTGGTAGTACTCCTATAGAGAGGAGCCTTTTCTTCTTTGAGCCATTTCTCGGCTATAACCGCGACATCACAAACATCTTGTAAGGAGTGGAAGATGTGAAGTCTCAATTGGGAGGCAATCTCCCTACTCAAGCCACTTTTGAAACGGATGATAGCTTGTTCCTCATCCTCCGTTTCCATATCAAGAGCCATCCGATTTTTCTCAAAGTCGTTGAAATATTCATCAACGGACTTGTAGCCTTGCTTCAATTCATAGAGCTTTTTGAGTTGCTCTTGTCGATACATGGGAGTCACATACTTGTTGCTCATAACTTCTTTCAACTCTTCCCAAGTGACGTTCATCCGCAACCCAAGTCTCCTCCTTGATCGCTTGATGGATTCCCACCAAGTAGAGGCATAGGACTCAAATGAAGATATAGCATAAGTGGCCTTCTTCTCCTCGGTCATATCATTGGTGTCAAAGACCCGCTCCAATTGGATCTTCCATTCAAGAAATGCTTCCGGATCACTAGTCCCTTTGAAAGGTGGGATAGCGATCTTGACACTATTGAGATTAGTGTCACGACCCCCATGGTTTGGTTCCGGTTGAACCCCATAGTTGTCATCAACATCTTCATATTCCCTTCCCAAGTTTCTTCCCATATAAGCTCTTGGTGGTCCTCGACCTCGACCACGACCCCTATCTACACCTCGGCCTCCATTCATCGCCCTCCTATTTGGACAGGGAGCATCAAAGTAATCATCATCAAGTCCGAGGCCCTCCCCTTCTTGAGCTTCATCAACTTGCTCAAGAGGTGCAATGTTTCTCCGCGGCCTTAGGAATGGAACATCTCCTTGGGGATTGCCCAAGAGTTGGGGATTGCCCAACATTCTCTCTCTAGCAAGAGCCTCATCCCTCAACCGTTGTCGATGAACTAGCTCCGCATATTGATCCGGCTTCATGATGGAATCATCACTAGTGCCTTCATTGGGGTCCTTTTGGACACTCGGGGTCCTCTCCTTTTCAAGAGCCTCCATTTTAAGGTTTAGGGCCTTCACCTCGGCTAACAAGTTAGCCAAGACGTCGGTTGGAACCTCAATGGTACTCTTTGCTTTCTCCTCCGCCATGTACCTACAACAATCAAAAACAAGAAATGAAGATTAGAGCAAAAGTCCTCACTCACTCCCTCACTTTTGTTTGTCGCTCGGGTTCACTCAAGCTTGGGGTTAGGTTCACACAAACTTGAAATCAATGGCCTCCTCGTAGTTGCGCAACCTCCTCAATGATCAAACCAAAATACAAGAACCAAATGCTCTTCGGGAAGAGTTGATTCAATGGGACTCGATAAACGCTATGCTATTTGGTGCGCACTTGAACCAAACAATTAACTACGAATCTTCTTTGAATTCTACTCTCCTTCTAGGCACGAGTATCTTATTCGCACAAGGGATTAGCACTTATTGGGTAGAAGTGTTACCCTCAAAGTACTAACCGGGAGTGACGCGATCAAATGTTCAAAGATCGAATCGTCACCAAACGGATTCGGAATTGGATGAATTTTGGTTTGTGATCTAGAAACTCACCATATTTGATGATGCTATGGGAGTTTTGGTGATTGGAAACTGTTACGATGCCTTTGCGAATATTCTGTCCAACTTCAGGAAATTCTGGAAATTGGTACCCTTCGCGATCGCGTGCAGAGGGGCGCGATCGCGATGAACAAAAATACAGAATCGGCGCGACAGCGTGAGACTTTGCGCGATCGCGCAGGTCTGTTCAGCAGAACCAGAAACTCGACAGAAAACAGCAGTTTTTGGCACACCAACAATCCAAATTAAACTTGTTTTCAGTTTTTAAACTTGCAAATGGTGTTCCCAACTGTAGAAAACAATTCCCAATGGTTCTACCAAAATAAACAACCAACAAACAACTTGTTTCAATGATTTTTGACAAGTTCTTCAAAAATTTTCAAAACCTTCAAGAATCAAATTTTCGATTTTCACTACAATACTCCAAATGATGTTATGGTGGTACCAAAACGACGGGAAAACTATAAGGAGTAATCCCCGATACCAAACAACCAAGAATTCATAACACCAATCGAGTTCTAGCAAATTTTGCAAATTCTTCAACCTAGGGTTCCCAATTGTCGAGATTACATAAACATACAATCCCCGATAATCAACACCAACAAAATCGTAACAAAAAGCGATTTCCTTCAAATTTTTGGGTTTTCAAGTTTTTTTAAATTTTTTTGTCCTTTTTCATTATAACAAGAACAAGAACAAGAAAATAAATGCGGAACAAAGATGACAAGCACGAAGAGTTGGACGAGGGCTCGTAAGAACGCAACCCTAGCCTTGCTCTGATACCAACTGATGCAATCGAAAATACGAAAGCGATAAAGAGATAAAAGCGAGACGAGACTTACACTAAAGTTCGAGTAGCAACGAAGAACTAGTTCCGTTACACCCCAAACGATTGGAAAGAATCACCTAACACTATGCAACTATCCTCAAGAGTCACGAGGCTCGAGCAAATAGAATGATCGAAGACGGATTGAAGAACAACTTGGATTCATCCAATTGATTTCAAGCCAAAAGTGTTACAAGGTTCAAGAGCATTGCTCATTTAATGTTTTGTGTTCAAAGTAGTGTAAAAAGCAATAAATGATGAAAAGGGGCATTTATAGCACCCCATTACAATATTTCCTAGATTCTGGTCCGCTGCTACTCAAGTCCTCTTCGCGATCGCGCTAGATTATATGCTATCGCGCGCAGGGCACTTAAAAGCTGAAGCTCGCGATAGCGCGAGGCTTGGCGCGGTCGCGCAGACAAAAGAATTACTCTACGCGATCGCGAAGGTTGATGACGCGATCGCGAAGAACAAGTTTCCGTTCTTAGGCAGTAAGCTCAGCAGAATTCCCCTGTTTTGGCCCTGTTTTGGTCCCCTGCTTCTTGCACTGTTTCCTGCCTGTTTCCACATGGATTGAGCTCCAATGCATTGTCTTTAAGTCCTCTCCCGAGCTCGTATCATCCACGCCTCTCCAAACCAAGTGTAGGTGAGCATCTTGTATATTCTTGGCTTAACTTCGAGTGAATGGTCTCGATGCAATTTGGGTTGCATCACTTTGTTAACTAGTTGGTGGAGTAATTGTCATTAAGTGAACAAACCGAAGTACGTCAACATTTGGGTCATGTGGTTTCACTTTTAGAGATAGAACCGTGTAGAGAGATGATTGAAGCATCGGTGTCATTTTGGGATGAAGAATTGAATGTGTTTAGACTTGGGGATGTTGAATTAACACCTTTGTTGGAAGAAACAGGAGGGTTCGTGTCACACTTTGGGTTAGACAAACATCGTTGGCAGGGGGTCTCATGCTAGCACCTAGCGTCCCCATAACTGAAGAGTTTCGTAAAAAGTTAGGGATGGTGGCGAGTGTGAATGTGGAATTTTTACAACAAAAGAAGATATCATTTTCCTACTTCTACAATCGGTTTGGGTATTTGAGTGCGTTCGACGGTCCTAAGAATGAGTTTGAGTGCTACAGTGATTGGAGGAGAGTTAGACCACCTGAATTTGCTATTTGTTTCTTAGGAGTAATGGTGTTCCCCAAAAGTTCGAGTCACCACATATGTTCAAGGCTTGTCATGGTTGCCGATGCGATATTCAATAGAATTGATGGATACCGTTATACCATAGTTCCTATTATAGTGGCGGACACTTATCGGGATTTAGGTTGTTGCAAGAAGGGAGCAAAATATTTCCAAGGGTGAAATCTTCTACTACAAGCATGGTTCAAAGAGCATTTGAGGAAAACGAGAGGTATACAAGAGTTGTCTAAGCTAACTGGGTCCAACTACTTGGTTGGAGAGCGATATGGGGGTCCGAAATTTAGGCAGCCGAGCAGCACAGAGAAGTGGGTAAAGTTGTTTGAGAACATAACGGAGGACTCAATTCAATGGATTTTCACTTGGTTTCCTTCATCAGACATCATTATTAGCTCCGAGAAGGCACCCTTCGTGATACTTATGGGATTAAGAGGTCTCCAACCTTACCAACCACTGAGGTTGATGAGGCAAGCAGGGAGGAAGCAAGTCATATCATTGATATCAGACACGAAAGATTATCAGTTTGACTACACTGGAGACGACGTTCCAAGGGTCAAGAACATTAGAAAATCTGTGGTGGGAAGATAAGTTATGGGAGAAGAATCGCTAGCATCAGACAGATATAACACTGGATGCGAAAAAAACTATAAAAGCTAGTTACGCTCTAGTATAAAGGGAAATGTGGTAGGAGGGCCAAGCCAAGGGAATGACATAAGAGATCGCGAGGCGGAAGCTCAAATTCGATACCGAGAATTCATGTTGAAAGCTGTTAAGATGGATAAGGAGAACAAAGAGAAGATCGAAGTATGGAGGAAACATACATTAGAGCTAGAGGAAAAGATAGAGGCGTTGGAGACGAAACTTGAGCAATGGAATTCGGAGTGTGAAGAGATAGACATCCTACACTTAGTAGTGGCTAGTCAAAGTGTCATTTTTTCTTTAGTATTTTATTTTTCGAAAAGTCATCATGTACCAATTTTCAAAATTGATTTTGGGAATTTATGAGAATAATTGGCAACAAAATGCGTATTTATTTTCTTTGCATCATGACAAATATAGGAAGGCTAGATGTCCTTGGTGCGTAATAGTCCATTAGTAAGCCTACGTCCAAATGTCGAAAGGGTTCTTAACCCGAAAAAGACAAAATTGCATCACTGCATGGTTTCGAAAAAACGTTTGCACCAAATATTGATCGTCTGCTTAAACATAATCAAAACTATAAGAATGTTTTTGATGCAGCTCGAACACATGCTGATCAATCCGATCAAGTTCTCAATCCATCGAGGCCGATGACACGAAGCACGATGTTCACATTCACTTGGCTTGGTTGAAGGAAAGCAGCCACTCCGAAGCTGAGTTGCTGAGTTCAAGAACCGAAGGCTTCATCTATAAGCTTGAGCTTGAAGGGGGGAGTGACCGAAACCCAACTTAACACTCAACATCGACACCGAAGTAAAAGCAAATACCCGAAGGAAGAGCGATCGATGTTGAGAATGAGCTGAACCGAACAACCGAGCACCGACGTCAAGACGCTCGAGCTCAAGTGTTCGAATTCAAGTGTTCGGTTGAAGGAGCAACCGAACACTCATTATGCAGCCCTGCGTGGCTCACTTCTATTGGTCGCCTGTGACCATTTACTTTTTTATCCTTAGCTTAGTCTATAAAATACGCCTTTACATTTCATTGCAAGTTAGTTGTTGTTGAATGATCAAACGTAGCTGTAGCTATTGTGTGTCTTCGATGGAGCCGAACCCCAATGCGAGATTTTAAAGAACTTGTGTCAATCGGTGTGAGTCGTTTGAACATTTTCTTCTTGGTCATTCAATTTGCAAGAAGCGTTGTCTTCTTGAGGATTGTTGCATAGCATAGGTGGGTCTTGAACTCCGGTTCGATCGAGCTTGAGACAAGTTCCTCAACGTTCTTTTGAATCGAAGTAAGATTTGTCTTGCTTCTATCTTTATTTCATTGTTATTTCTCCGTCTTCTTCGTGTTAAGCTTAGCCTCGGGTTTTGCTTGCACCATCTTAGTATCAGAGCAAGGTTTGAGTTTGTTCTTACAACCTCAAATCCTGTTCGTTTATTCGTGCTTTGTGTTTCCAGTTTCAGCTTTCTTCCTTGTTGTTGACTGTTGTTACTGTGGTGTTTTTATAAAATAAAAAATAGTAGAAAAATAAAAAATTTTGGTTCTTTGTTGGTTTTTTGAATCAGACAACCATTGATTCGTATTCACCACTGTCCAAGGATCAATTTGAGTACCCGACGTACATCGTTTGTGACTAGGGTTTCTTCAATGATTTTGGACTGTGTTCTTGACGTGGTGGTGTTGAAAATCGAAACCCAGTGTGTTTTTGGTTGATACCGATGAAGACTGGTGGTTCTTCAGTATTTTTGGGTTTTTCTGAGCTAAAGATATCAAATTTCTATTGATTGAACTGTCGTCTACGGACACGAGGAGCTGAGTTTTTAGCTAAAAGAACTTTGAACTGATGTCCTCCGTTGATGTTGTTACCGGAGTGAAAGACAACCCAAAGCTTGTTAAATTCTTGGTCAGTGAACGAAGTGAGCTTGTTCGTACACCGGAGTTAAAAACGTCACTGTTTCATAAAGAAGAAAGGGGGTAAAGTGTAAAGATCAAAACCCCAGGTGAAAAAGTTGTCGGCTAGAAAAGGGAATTGGATAAGGTAAAACCATATCCATACCAAGGAGGGACCACTCTTGTACGAACAAGAGTCGGTGCGTTCGAGAAAGATTCCGGAGAGGAATCGAAGGGTAGATTCTCCTAGATTTTCACTTTTCTTGTTTTCGATAAATCTAGTTAGTGGATCTCTGCAGTAATTCTTCCTACTCGAGGTCGTACAAACTCTTTTGAGCTTATAGGAGCTCCTGCGTGGGGTGACCGAAGTGCAAAATTTCGTAGAAAATTCTTTGACTTCTGAAGCGCAGAGTAAATAGCGTCTGTTCCAACGAGTCATATCAATTCACTCATCCAGAAGGAGACATTGTAACTTGTCAAATTTGAAGGAACTGAGAGAAGTTGATCAACCGAGGAAGCCATTTTCTACAAGTTCTTGAGTTACCAAAAACCGAACCCATAAACTGAGTGGACCCGAGTGCCACCCATCAAAGATGAGGGAGTGTGTGAGGTGATTTCTAACCTTAACATTTTATTTGGTCTTGATTCGTGCAGGTACAATGGTTGGGAATGGAGGCGAAGGAAAGGGCATTAAGGTGCCCGAGGTGTCGTTAGCTGATATCAAGGCTGTGATACAAGGCATCAGTGCCAAAGTAAGAGGAGTGAGTGCTCGAGTAGCTCAACTCGAGCAAGGGAGTATGTCCGTGGCCTTACCTGGGTCTGGTGCTGGAACTAGGAATTCCACTCCAATGAAACCTGAGCTGTTTGCTGAGCTCGTTCGACAACATCAGTTGAAGAACGAGGCTATTCGAAAGGAAGTCTTGGGAAATCCCCAAGCGCAACAACCAAACTTGGGCAATCCCCGAGGTGATAGAGTACCACTTCCAATGGCTCGAAGACAAGTTGAGGTCGTTGATGAAGGAGAATTTCCTGATGCCGAACCTGAATATGAGCAGCCGTTAGTTCAACGAACGCAATTACAACGAGGTCGTGGAAATTTCTGAGGTAGTGGCCGAGGCGCAAATATTGATCGAAATATTGAGCGTGAGGCTGATGATTACTATAATGAGTATCCCAAACAGGTTCATGTTGCTCGAGATTCAAACTTGAACAGTGTCAAGATCACTATTCCACCCTTCAGAGGAACTAGTGATCCAGATGAATATCTTGAATGGAAGCTTAAAATTGAATGAATCTTCGAAACCAATGAGATGACCGAAAAGAGTAAAGCTGCACATGCTATTGCTTCGTTCGAAGCGTATGCATCGACGTGGTGGGAGGCTGATAAGAGGATGAGATGAAGGAATGTCTATCCCAAAGTCACTACTTGGGCACAGTTGAAGAGAGCAATGGATGCTAAGTATTTGAGTCCCAAGTATCGGCAAACTCAATTTGAAAAGATCTATGAGTTAAAGCAAGGGTCCAAGTCAGTTCAAGAATACCATGATGAATTCGTGAGAATTCGATTGAACCATGATTTGGAAGAAGACGAAGAGCAAGCCACTATTCAGTTCAAAAATGGCTTAGCTTGGGATGCGTCATCTCCATTGAGGCTACACGTGTATTACACAGTGGAAGATATGTTCGAAACTGCCACCGAAGCTGAGAAATAGGTTAAGGATGATAAGGTAAACCGGTTGATGTTTGGCATTTTATGCCATATTTCCTTAATATTTCCTCATGTTTGAGCATTTTATTCGCCCGTCTTATAGTTTATGAATGTGATTTTTGCACTGATATTGTGTCGCATGTGTGTAGGTCGTTATGAAGTGTAATTGGAGCTTTAAAAAGCATGATCAAGCAAGAAAAGATTGGATTTTGATTGAGGATTGGATCGAGCATCTGAAGGCATGACTCGACACGAGCTGTGGAGTGAGGAGGAGCAGGATTTTGCCTGCGCCTCCCAAAGCGCTCGACTTCTGGCGCTTTACTCAGTGCGGGGCGTGGCCAAAGCGCCCAAGTTTCGACGTAATCTGCTTGTCCCAGCGCGGTCGGGGGCGCGGGGTGCCAGTTACAGCTCCCCTGGAGCGTTTTTGGACTTCCTATTTCGTCTAGGCTTAGGTGTAACTTATTACTAGGCCTTTGTAAACCCTATAAATACTCTTTTACTTAGTTTTTGATGGGAGTTCAGACTTTGGAGCAATTTGAGAGCACCATACTTCATTGAACAAGGGTTTATTCCTAATTTTTCATCTATTTAATCATTTACATCATTATTTCATCAATTCATTGCCTTGTGATTATGAATATGCGTGGCTAAATCTTACGTTCTAGGGTTAGAGTATTTCATGAAAGTTGATGTTTGAAGATTGATTCCCATTAATTGAATCCCATAATGGGTTGCTTATTCTTTCTTGATTTCACTTGCTTAATTGTTAGAGCTCGATAATTATGCATTATATATGGTTTTTAGATTGAATTCGAAAGAGGGAATTTAATTACGTAATAAGAAAGAGTAGGACTAGTTGTGAACCCAGGCATCGGGGAACCAATTTGTGAGTAGGATAGACATATACTTGCTCGCCTAGTTTAACTAATTACAGAATTCGTTAATGCGTGCATGTGATTCAATCCATTGACATATAGGGATTGAAGCCTGCATAGACTGTGAAGAATCGAAAAGTTTTCACGGGTACATTTACTCTGTTAGTTAGTAACCCGGGATTTAAGAAGTGGAATCAATTGGAGAACTCAACTGGATTGTTCGTAACTCTGACCCTTGACCGTCTTCTTAATATTGTTAACAACAAAAGTTTGCACCATTGTTTGACTAAACTTCCATCAATTTAATTACTGCTGTTTAGTTACTAAAACTCTCACTATTGGAAAAGATCCCTGAATAGTTGTTAGAAATTGTTTGTTAAGCGTCAGCCTGAATAGTCCTCGTGGGAACGATACTCTACTTATCATTTTATTACTTGTCGACTACGTATACTTGTGTGTGCGTTGGGAGCAACAAGTTTATGGCGCCGTTGCCGGGGACTAATTATTGACTGATTTCTTTTTGAAAGATTACTTATTATCTATTCAGGTTTAATTTTTTGTTGAGTTTCTTGTGCTGTTTCAGGCAACAGGTTTTGCATGCAAAGGAATAGAATGGACGAACCACTCGCACCTTTTGATCCCGAGCTTGAAAGGACCTTGAGAAGGGTAAGAAGAGAAGCGAGAGACCGAAAAGCACTAGAAATTGTACTTGCTTCCTTACCCACTGAAATGGCAGAAGAACGAGCAGTAGCAGTGCGAGATGTTGCTCTTCCCAGCCTGGGGGAGTAGCGTCGAGTATTGTGAAGCCCGCTATCACCAGGCACTTTGAGATTAAGCCCGGCATGATTCGGTTGCTGCATGTGACTGGGCAATATGCTGGATTACTTCATGAAGATCCGCAGCAACACATTCAGAATTTCCTGGAGATCAGTGATACTTATACACCATCGGGAGTTCCTACTGATTATGTTCGCCTGACGTTGTTCCCATTTTCACTGATTGGGGCAGCAAGGAAGTGGTTAAGGCTGAAAAGCCTGGGTCTATCACTACTTGGGAGGATTTGGCTAAGAAGTTCTTGGCTAAATTTTATCCATCTTCCAAGACAGCCCGGCTGAGGAGTGAAATTATGTCCTTCAGACAGATAGAAGGAGAATCTTTGTATTCAGCCTGGGAGCGATTTAAAGCTCTATTGAGAGATTGTCCACACCACAACCAATCCAATGAGGTTATTGTACACACTTTTGTTGAGGGGTTGAATGCGCACACTAAGATCGTGGTAGATGCTGCTGCTGGGGGCCAAGTACTGGCCTTCAATTTTGACCAGATCTATGATTTACTTGACAAGTTTTCGCAGAGCAATCCTGATTGGAATGGTGTTCGTAGAGCTACTGCGCAGAAATCTGCTGGGGTACTTCAATTAGATGCAGTTTCAGAGCTAAGGGCGAAAATTGATGCTATTTCCAATCAAATGAGCAAGCTAGCTCTGCCGCAGACTCAACAACCAGCAGCTCCAGTGCAACAACTTCAAGTCTTTTGTGAGGTTTGTAGAGAGGATCATGCTACTGACGTCTGTCCATCTAATCCAGAGTCAGTGTATTATGTGGGTAATCAGAATAGATCACAGGGTCAGAATCGAAATCAATATGGTAATAGCTATAACAGTAGTTGGCGTAATCACCCTAATTTTTCTTGGAGGGATAATCGTGAGCAGCTTCAAGGAAATGAGAGACCCCAAAATAATCTTCAAAATGCACCACAACAGGGGTTACAGTCGCAGACTCAACCACAGCAGTCTAATTCAGTTGAGGATATGCTTAGGAAAATTCTTGTAGGGCAGCAAAAACTCATGGATGATTCAGCAGCTCAGGCACAAAATATAAAAGATTTGAGCAATGCTCAGAAAGATCTTGAGAGACAAATGGGGCAGCTAGCCGGAGCACAGAATAATAGACCTCAGGGTGCTTTGGCAAGTGATACAGAGATAAATCCTAAAGAATTTGTGCAAGCAGTTACTTTGAGGAATGGAAGAGCTCTAGAACAAGTCCCCCCAAAGCCAAGGAAGCCTGTTGGTGAGTTATAGCTTAATGCTGATAGAGAGGTGGAGAAAGAAGCTGAGAAAGTGATAGAAAAGCAGCCCGAGCCTGCTATTGTGAGACCACCACCACCTTTCCCTCAGAGACTTCAGAAGCAGAAAGTTGATGCAGCATGCAAGAAATTTTTGGAGATCTTGAGTCAGATTCAGGTAAATATTCCTTTGGTGGAGCTTTTACGGGATGTTCCCAAATATGCTAAATACATCAAGGATATCGTTGCTAACAAGATAAGACTGACTGAATTGGAGACAGTTGCACTCACTGAGGAGTGTAGTTCTAGAGTAAGAAGCAAGCTTCCTCAGAAATTGAAGGATCCTGGCAGTTTTACCATTCCTTTGAAAATTGGGGAACATGAGGTTGGACGAGCTTTGTGTGACTTGGGTGCTAGTGTGAATTTAATGCCTTCATCACTTTTCAGGAAGCTAGGCCCAGGTGAATGATAAGACCCAAACCCCCTCAAGACCCTTCACTCGGAGTCAAGCCAAGTTGATCCAAGACACCCATCTTCATTTGATATGGAAGGGTATGGAAGAAGGCTCCAAGACCAACTTGAAGACTATACTTTGGTGTGCCATGGATGGAGGACCTTCTAGTACACTTGACGAGGCATCCGGAGCACTTTTGGAAGCAACTCAAGAGGCCACAGCACCAGGCGGACCGCCTACTCCACTAGGCCGGCCGCCTAGTTTTTGCACACTCTCTGGATCTCACCAGGCGGACCGCCTCTGTGAGAGTCCCAGGCCAGGCGGACCGCCCACTCCTTCAGCATAGTGAAAAGAGGCGGGGCGCCTAGTTAGAGTAGGCTGGGCGCCTACTTTGTGAAGGGTTGCGGGATTCCTAGTTTAATTGCTATGTTTTGGACAACTATAGCCCTATGAGGCCCTTATTGTTTTAACCCACTTTGGGGGGTATTTTTGAGCTTTCATTATATGTAAGTGAAGTCTATAAATACTTCACAAACCTATTCAAACCTTAGTCTACCTTGAATTATATGAATGATGAAAAGAAACTATCTCTTGTTTGGAGAATCCTTTGCCTTGGTTGCTTGAATTCACTAGTGGAATCTAGTTGAGTCTTGAACCGAAAACCCGATCATTCTATTTGCGAGCCCCAAGTGTGGCTCGAGGGTAGTTGCATAGTGTAGGTCCTCCTTGACACCGATACGAGGGTATTATGGAACGAGTTCTCCATAGTTACTTCGTAGGGAGTTCGAGTAGTATCTCGCTCTTTATCTTTATTTCCGCGTTTCGTTTTTGATTCTTATCATCTTGGTATCAGAGCAAGGCTCGGGTTTTGTTTCTACAAACCCCCGGCCCTTGATTATTCGTGCCTAGGTTGGTTTCTATCTTAGGTTCTTATTTGTTGTTGAAGAAAAAGAAGAAAACACAAAAAAATAGAAAAGGGTTGAAAAACACAAAAATTTGATCATAGAATCTTGGTTTGTTGGACCCATTGCTTGATTGATATTGGGTTTTGTTCCTTGTTGGAAACCCGTTCTTTTGGTACCCTGAGCATCGAATTTGAAGTAGAAACACAAGGATTGAAAATTTGAAACCCTTGAAAAACTTGAAAATTTGAAACCCTAGCTATGAACATGGTGGAATGTTGAACTTTGATTGGGGTTTGATAAAATTGATTGGGGTTTGATCTCTGTGCTTGAAACAACATTGGGGTACCTTTGAATTGCTAAAACAACGTGTGGATTGATGAATTTTTGGGTGCAAAACCAAGAAAATCGTGTTTGAACTGTGCTGGAACTTGCAGTAGGCGGAGCGCCTAGCGAAACGGGCGGACCGCCTGATTTTTGCTTGCTCTCTGGACTTTACAGAGGCGGACCGCCTACTCAGAGTAGGCTGACCGCCTACTCCCCACTGCAGACACTGGGCGGACCACCTAGTCCAAACAGGTGGGGCGCCTACTTCCTGGAGAGTTGGGAATCGGGTAGTTTCTTCTAGGTTCGCTTGTTTTGTTGTTTGCATCGCTTCTAATTAGTATTATTAGAGTATAATCCTACTCGATTAGTACTAATTACTTCAAGCTACTAGGATCATCGTGCCTTAGAACGGAGACTAGAACTCAAAGAAGATCCGTAGTGCCTTTTGACTCAAGTCCTCACTCAAAGTGCTTAGCGTTCCAATCGAGTCCTATTAACTCCACTCACCCCGGAGTACATTTGGCTTTTGAGTCGAGTGATTAGGTTAAGGTTTACTATTCAACTTTGTGAAGCTTTTGAGTTCAAGCAAGAGTGAAATAGCCATCGCCACCATACGAGTGATCCGAGTGAACACAAGTGAGGGAGCGAGTGAGGTGTTTTAACTAACTCTTGTTTCTTTTCTTTGTAGGTACAATGGCCAACGAAGGTCAAGATTTCATCAAGGAGGCCTTGGCTAGCCTTCTTGCCAAGATGGATGTTATGACTCAACGGATTGAGTCACTTGAAAAGGGTGCTTCAAGTACCCAAGGAGACCAAGGGACCCCGAGTGTCCCAATTGAAAAGGGGACCCCGAGTGTCCAAATTGAGACCGGTGAAGGCTCGAGCAGCCCTACCTTTACCCCGGAGCAAGTTGTTGAATTGCTCAATCAACAACGGGTAAAGGAAGATCGAGAGAGAATTGAACGAACGGGCATTCCCCGTATCTTGGATAATCCCCCAAGAGACAACCCATTACCAAGACCCATCCGAAATGTGCAACCTCTTGAGCAAGTCGATGAAGCTCAAGAAGGGGAGGAAGCCGAGTATGGTGATGATATGTATGGTTTTGATGATCACCTTCAACCAAGACGTGGTATGAATTGGGGTCGTAATGTGGATCAAGGTAGGGGCCGAGGTCGAGGGCCACCTATGGGATTTGTTGGAGGGAATGCGAGAAGGGAGTATGGTGTGAATGAAGACCACTATGGGGGCCAACCGGAGCCATTCTGTGGGGGTCGTGACAACAACAACAATCTTAATAGTGTGAAGATTACTATTCCTCCTTTCAAAGGGAGTAGTGATCCGGTGGAGTACCTTGATTGGAAGTTGTCCATGGAACGTATATTTGACAGCAATGACATGCCCGAATTGAAGAAGACTAAGTATGCTATCTCTACCTTTGAGTCCTTTGCTTCTACATGGTGGGAGTCGGTAAAGAGGAATAGAAGGAGGATGGGGATGGTTCTTAATCTTACTTGGGATGAGTTGATCCGTGTGATGGATGAAAAGTACTTGACTAACCAATACCGAGTGGACCAACAAAAGCATCTCTATGAATTGAAACAAGGTTCCAAGTCGGTTGGGGAGTACTTCAATGAGTTTGAACAAGTCCGGATGACTCTAGACTTGGATGAGGAAGACAATGAGACGGCCATGATCCGTTTCAAAGGGGGCTTAAACCGGGACATAGCTTCACTATTGAAGTTTCACAAGTACAATGATCATTACAAGCTATGTGAGGATGCGGTTGAAGCCGAGAAGTGGCTTAAAGAGGAGAAATCCCTTCTCTACAAGAGTAATGCTATTACTCCATTGAACAAGCCAAAGGATTGGAAGTCTCCTACAACTAATGCCAAATTCCCAAGTGCAAGTGGTGCAAGTGCTAGCAAGGAAGTGAAAAAGCCTTTTGAAAGGTCGACACAACCCGTGGGAGGTAACTCTAGAACTCAATTGAGTAATCCAATCTCTTCTTCTACTCAATGCTTTAAGTGTAAGGGATATGGTCATCTCTCTAAAGATTGCCCTACTCGGAAAACTGTGGTTCTTGTTGGTGACTTGGTCTATGAGCAAGACAGTGAGCCCGAGGAAGAAGAGGGAGTAGAGGGTGAGGAGGAAGGAGATGTTGGGGAGATTGCCACGAAAGAAGATGATGATTCCCATGCCTTCCTTGTTGTGAGGAGGAGTCTAGGAGCCATGTGTGTAGAGGATGTTGAAACCCTACAACGAGAGAACCTTTTTCACTCCAAATGCCGAGTCATGGGTCTCCTTTGCTCTATGATCATTGACTCGGGAAGTTGTGCTAATGTTATTAGCCAAACACTTGTTACCCAATTGAAAATACCTACCTTGAAACACCCAAGTCCTTATAAGCTTCAATGGCTTAGTGAGTGTGGTGAGTTGAGGGTGGTTAAACAATGCTTGATCAAATTCAAGATTGGGAACTATGTGGATGAACACATGTTCGATGTCGTGCCTATGCAAGCATGCCACCTACTCTTTGGTAGGCCGTGGCAATTTGATCGACGTGTGGTTCATAATGGTCATGCCAACACCTATACGGTGACACATGAGGGGAAAAAGTTTGTGCTCCCGCCCATGACTCCCAAACAAGTGAGCGATGATTACAAACGTATGCGGGAGTTGAGAGAAGTGGCAAAGGCTAAGTCGGTTGTTGAGACTAGCCCTTTGTCCAAAAGCTTGGTGGCAATCCCACCTACTTCTACCGGTGGCATATGTGCCATGATGCAACCGGGCGAGATCCTAAAAGGAAATGATGGCAACAAGCTTCTCATATGTCTAGTGCACAAAGGTATGGTTCTAAACTCTAATTGTGATTTTTCATCTAACCCTTTGCCTAGTGTGTTTGAGAATGTTTTGAAGGATTTTGGTGACATGTTCCCGGATGAAATGCCGGATGGATTGCCTCCTTTGAGGGGCATTGAGCATCAAATAGACTTTGTCCCGGGATCCCAAATCCCGAACAAACCGGCCTATAGGAGCAACCCGGAGGATACAAGGGAATTGCAAAAGCAAGTTGATGAATTGCTCACTAAAGGCTTGGTGAGGGAAAGCTTGAGTCCTTGTGCCGTGCCCGTGATCCTTGTTCCCAAAAAGGACGGCACTTGGAGAATGTGTGTTGATTGTCGGGCCGTGAACAAAATAACGGTAAAGTACCGTCATCCTATTCCCCGGCTTGACGATATGTTAGATGAATTGAGCGGTTCATGTGTGTTTAGCAAAATTGACCTTAGGTCCGGCTACCATCAAATCCGGATGAAACCCGGTGATGAATGGAAAACCGCATTCAAGACCAAATTTGGTCTCTATGAATGGTTGGTGATGCCCTTTGGGCTCTCCAATGCACCTAGCACTTTCATGAGGCTAATGAACCATGTTCTAAAGCCATTCATCAACAAGTTTGTGGTCGTCTATTTTGACGATATATTGATCTATAGCAAATCAATAGACGACCATGTTGAACACCTTAGGCTAGTGCTTGAAAAGTTGAGAGCCGAAAAGCTCTATGCTAATTTTAAAAAGTGTGCCTTTGGTGTTGAAAAGGTGGTCTTTCTTGGGTTTGTTGTGAGTGCCCAAGGAGTGGAGGTGGATGAGTCTAAGGTAGAGGCCATACGTGATTGGCCTACTCCTACTACCGTGACTCAAGTGAGGAGCTTTCATGGTCTCGCAAGCTTTTATAGGCGATTTGTGAAGGACTTTAGCTCCATTGCCGCTCCACTCACCGAATTGGTGAAGAAAGACCAACCGTTTGTTTGGGGAGAGCCTCAAGAGAAGGCCTTCCTTGAGTTGAAAAGTAGGTTGAGTACCGCCCCGCTATTACAATTGCCCGACTTCGGGAAGGCATTTGAGGTTGAGTGTGATGCCTCGGGGGTGGGAATTGGTGGTGTTTTAATGCAAGATAGCAAACCCATCGCCTACTTTAGTGAAAAGTTGAAAGGGGCCTCCTTGAATTATTCTACATATGACAAGGAGTTGTATGCCCTTGTGAGAGCCCTTGCCCATTGGCAACACTATCTTTGGCCTCGTGAGTTTGTAATCAAGAGTGACCATGAGTCACTCAAGCATTTGAGAGGCCAAGAGAAGCTCAATAAGAGACATGCCAAGTGGGTTGAATTCATTGAGTCTTTTCCCTATGTGATCCAATACAAGAAAGGGAAAGACAATGTTGTGGCGGATGCGCTTTCAAGAAAGTTTGCCCTAGCCACCACTCTCACCTCTAAGCTCATGGGTTTTGAGAGCATTAAATTGATGTATGCTCATGACCCAAAGCTAAAGAGTGTCCATGACACTCTAGAGAAAGGGGAGAGAGTTGACAAATACCAATGGTTTTATGGTTATATCTTCAAAAATGGTAGGGTGTGCATTCCGGAGTCCTCTTGGAGAGAGTTGCTTGTGCATGAAGCACATTGCGGGGGACTCATGGGACATTTTGGCACAAGAAAGACTTTGGCCATTCTTCAAGAACAATTCCATTGGCCGAAGATGAGGGTGCATGTGGAAAAGTTTTGTGCTAATTGCCTTGAGTGCAAGCGAGCCAAATCTAAAGCCCACCCTCATGGGTTGTATACCCCTCTCCCCGTACCTACTAGTCCATGGTTGGATATCTCAATGGATTTTGTGATGGGATTACCAAGGACTAGAGGGGGCCATGATAGCATTTATGTTGTTGTGGATAGGTTTTCCAAAATGGCTCATTTCATTCCATGCAAGAAATGTGATGATGCACAACATGTGGCAACTTTGTTTATTGAAAATGTCTTGAAGTTGCATGGTGTGCCTCAAACCATAGTGAGTGATAGGGACACTAAGTTCCTAAGTCATTTTTGGAGGTGTTTATGGGGTGCTCTAGGCACCAAGCTCTTGTTCTCCACGTCCCACCACCCCCAAACCGATGGGCAAACGGAAGTGGTAAACCGAACCTTGGGTGCTCTTCTTAGAGCCATGACTCGAGGCAAGGCCGGGACTTGGATTGATCGTCTACCTCTTATGGAGTTCGCCTACAATCGCACATTGCATAGCATGATAGGCATGACTCCATTCGAGTGTGTTTATGGATTTAACCCCTTGATTCCCCTTGATCTAACCCCTTTGCCAAGGGAAATGGTTGTTAATTTTGAAGGTAAAGCTAGAGCCAAGGCTTTGGTTGAACTCCATGCAAAGGCGAAGAAGAACTTGGAGGAAGCTTATGCTAAGGTTGCCGCCAAGAAGAACAAAGGACGCAAGAAGGTGGAACTCAAGAAGGGTGACTATGTGTGGGTGCACTTCCGGAAAGAAAGGTTTCCAAACCTTAGGAAAGGGAAGTTGGCACCCCGAGGAGATGGCCCATTCCAAGTGCTCTCGAAGATAAACAACAATGCTTATGTGGTCGACTTGCCAAGTGAGTATCAAGTTTCTAATACCTTCAATGTTAGTGACTTGGTTCCTTTGAATGTAGGTAATGAAGAGGCTGTGCTTAATGATGAAGAGGTCGTGGATGATGCTTCGATTTCGAGGACGAAATCTTCTCAAGAAGGGGAGGATGATAAGACCCAAACCCCCTCAAGACCCTTCACTCGGAGTCAAGCCAAGTTGATCCAAGACACCCATCTTCATTTGATATGGAAGGGTATGGAAGAAGGCTCCAAGACCAACTTAAAGACTATACTTTGGTGTGCCATGGATGGAGGACCTTCTAGTACACTTGACGAGGCATCCGGAGCACTTTTGGAAGCAACTCAAGAGGCCACAGCACCAGGCGGACCGCCTACTCCACTAGGCCGGCCGCCTAGTTTTTGCACACTCTCTGGATCTCACCAGGCGGACCGCCTCTGTGAGAGTCCCAGGCCAGGCGGACCGCCCACTCCTTCAGCATAGTGAAAAGAGGCGGGGCGCCTAGTTAGAGTAGGCTGGGCGCCTACTTTGTGAAGGGTTGCGGGATTCCTAGTTTAATTGCTATGTTTTGGACAACTATAGCCCTATGAGGCCCTTATTGTTTTAACCCACTTTGGGGGTATTTTTGAGCTTTCATTATATGTAAGTGAAGTCTATAAATACTTCACAAACCTATTCAAACCTTAGTCTACCTTGAATTATATGAATGATGAAAAGAAACTATCTCTTGTTTGGAGAATCCTTTGCCTTGGTTGCTTGAATTCACTAGTGGAATCTAGTTGAGTCTTGAACCGAAAACCCGATCATTCTATTTGCGAGCCCCAAGTGTGGCTCGAGGGTAGTTGCATAGTGTAGGTCCTCCTTGACACCGATACGAGGGTATTATGGAACGAGTTCTCCATAGTTACTTCGTAGGGAGTTCGAGTAGTGTCTCGCTCTTTATCTTTATTTCCGCGTTTCGTTTTTGATTCTTATCAGTGAACCACGACCAGCTACTGTGACTCTGCAGCTGGCTGATAGATCTTTGACATACCCCGAGGGGATTATTGAGGATGTGCTTGTACAAGTGGGTCAGTTTATATTACCTGTTGATTACATTATTCTTGACTATGAAGCTGATCCTGAGGTTCCTCTCATATTGGGAAGAGGATTTTTGGCTACTGCTGATGCTGTCATTAGAGTTAGAGCTGGAAAGATGATTATGCAGGTAAATGGTGAAGAAGCTGTATTCAATGTGTTCAGAGCTACCCAGCTTCCTTCCTATTATGAAGAGTTGTCCATGGTAAAAGTGATAGATGATGAGTTGACTGCTGATGAGAGGTCATTCTTGGCTTCTAATGTTGATTCTTTGGAGAGGGCACTCTTATGTGATGATGATGATATCCTGAAGGATGATGACATTGAAGAATATGTGGAGATGCTTAATATGCAGAGTAAATTCATCCCAGGATGGAAGAAATTTGAGGAGCTTGATAGACCGTTGACCTTAACTCCTGCTAAACCGTCTATTGAGAAGGCTCCTACTCTTGAACTCAAACCTTAACCTGCACACTTGCGTTATGCTTATTTGGGTGAGGGTAATACCTTGCCCGTGATCCTTTCTTCTTTGTTGTCTGATGTGGAGATTGAAAAGGTGTTGAGGGTGTTGCGGGAGCGCAAGAGAGCTATTGGCTGGACCATTGCTGATATTAAGGGGATTAGTCCTTCTTACTGCATGCACAAAATTCTTTTGGAAGAAGGCCATAAGCTCTCTATAGAGCAGCAGAGGAGATTAAATCCAATTATGAAGGAGGAGGTGAAGAATGAAATTATCAAGTGGGTGGATGCTGGCATTATTTTTCCTATCTCTGACAGCAAGTGGGTGAGTCCAGTGCAATGTGTTCCAAAGAAGGGGGGCATGACAGTGGTGAAGAATGAGCATGATGAGTTGATTCCTACAAGAACAGTCACAGGGTGGCGAATTTGCATTGATTATAGAAAGCTGAACAAGGCCACCAGGAAATACCACTTCCCACTTTCCTTTATTGATCAAATGCTGGATAGACTTGCTGGGCATGAGTATTATTATTTCTTAGATGGGTATTCGGGCTACAATCAGATTGTGATAGCTCCTGAAGATCAAGAGAAGACTACTTTTACTTGTCCATATGACACCTGTGCATTTAGGAGGATGCCGTTTGGGTTATGTAATGCTCCAGGGACTTTTCAGCGGGGCATGATGGCTATTTTCACCGACATGGTGGAAAAATTTGTGGAGGTGTTCATGGTTGATTTCTCAGTGGTTGGTGATTCCTTTGATGATTGCTTGAAAAATTTAGATGCTGTGCTGAATCGTTGTGAAGAAATAAATTTGGTGCTGAATTGGGAAAAATGTCACTTTATGGTTCAAGAAGGCATAGTACTTGGGCACAAGGTGTCAAAGCAAGGGATCGAGGTTGATAAAGTGAAGATTGAGGCTATTGAGAAATTACCACCACCTATCTCTGCTAAGGGGGTGCGTAGTTTCTTGGGACATGCAGGTTTCTATAGGCGTTTCATAAAGGACTTCTCCAAAATTTCTAATCCCATGTGCAAGTTGTTGGAGAAGGATGTGAAATTTGAGTTCAATGATTCTTGTCTCAAGGCATTTGAAGAGTTGAAGAAAAGGTTGGTGACTGCACCAATCATCATTGCTCCTGACTGGTCTTTGCCATTTGAATTGATGTGTGATGCGAGTGATAATGCTATTGGGGCTGTTCTAGGCCAAAGAATTGGAAGAATCTTTCACTCCATCTATCATGCAATCAAGACTCTTGATGCAGTCCAGTCCAATTATACCACTACTGAGAAGGAGTTGCTAGCCGTAGTGTATGCTTTTGAAAAATTCAGATCTTATTTGGTTGGCACTCGTGTTGTTGTCTACACTGATCATGCCGCAATCTGGTATTTGTTTGAGAAGAAGGACTCCAAGCCTAGACTAATTCGAGATCGCAAGGGGACTGAGAATCAATTAGCTGATCATTTGTCAAGGCTGGAGAATAGAGATCATGTAGATGAAGGGCCTGAAATTAAAGAGGTATTCCCTGATTAGCAGCTTTTTGCTTTAGATGCAGTCGAGGTGCCATGGTATGCTGATATGGTGAACTTAATTGTGAGTAATGTGTATCCTCCTGGGGCTACAGCTGAGCAAAGGCGCAAACTTCTTCTTGAGAGCAGATTTTATGTATGGAATGAACCTTATTTGTATAAGATAGGCCCTGAGCCGATTCTACAGAGCTGCCATTCCTCTCCTTATAGTGGCCATCTTGGTGGAGATCGAACAGCTGCAAAGGTACTTCAGTCTGGTTTCTTTTGGCCTACTTTATTTAAAGATGCTCACGCTTTGGTGAAGCAACGTGATCGTTGCCAAAGAACGGGTACTATTTCTAGGCGTCACGAAATGCCTTTGAACAATATCCTTGAGATTGAGCTGTTTGATTGTTGGGAGAGTGACTTTATGGGTCCGTTCCCACCTTCCATGGGCCATAAATACATTCTCGTGGCAGTTGATTATGTATCTAAATGGGTGGAGGCTGTGGCACTTCCAACAAATGATGCGAGTGTGGTGGTGAAATTCGTGAAGAAAAATATTTTCACTCGTTTTGGGACACCACGGGCTATAATCAGTGATGAAGGTATGCATTTTTGCAACCGGTTGTTCAATAAATTGTTGGCCAAGTATGGGGTTCGCCACAAGGTGGCAACTCCTTATCATCCCAAACTAGTGGCCATGTGGAAGTGTCTAATAGAGAGATCAAGCAAATCCTTGAGAAGACTGTGAATGCCTCGAGGAAGGATTGGGCTATGAAGTTAGATGATGCTCTCTGGGCCTATGGACTGCATTTAAAATGCCTATTGCAACCTCTCCATATAGGCTTGTTTATGGTAAGGCCTGTCACTTGCCCGTTGAGCTAGAGCATAAGGCATATTGGGCAATTCAAAAGCTCAACCTTGATATGGCCTTGGCGGGTGAGAAGAGAATGCTTCAATTGCATTAGCTTGAAGAGTTCCATTTCCATGCTTATGAAAATGCAAAATTGTACAAGGAACGGACAAAGAAGTGGCATGTCAAGCATATTGAGCGTCGTCAGTTTGAGCCCGGGCAGCTGGTGTTGTTGTTTAACTCGAGGTTGAAGCTATTTCCGGGCAAGTTGAAGTCTAGATGGTCTGGGCCGTTTGAAGTAGTTCGTGTTACCGCACATAGAGCGGTTGAATTGAAAGCCCCGGATTCAGAGAAAACATTCTTGGTGAATGGCCAAAGAGTGAAGCATTATTGGGGAGGTTCGGTGAATCATCGTACCTCCATTACTTTGAGGGACCCATGATTGATACTCGTCGTGCCACGATGTTAAATAAGGCGCTTCTCAGAAAGAAACCCGAGTTTGTACTTGTAATAGTTTAGTTGTTTTGTGTTTTATAGTGTCACGTAGTTTTTGTTTTGTTGTGTCGTTTTTGTAGGTGTCGGGAGTGTTAAACGAGATGCAGTTGACGTATTGAGGGGTACGGGACGCTTTGAGGCATATCCCGCGCTTGGATTTGCACTTGGAATCGAAAATTGGTGCGAAAAAAATTGTACGGGCGCGTTTGGAGGTGCCCCGCGCCTCCCAACGCGCCTAATAAGGTCTGAAGCAAACAGCCTAGGCGCGATGGGAGCGCCTCGTGCCTCCCACTGCGCCGAGGCAAACAGAATGTTTAGAAAATCCAACGCGGTTGGGGCGCGCCGCGTGGGGCAAGGCCCCAAGCATTTTTTTTGGTAAAATGCGGGTCCAAACGGGTTTTGACCCGCGATCGGATTCCCTCACCCCTCTTTACCCGATCCCCTCCCCTTTTCTTCATTATTTTCTCTCAAAACACTCCCTAAATCTCCCCCAAATTATCTCTAATTCTTGGAATCAATCACAAGTTTTTCTCCACTCATTCTAACATCTTCAAGTAAGTATATTCTACCCCCTCCTCTCTCCATTACATATAAGATTGACAAGCTTTTTCCATGGTAAATTTGTTAACTAGTATGTAAGCTTATGATTAGAAATTGCTCTTAATTTGCTTAAATTAATCATTATGCTTCATGGTTAGCTTGTGTACTTGTAAAAAGTGATGTCCCAACAATTTGGGAGGGTTATCACATTACAAAAGCCATTGAAATTAAGAGTTGAATATTGTGCACACCAAGTGTGTGTGAAAAAGCCTCAACCATGAAAATTGCCTAATATTATGAATTCTTGAGTAGCAATGCTATCCTTGGGCTTAAGATGAACATTGAGTGTCGCACATATATAAAAATTGGCTATTTTGTACCCGCACTAACTTGATCATGACATCCACAAACGTGGCAATTTAGTGCAATGCTAGTTTAGCTAAGTGTGGGGCCGCTCATGTTATTGAGTTGAATTGTTGATACATAGAATGAGCGATAAGTGTGGGGTGGTGTCCTACTAATTGTGCTTAAATTGAATTTTTGTGCTTAATTTGACATCTCACATTGGTATTCTTGTTTGTTGTAGGCACCATGGTTGTAACACCCCACAAACCAAGTTCTTCATCCGCCTCGGCCCCTAAGAAATCACTCCAAGCCGGGCCTTCATCTAGCAAGGCAAAGGGCAAGGCACCGGCAAAGCCCAAGGCCAAGGCTAGAATTCCTAAAGACGCGGTGCCTATACTAAGGCCCGGGGGCAAGACACGATTTGTTCTCACTTTTGTGAAGAAGGGTGAGTGCCAAGCTTGGTACAAGAGTGTGAAGCTTGCGGGGTACATTCCCGAGCAAGCCATTGACAAGAGGATATTGATGCAAAAGTTTCGAGGTGTGGGTGATGCTATTCATGCCTTGCATTGGGACTCGGTCTTCGAGAGTCTGGGGAATGCCAACCTCGACCTAGTACAGAGGAATAGGCTATTCTTTTTTTTAAATTCCGTTGGCCAAGACGTAATGGAGATCTTGATCTAGATCCGGTGCTTCGCAGAATTCGGGACCTAACGATGTTCGGTTCGTCACATGAACTGAACGGTAATAGTCTATTACCCCTCTCACTTCGTTCGAGCTGAATTACATCCACCCTCCCCCTTTTCGGGGAATGGCTGCAATCACAAGCAAGTGATTTTTTGAGTGGGGGCCCCGAAAGCACATGCAGGATAAGCAGGTGTTTCAGGAGACGGTATAAAAGTGGGTCCGGTCCAGAAAGATAACTCTCAACAAAAAAAACGAAGCTAGAACTAATCAAGATCAATAGGAAGCTAGGAATCTATTGACAAAGTTCATGCCACGACGATCTATATGGAAGGGCAGTTTTGTTGATACATTCCTCTTAAGAATCTTTTTTTTTTTTATTTCATTCTCCAACTCCGGATGAGTTTGAGGCCTCCGGCGCCCTTTTTGAATACTTTTTGTTGCGCCCCTATCTCTAAAGGGCGAGGGTGGCGGCCAGGGTGTGAAGGTGAGATTGGACCACACGGCGTTGAATGCTTTCTTAGGAGTCGAGGACCCCGACTATGATGAGTTGAGAGACTTTATTAGGAAGCCATAAGGCTCTGCGGGATACATTGTGTGGTGAAATCTCCACTCATAGGTGGAAGCGAACTGTATTAGGAAGACACGAATTCATGTTCTTCTCGCAATTTTTGAAAACAGCTCGAGTGTGGATGAGATTGATAAATACACGTATCTTGCCTTCATCTCATTATACCGAGGTCAGCAAGACTTGGGCGTGCATGGTTTACTTTTTCATCACCGGGAGGCCGGTTAACATCGGCTACTACATGTTGAGGTTGATGAGAGAGAAAAGGGAGTCGAAGACATGTAGCCGTTTGTATTTTGGGAACATTCTTACCCGGTATCTGGAGCAGGCTGGAGTCCCAGTGGATTAGATCGGGGATCGCATTGTCCCCGACATTGAGAAGCCTTTTGATATTGCCACGGTGAAGGGTGTGACCACTACTGCACCAGTGAGACTGACGGCAGACGAGTGGCGGGAAACAGACGCCAACTTGTCCGCACGTCACTACTTGATGATGGAGCACATGGCCTGGCAGTCTGGCATGGATATGGCGGATCTTGATCGCACAGTGCCTTTATTGGAGTCCTCGAGACGCCTGCTGGGTATGACTCAGGCAGTTGAGATGCCCTCGAAGGAGGATGAGAACACTGATTCAGTCATTGTTGATCGTGATCCGGACAGTGAGGCTGTGGAGACTGATGCTGAGGGAGGTGCCTCTGATGGGAAGGAGGAGGACTAGGACCGCACTTTGGCGCACCACCCAGTGTAGGCCAGCTGGCTTTCAGGGAAGTTTACTTTACTTTTGCACTTGCTTCCTTGTCGCACTGAGGATATTGCTTAGTTTTAAGTGTGGGGTGGGGAACTTACCCTTTATTTTTGAGGTTAGGGATGCATGTACTGTAGGATTTTCTTTTGTCACTTGACTTTATTTTGATTTGTTTCTTGCTTTAATATATGAAAAAAAATTGATTAAAAAATTTAGAAAACCATTGAAAAATTCCAAAAGATTTTCCTTTTAGTCTTTATTAGTGCTACATGTCATCAACCCCGTGGTTTTTCTTATGGCCTCGGTTCTTTTCCACGGGGAGACCTTTGAACCGGGTAGTTTTTTATTTTAGAATTAGAATAGTTAGTATAGGTGGCCCTAGACGAAGGAATAGGTAGAATGCTAGGTGCCTTTGATTTGTTTGATACCGGTGGACTTGAACGTGTTGCATGTGCTATTTGTGGTGTCCTTTGATATTAAATTGTGATGCATGCCTAGAGAAAAAAAATGGAACGACCTCCTTGAGATGCTTGAGTCCACTTGCTTGACTTTGTTGTGAACCTTTGTGCATTAGTGCTTAATTTTCCACAAGTTGCACTCTAAATGCTTGATTGAGAGTTGTTGATGGAGCCTTTTTGTGTGGATCGTGTGCAATGTGTGTGTGAGGCATATTCTTGTTTGCTCCATTTTTACATATTAGTGTTTAGAACTTGCCCCGTGTGTGTGCAAAGCGAAATCCTAGGTTTGCTCTAGTCGGGAAATGATACAGGCCTTCTTTTGATTTGCCTACCCTTACATATACACCTTGGACTTGATTGTTGTGATTTCTTTTACCTTTTTGTTGGCACCCACACCGCAAGCCTACCCACTTGTTCTAAATTGCTTTCTTTTGGCCCTTTACTCCTGAAGCACTTTAATTGATAATGTGATATTATTGTGGAGTTGTGGTTGAATATTGGGAGGTTTTTGAGTAGAACCAATGAGGGGAATACTTGAATGAATTGTGTAGTAGTTGTTTTTTAGCATTGGCAAGGTTGGAAAGTAATGAAAAAGAAAAAGAAAACAATTGAAAGAAAAAAAAGGAGCAAAGTTGAAAAGAAAAAAAATTGGAAAAAGAAATAAAGAGAGAAGAATATCCATTCCTTGCTAGTGTATGCTCAAAAGGAAAAAATTGCTACTTGTTGAGAAGGTGTGTGTGAAAGTTGTTGATTGGGGTGGTTTTGATGAGATCTGTGCTTAAATTAATTGTGATGTATTAAAGTGCTTAGGGAGGTAGTCACTATTACCCATATGTATCCTACCAGCCCCTTAGCCTACATTACAACCTTTTTAAAGTCCTAGTTAATCCCGATTGGAGTAATCTTACATTAGTGGAGTCCTACACTACGGGCAAGCCTATGGTACATCGTGTGTGACATGTGAGATTTTCATGAGAGTGAGTGAATTCTTTCTATGCTATTGTCGCCGTTCTATTCTTGATATTCATTGTTGTGTGTGTTATTTGGGGGACACTCTTTTGCTTCATTTTGGTGAGGGCACATGGTCTGCATGAGATAGGTGAAGTCGTATCTTCTTGGTTGAGTAGATAGGTATGATTTTGTGGGAGCATGGATGCAATGGGTTGAGTTTGTGCATTTGAGCTATCTTAGGGTGGTTGTTCTCATGTTTTTGAGTTTGTTAAATTGTGGCATGTTTGTTGGACCCATAGTAGTCATGTGTGCATTTGTTCAATGATCGGTATCAACCATAGTCATAGCCAGACCTGTTCTACCTAGGTTGGGAAGTTAGTTGTGACTTGCTCGAGGGCGAGCAAAGGTTCAAGTGTGGGGTGGTGATGTTTGGTATTTTATGCCATATTTCCTTAATATTTCCTCATGTTTGAGCATTTTATTCATCCGTCTTATAGTTTATGAATGTGATTTTTTCACTGATTGTCGCATGTGTGTAGGTCGTTATGAAGTGTAATTGGAGCTTTAAAGAGCATGATCAAGCAAGAAAAGATTGGATTTTGATTGAGGATTGGATCGAGCACCTGAAGGCAGGACACGACACGAGCTGGGGAGCGAGGTGGAGCAGGATTTTGCCTGGATCGGTAAGCCATGCGGCGCACCTCCCAAAGCGCATGACTTCTGGCGCTTTACTCAGTGCGGGGCGTGGCCAAAGCGCCCAAGTTTCGACGTAATCTGCTTGTCCTAGCGCGGTCGGGGGCGACTGTTACAGCGCCCCTGGAGCGTTTTTGGACTTATTATTTCGTCTAAGCTTAGGTGTAACTTATTACTAGGCCTTTTTAAACCCTATAAATACTCTTTTACTTAGTTTTTTATGGGAGTTCAGACTTTGGAGCAATTTGAGAGCAGCATACTTCATTGAACAAGGGTTTATTCCTAATCTTTCATCTATTTAATCATTTACATCATTATTTCATCAATTCATTGCCTTGTGATTATAAATATGCGTGGCTAAATCTTACGTTCTAGGATTAGAGTATTTCATGAAAGTTGATGTTTGAAGATTGATTCCCATTAATTGAATCCCATAACGGGTTGCTTATTCTTTCTTGTTTTCACTTGCTTAATTGTTAGAGGTCGATAATTATGCATTATCTATGGTTTTTAGATTGAACTCGAAAGAGGGAATTTAATTGCGTAATAAGAAAGAGTAGGACTAGTTTGTGAACCCGGGCAACGGGGAACCAATTTGTGAGTAGGATAGACATATACTTGCTCGCCTAGTTTAACAAATTACAGAATTCATTAATGCGTGCACGTGATTCAACCCATAGACATATAGGGATTGAAGTAGCCTGCATAGACTGTGAAGAATCGAAAGGTTTTCACGGGTACATTAACTCTGTTAGTTAGTAACCTGGGATTTAAGAAGTGGAATCAATTGGAGAACTCAACTGGATTGTTCGTAACTCTGATCCTGGACAGTCTTCTTAATATTGTTAACAACAAAAGTTTGCACCATTGTTTGACTAAACTTCCATCATTTTAATTACTGCTTTTTAGTTACTAAAACTCTCACTATTGGAAAACATCCCTGAATAGTTGTTAGAAATTGTTTGTTAAGCGTCAGTCTGAATAGTCCTCGTGGGAACGATACTCTACTTATCATTTTATTACTTGTCGACCACGTATACTTGCGTGTGCGTTGGGAGCAACACCGGTACCGAGGAGTCACTACTTCAATTCCTTTGAACCAAGGCAAAGAATGGAAGAGTCCAAATCAAACAAATTCTAACACTGTTCGAGAATTGAAGAAATCCTTCGAGAGGGGTGTGACCGTTAACCAACCAAGAGAAGCGGGAGGTAAACTTCAACTTAATTCTCTTAGTGCCTCAAATATTCAATGTCATAAATGCAAAGGTTATGGTCATATAGCAAAAGAGTGTCCAACTCGCAAAATTATGCTAGTTCTCGACAATGGAGATGTTTGTGAACAAGCGAGTGACACCGAGGAGGAAAATTTTGAGGAGATTAACCGAGCTGAAGATGATAATGGTTGTGAAGTTACCAAAGCTGATCATCCGAAAATGTTTCTTGTAGTTCGAAGAAATTTGAGCTGCATGACTCTTGAAGAAGAGGACAACCAAAGAGAAAACCTTTTCCATGCCCGATGTCGAGTGAGGGGAAAAGTGTGTTCGATGATCATTGATTCAGGCAGTTGTGGAAATGTGGTGAGCCAAACCTTGGTTTCACAATTGGGACTACCTACTTTGAAACATCCCCATCCTTACAAAGTACAATGGTTGAATGAGTGTGGATAATTGAGGGTTGCCAAACAAGGGTGGGTCAAGTTTAGAGTTGGAGAATATCAAGATGAGATGATGTTCGATGTCGTACCGATGCAAGCTTGTCATATGCTATTGGGTCGACCATGGCAGTATGATCGGTCGGTTGTTCACAATGGAAGATCCAACACTTACACTGCTAAGCTTGAAGGGAAGAGTTTCATACTCAAACCCTTGTCTCCAATGCAAGTTAGCGAGGACTATAAAAGAATGAAAGAATTGAAATGATAAGACCCAAACCCCCTCAAGACCTTTCACTCGGAGCCAAGCCAAGTTGATCCAAGATACCCATCTTCACTTGATATGGAAGGGTATGGAAGAAGGCCCCGGAACGACTTGAAGACTATGCTTTTGTGTGCCATGGATGGAGGACCTTCTAGTACACTTGACGAGGCATCCGGAGCACTTTTGGAAGCAACTCAAGAGGCCACAGCACCAGGCGGACCGCCTACTCAACTAGGCCGGCCGCCTAGTTTTTTATCACTCTCTGGATTTCCACTAGGCGGACCGCCTCTGTAAAACGGGCGGACCGCCTACTCCAAAGGGGCTGGCCGCCCACTCCAAGTAGGCTGACCGCCTACTCTACTAGGCTGGGCACCAACTTGGGGCGCCTAGTGAGCTGAAGGATGCGGGATTCCTAGTTTATTTGCTATGTTTTGGACAACTATAGCCCTATGAGGCCTTTATTGTTTTAACCCACTTTGGGGGTATTTTTGAGCTTTCATTACATGTAAGTGAAGTCTATAAATACTTCACAAACCTATTCAAACCTTAGTCTACCTTGAAATTTTATGAATGATGAAAAGAAACTATCTCTTGTTTGGAGAACCCTATGTCTTGGTTGCTTGAATTCACTTGTGGAACCTAGTTGAGTCTTGAACCGAAAACCCGATCATTCTATTTGCGAGTCCCAAGTGTGACTCGAGGGTAGTTGCATAGTGTAGGTCCTCCTTGACACCGATACGAGGGTATTATGGAACGAGTTCTCCATAGTTACTTCGTAGGGAGTTCGAGTAGTGTCTCGCTCTTTATCTTTATTTCCGCATTTCGTTTTTGATTCTTATCATCTTGGTATCAGAGCAAGGCTCGGGTTTTGTTTCTACAAACCCCCGACCCTTGATTCTTCGTGCCTAGGTTGGTTTCTATCTTAGGTTTTTATTTGTTGTTGAAGAAAAAGAAGAAAACACAAAAAAAATAGAAAAGTTGAAAAACACAAAAATTTGATCATAGAATCTTGGTGTGTTGGACCCACTGCTTGATTGATATTGAGGTTTGTTCCTTGTTGGAAACCCGTTCTTTTGGTACCCTGAGCATCGAATTTGAAGTAGAAACACAAGGATTGAAAATTTGAAACCCTTGAAGAATTTGAAAATTTGAAACCCTAGCTTTGAACATGATGAACATGGTGGAATGTTGAATTTTGATTGGGGTTTGATAAAATTGATTGGGGTTTGATCTCTGTGCTTGAAACAACATTTGGGTACCTTCGGATTGATAAAACAACGTGTGGATTGATGAATTTTTGGGTGCAAAACCAAGAAAATCGTGTTTGAACTGTGCTGAAACTTGCAGTAGGCGGAGCGCCTAGCAAAACGGGCGGACCGCCTGATTTTTGCTTGCTCTTTGGACTTTACAGAGGCGGACCGCCTACTCAGAGTAGGCTGACCGCCTACTCCCCACTGCAGGCACCAGGCGGACCACCTAGTCCAAACAGGTGGGGCGCCTACTTCCTGAAGAGTTGGGAATCGGGTAGTTTCTTCTAGGTTCGCTTGTTTTGTTGTTTGCATTGCTTCTAATTAGTATTATTAGAGTATAATCCTACTCGATTAGTACTAATTACTTCGAGCTACTAGGATCATCGTGCCTTAGAACGGAGACTAGAACTCAAAGAAGACCCGTAGTGCCTTTTGACTCAAGTCCTCACTCAAAGTGCTTAGCGTTCCAATCGAGTCCTATTAACTCCACTCACCCCGGAGTACATTTGGCTTTTGAGTCGAGTGATTAAGTTTAGGTTTACTCTTCAACTTCGTGAAACTTTGAGTTCAAGCAAGAGTGAAATAGCCATCACCACCATACGAGTGATCCGAGTGAACACAAGTGAGGGAGTGAGTGAGGTGTTTTGACTAACTCTTGTTTCTTTTCTTTGTAGGTACAATGGCCAACGAGGGTCAAGAATTCATCAAGGATGCCTTGGCTAGCATTCTTGCCAAGATGGACGTCATGACTCAAAGGATTGAGTCACTTGAAAAGGGTGCCTCAAGTACCCAAGGTGACCAAGGGGCCCCGAGTGTCCCAATTGAAAAGGGGACCCCGAGTGTCCAAATTGAGACCGGTGAAGTCTCAAGTACTCCTAACTTTACCCTGAAACAAGTAAGCCATGTCATTGAGTTGCTCAATCAACAACGGGTAAAGGAGGACCGAGAGAGAATTGAACGAACGGGCATTCCCCGTATCTTGGATAATTCCCCAAGAAACATCCCATTACCAAGACCCATCCGAAATGTGCAACCTCTTGAGCAAGTCGATGAGGCTCAAGAAGGGGAGGAAGCCGATTATGGTGATGATATGTATGGTTTTGATGATCACTTTCAACAGAGACGAGGTATGAATTGGGGTCGTAATGTGGATCGAGGTAGGGGCCGAGGTCGAGGGCCACCTATGGGATATGTTGGAGGGAATGCGAGGAGGGAGTATGGTGTGAATGAAGATCACTGTGGGGGCCAACCGGAGCCGTTCCGTGGGGGTCGTGACAACACCAACCTTAATAGTGTGAAGCTTAATCTCCCACCCTTCAAAGGGAATTGTGATCCGAGTGCTTACATTGAATGGGTGCTACAAATGGAAAGGTTGTTTGACACAAATGAGATGTCCGATGAGAAGAGAGGCACTTATGCTATTTCATCCTTCGAATCCTATGCATCTACTTGGTGGGAGTCCGTCAAGAGATCAAGGAGAAGGGCGGGCATCCCCGTGAATGTGGGTTGGATTGACTTGAAGGGTATCATGAGTATCAAGTACATTACTCGTCGATATCGTCAAGAGCAACTCAAGAAGCTTTATGAGTTGAAGCAAGGTGTCAAGACGGTGCATGAATATTATGATGAGTTTGAAAGAACTCGAATGGCTTTGGATATGGACACCGAAGATGAGGAGCAAGCCGTGATCCGTTTCATGAATGGGTTGAGCTATGGTATAGCTTCACAATTGAGATTGCGTGCTTATCTATCACTTCAAGAGGTTCTTTATGCCGCTATCCAAGCCGAGCAATGGCTTGAGAAAGAGAAGTCCAACCGTTACAAGAGCAACACTTCTACTTCCATGAACAAACCAAAGGATTGGAAAGCTCCCACGACGAATGCCAAATTCCCAAGTACAAGTGCTAACAAGGATGTGAAGAAGCCTTTTGAAAGGTCTACACAACCCGTGGGAGGTAACTCTAGAACTCAATTGAGTAATCCAATCTCTTCTTCTACTCAATGCTTTAAGTGTAAGGGTTATGGTCATCTCTCTAAAGATTGCTCTACCCGGAAAACTATGGTTCTTGTTGGTGACTTGGTCTATGAGTAAGATAGTGAGCCCGAGGAGGGAGAAGAAGAGGGAGTAGAGGGTGAGGAGGAAGGAGATGATGGGGAGATTGTCATGAGGGAAGAAGATGATGACCGTGCCTTCCTTGTTGTGAGGAGAAGTCTAGGAGCCATATGTGTGGAGGATGTTGAGACCTTACAAAGAGAGAACCTTTTTCACTCCACTTGCCGAGTCATGGGTCTCGTTTGCTCTATGATCATTGACTCGGGAAGTTGTGCTAATGTTATTAGCCAAACACTAGTTACCCAATTGAAAATACCTACCTTGAAACACCCAAATCCTTATAGGCTACAATGGCTTAGTGAGTGTGGTGAGTTGAGGGTGGTTAAGCAATGTTTGATCAAGTTCAAGATTGGGAACTATGTGGATGAACACATGTTCGATGTCGTGCCTATGCAAGCATGCCACCTACTCTTTGGTAGGCCTTGGCAATTTGATCGACGTGTGGTTCATAATGGTCATGCCAACACCTATACGGTGACGCATGAGGGGAAAAAGTTTGTACTCCCACCCATGACTCCCAAACAAGTGAGCGATGACTACAAACGGATGCGGGAGTTGAGAGAAGTGGCAAAGGCTAAGTCGGTGGTTGAGACTAGCCCATTGTCCAAAAGCTTGGTGGCAATCCCACCAACTTCTACCGGTGGAATATGTGCCATGATGCAACCGGGCGAGGTCCTAAGAGGAAATGATGGCAACAAGCTTCTCATATGCCTAGTGCGGTATGGTTCTAAACTCTAATTGTGAATTATCTTCTAACCCTTTGCCTAGTGTGTTTGAGAATGTTTTGAAGGATTTTGGTGACATGTTCCCGGATGAAATGCCGGATGGATTGCCTCCTTTGAGGGGCATTGAGCATCAAATAGACTTTGTCCCGGGATCCCAAATCCCGAACAAACCGGCCTATAGGAGCAACCCGGAAGATACAAGGGAGTTACAAAGGCAAGTTGATGAATTGCTCACTAAAGGCTTGGTGAGGGAAAGCTTGAGTCCTTGTGCTGTGCCCGTGATCCTTATTCTCAAAAAGGACGGCACTTGGAAAATGTGTGTTGATTGTCGGGCCGTGAACAAAATAACGGTAAAGTACCGTCATCCTACTCCCCGACTTGATGATATGTTAGATGAATTGAGCGGTTCATGTGTGTTTAGCAAAATTGACCTTAGGTCCGGCTACCATCAAATCCGGATGAAACCCGATGATGAATGGAAAACCGCATTCAAGACCAAATTTGGTCTCTATGAATGGTTGGTGATGCCCTTTGGGCTCTCCAATGCACCTAGCACTTTCATGAGGCTAATGAACCATGTTCTAAAGCCATTCATCAACAAGTTTGTGGTCGTCTATTTTGACGATATATTGATCTATAGCAAATCAATAGACGACCATGTTGAACACCTTAGGCTAGTGCTTGAAAAGTTGAGAGCCGAAAAGCTCTATGCTAATTTTAAAAAGTGTGCCTTTGGTGTTGAGAAGGTGGTCTTCCTTGGGTTTGTTGTGAGTGCCCAAGGAGTGGAGGTGGATGAGTCTAAGGTAGAGGCCATACGAGATTGGCCTACTCCTACTACCGTGACTCAAGTGAGGAGCTTTCATGGTCTCGCAAGCTTTTATAGGCGATTTGATGCAACCCAAATTGCATCAAGGCCATTCACTCGAAGTCAAGCTAAGGAGATACAAGACACTCACCTACACTTGGTTTGGACAGGCATGGATGTTGAGAGCTCCGGAACCACTTTGAAGATCATGCAATGGAGCACCATGGAAGGAGGACCACCTAGGACACTTGGAGAGGCTCAAGAGACACAAACGGAGACACCCCAAGAAGCTTCAGGAAGAGGCGGACCGCCTACCTGAAGAGGCGGACCGCCTACAAAATGAAGACTCTCTGGAATTAAGAGGGGCGGACCGCCTACCTCACAGAGGCGGACCGCCTCCTTGACTGGAGGCCTCAGGATGCTTGGACAGGGCGGAGCGCCTACTAGGGGTGGGCGGACCGCCTACCCCTGTTGTGAACCCATCCGAATTTTGGTTATTTTGTGTATGTAATTCCAACTTTGGCCCTAAGTGGCTTCTATTGTTTAAACCCACTTAGGGGTATTTTAGGCACTTCATTACAAGTTTGTAGAAGGCTATAAAAGCCTTCATTAGGTCTTGAACTCATTTTAACCTAGCTTGAATACAAAACACAAGAGAAATACTCTCTATTGAAACCTTTGATTCTTGGCTTGAATTTCAATTGGACGATTCCAAGTTGAACCTCAAACCTCCCCGACCATTCTATTTGCAAGGACCACGTGATTCTTGAGGATAGTTGCATAGTGCTAGGTGATTCTTTCCAATCGTTCGGGGTGTAACGGAACAAGTTCTCCGTTGCTACTCGACTTTAGTGTAAGTCTCGTCTCACTTTTTATCTCTTATCGCTTTCGTATTTTCGATTGCATCACGATTTGTGAAGGACTTTAGCTCCATTGCCGCTCCACTCACCGAATTGGTGAAGAAAGACCAACCGTTTGTTTGGGGAGAGCCTCAAGAGAAGGCCTTCCTAGAGTTGAAAAGTAGGTTGAGTACCGCCCCGCTATTGCAATTGCCCGACTTCGGAAAGGCATTTGAGGTTGAGTGTGATGCCTCGGGGGTGGGAATTGGTGGTGTTTTAATGCAAGATAGCAAACCCATCACCTACTTTAGTGAAAAGTTGAAAGGGGCCTCCTTGAATTATTCTACATATGACAAGGAGTTGTATGCCCTTGTGAGAGCCCTTGCCCATTGGCAACACTATCTTTGGCCTCGTGAGTTTGTAATTAAGAGTGACCATGAGTCACTCAAGCATTTGAGAGGCCAAGAGAAGCTCAATAAGAGACATGCCAAGTGGGTTGAATTCATTGAGTCTTTTCCCTATGTGATCCAATACACAATGTTGTGGCGGATGCGCTTTCAAGAAAGTTTGCTTTAGCCACCACTCTCACCTCTAAGCTCATGGGTTTTGAGAGCATTAAATTGATGTATGCTCATGACCCAAAGCTAAATAGTGTCCATGACACTCTAGAGAAAGGGAGAGAGTTGACAAATACCAATGGGTTAATGGTTATATCTTCAAAAATGGTAGAGTGTGCATTCCGGAGTCCTCTTGGAGAGAGTTGCTTGTGCATGAAGCACATTGCGGGGGACTCATGGGACATTTTGGCACAAGAAAGACTTTGGCCATTCTTCAAGAACAATTCTATTGGCCAAAGATGAGGGTGCATGTGGAGAAGTTTTGCACTAATTGCCTTGAGTGCAAACGTGCCAAATCTAAAGCCCACCCTCATGGGTTGTATACCCCTCTCCCCGTACCTACTAGTCCATGGTTGGATATCTCAATGGATTTTGTGATGGGATTACCAAGGACTAGAGGGGGCCATGATAGCATTTATGTTGTTGTGGATAGGTTCTCCAAAATGGCTCATTTCATCCCATGCAAGAAATGTGATGATGCACAACATGTGGCAACTTTGTTTATTGAAAATGTTTTGAAGTTGCATGGTGTGCCTCAAACCATAGTGAGTGATAGGGACACTAAGTTCCTAAGTCATTTTTGGAGGTGTTTATTGGGTGCTTTAGGCACCAAACTCTTGTTCTCCACATCCCACCACCCCCAAACCGATGGGCAAACGGAAGTGGTAAACCGAACCTTGGGTGCTCTTCTTAGAGCCATGACCCGAGGTAAGGCCGGGACTTGGATTGATCGTCTACCTCTTATGGAGTTTGCCTACAATCGCACATTGCATAGCATGATAGGCATGACTCCATTCCAGTGTGTTTATGGATTTAACCCCTTGATTCCCCTTGATCTAACCCCTTTGCCAAGGGAAATGGTTGTTAATTTTGAAGGTAAAGCTAGAGCCAAGGCTTTGGTTGAACTCCATGCAAAGGCGAAGAAGAACTTGGAGGAAGCTTATGCTAAGGTTGCCGCCAAGAAGAACAAAGGACGCAAGAAGGTGGAACTCAAGAAGGGTGACTATGTGTGGGTGCACTTCCAGAAAGAAAGGTTTCACAAACCTATTCAAACCTTAGTCTACCTTGAAATTTTATGAATGATGAAAAGAAACTATCTCTTGTTTGGAGAACCCTTTGTCTTGGTTGCTTGAATTCACTTGTGGAACCTAGTTGAGTCTTGAACCGAAAACCCGATCATTTTATTTGCGAGTCCCAAGTGTGACTCGAGGGTAGTTGCATAGTGTAGGTCCTCCTTGACACCGATACGAGGGTATTATGGAACGAGTTCTCCATAGTTACTTCGTAGGGAGTTCGAGTAGTGTCTCGCTCTTTATCTTTATTTCCGCGTTTCGTTTTTGATTCTTATCATGAAAGAAGCAGCAAAAGGTAAGCTTCCGATGGGAATAAAAATTGTGGCTGAAGACAAAAACTCACCGCCCAAAGTAAGAAATATCTATGCAATCATGCAATCGGGTGAGTATCTACGAGGCAACGACAATGATCAAATGGTGATTTGCCTCGAGAATAATGGTATCTTCTAAACTCTAATGATGATTTTATCTTGATTTTTCTAACTATAACTCTTTGCCTAGTGCTGTACAAAGCGTTTTGCAGGACTTCGGAGACATGTTTCCCGAAGAAATGCCAGGTGAATTGCCTCCGTTGAGAGGAATCGAGCACCAAATTGACTTCATACCGGGGTCTCAAATCCCCAACAAACGTGCATACCGGTGTAATCCCAAAGACACCAAAGAGCTCCAAAGACAGGTTGATGCGTTGCTGAATAAGGGCCTCGTTCGAGAGAGCTTGAGTCCTTGCGCCGTTCCCATTATTCTTGTCCCGAAGAAAGATGGAACATGGCGAATGTGTGTTGATTGCAGAGCAGTCAACAAGATATGGTAAAGTATCGTCATCCTATCCCTCGATTAGATGACATGCTAGATGAATTAAGTGGTTCTTCATGCTTTTCGAAGATCGACCTTAGGTCCGGTTACCACCAAATCCGAATGAAACCCGGAGACGAGTGGAAAACCGCATTCAAGACCAAATTCAGTCTCTATGAATGGTTGGTGATGCCTTTTGGCTTATCCAACGCACCGAGCACATTCATGCGATTGATGAACCATGTGCTCAAACCGTTCATAAATAAGTTTGTTGTCGTTTGCTTTGATGACATCCTTATTTATAGTAAATTTGTGGATGAACATGTCGAACACCTAAGGCTAGTGCTTGATAAGCTTAGAGAAGAGAAGTTATATGCTAACTTCAAGAAATGTGCCTTTTGTGTCGAGCATGTAGTCTTTCTAGGATTCGTTGTGAGTGCTAATGGTGTTGAAGTCGATGAGTCAAAAGTCGAAGGCATAAAAAATTTGCAACCTCCAACCTCGGTATCACAAGTTCGTAGCTTCCATGGCTTAGCTAGCTTTTACCGAAGGTTTGTTCGTGACTTTAGCACCGTGGCAGCTCCTTTAACCGAGCTGGTTAAGAAAGACCATCCATTTGTGTGGGGAGAGTCCCAAGAAAGGGCTTTCCAAGAGTTGAAACAGAGGCTTTTCTCTGCCCCGTTGTTGCAACTCCCTGACTTTGGCAAAGCATTCAAAGTCGCGTGTGATGCATCCGGAGTTGGGATTGAAGGAGTGCTGATTCAAGAATCGAAGCCGATCGCTTATTTTGTGAAAAGCTTAAGGGTGCAACCTTGAATTTCTCTACGTATGACAAGGAGTTGTATGCCCTCGTTCGAGCACTCACCCATTGGAAGCATTATCTATGGCATCGAGAGTTTGTGATTAAAAGTGATCATGAATCTTTGAAACACCTCCGAGGTCAGGAGATATTAAACCGAAGGCATGCCAAATGGGTTGAATTCATTGACATTTTTCCCTATGTAATTCATTACAAGAAGGGAAAAGACAATATTGTGGCCGATGCCCTATCAAGAAAATTTACTTTAGCGACCACTCTCGCCTCAAGGCTCATGGGATTCGAAAGCATCAAGTTGATGTACGAAGACGATCCCAAGCTGAAATGCATTCGTGACGCAATCTTGAGTGGCCGAAGGATTGAGAAATATCAGTGGCACGATGGCTACCTCTTCAAGAATGGGAGGGCTTGCGTGATGGTGTCATCATGGAGAGAGCTTTTGGTTCGAGAAGCTCACTCTGGAGGCTTGATGGGACACTTCGGTGTCGACAAAACTCTTGGTATCTTAACCGAGCAGTTCCATATGCCAATAATGCGACGAGATGTGGAAAAGCTTTGCAACGCTTGTCTCGTTTGCAAGAAAGCTAAATCGAAGTCCAGCCGTCATGGTTTGTATGCCCCGTTGCCTGTACCTGATCAACCTTGGGTTGATATATCCATGGACTTTGTGTTGGGGTTACTGAGGTCAGGGGTGGACATGATAGCATCTTTTTCGTAGTTGACCGTTTTTTCAAAATGGCTCATTTTTTTCCTTGCAAGAAGTGGTATGATGCACAACATGTAGCTATTTTGTTTATTTCTAATGTGTTAAAATTGTATGGTATTCCTCGTACTATTGTGAATGATCGAGATTCAAATTCTTGAGTCATTTTTGGAAATTTTTGTGGGGTGCCTCGGCACCAAACTGCTATTCTCGACGCCTCACCATCCTCAGACTGATGGACAGACCGAGTTAGTTAACCGAACCTTGGGATCTTTGCTTCGTGCAATGACCAAAGGCAAGGTCGGAAACTGGGCTGATCATTTGCCTATGATGGAGTTTGAATACAATCGAACGATGCATCGATTGATAAATATGACCCCGTTCGAATGTGTGTATGGTTTTAATCCTTTGATTCCACTTGATTTAACCCCACCGCCTCGAGATTCTGCTATTGATTTTGAAGGTACTCGACGTGCCACTACCTTAATCGAGTTGCATGCAAAGGTAAAGAAGAGCCTCGAGGAAGCTTATGCAAAAATCGCATCGAAGAAATACAAGTGATGAGAATCAAACACGGAAAAGTAAAAGATAAAGAACGAGACGTAACTCGATCTCTAATCCCAAGTAGCAACGGAGAACTTGTTCCGTTACACCCCGAGAGAAGGACAAGAACACCTACGCTATGCAACTACCCTCGAGCTAACGCGAGCACGCAAGTAGAATGGTCGGAGAGGAAGAGTATTCATCTAGATCCGCTAGAAGAACTACAAGTCCCAAAACAAAAGGTTTCATTCAATAATCAAGAGCCTTGCTCATGTTCATCATTCATAATCATCAATAATAAGCTAAGTGTAAAATAAGCTAGGCTTGGATATTTATAGTGTTTTCCCAAGCTTACACAAAGACGTAACTACCCTTACTAATAAGGTTCATCAAATAAGCCACGTAGGGCAAAATAGTAAAAGAAACATAAGTTCAGCAGCTAGGTGGGGCGCCTGGGGCTGGGAGGGGCGCCTGGATCATGCTGAAGCTAGGCTGGGCGCCTGGATCTAGGCGGGGCGCCTGGCTTGGCCTTCAGCTAGGCTGGGCGCCTGAAGCTAGGCGGGGCGCCTGGCTTGGCCTTCAGCTAGGCTGGGCGCCTAGCCAGGTGGGGCGCCTGGTGCTTTGCTGGGCCTTAGGCAGTGAGCTCCCTAGGCGGGGCGCCTGGGCTAGGCGGGGCGCCTAGCTCTGCTGGGCTCTCTTCTTCCTTAGGCGTGAGGCCTAGTTTGAGCACCCGGAATGGCTTCCAATCGCTTCCTTCTTCAAGGCCCTTCCTCACCAAGTGTATGTGTACTCCTTGGATCTCCTTAGCTTGACTATGTGTGAATGGTCTTGTCGGGGTTTGGGTCTCATCATCCTCCCCTTCTTGAGAAGATTTCGTCCTCGAAATTGAGGCATCATCA
Source organism: Petunia secreta (assembly GCA_029990175.1). Lineage (NCBI taxonomy): Eukaryota > Viridiplantae > Streptophyta > Magnoliopsida > Solanales > Solanaceae > Petunia > Petunia secreta. The sequence goes on along the minus strand of JARKIP010000126.1, from coordinate 1,347,412 downwards.
CTCACGACCGCATCATCACCTACATCCAAAGGAACCAAGTCACAAACATTAAAAGTATTGGAAACTTGATACTCACTTGGCAAGTCGACCACATAGGCGTTGTTGTTTATCTTTGAAAGCACTTGGAATGGGCCATCGCCACGGGGTGCTAACTTCCCTTTTCTAAGGTTTGGAAACCTTTCTTTCCGGAAGTGCACCCACACATAGTCACCCTTCTTGAGTTCCACCTTCTTGCGTCCTTTGTTTTTCTTGGAAGCAACCTTAGCATAGGCTTCCTCCAAATTCTTCTTCGCCTTTGCATGGAGTTCCATCATTGCCTTCGCTCTAGCTTTACCTTCAAAATTAACAACCATTTCCCTTGGCAAAGGGGTTAGATCAAGGGGAATCAAGGGGTTAAAACCATAAACACACTCGAATGGAGTCATGCCAATCATTCTATGCACGGTTCGATTGTAGGCAAACTCCATAAGAGGTAAACGATCAATCCAAGTCCCGGCCTTACCTCGGGTCATGGCTCGAAGAAGAGCACCCAAGGTTCGGTTTACCACTTCCGTTTGCCCATCGGTTTGTGGGTGGTGGGACGTGGAGAACAAGAGCTTGGTGCCTAAAGCACCCCATAAACTTCGCCAAAAATGGCTTAGGAACTTAGTGTCCCTATCACTCACTATAGTTTGAGGCACACCATGTAGCTTCAAAACATTTTCAACAAACAAGGAAGCTACATGTTGGGCATCATTGCATTTCTTGCATGGAATGAAATGAGCCATCTTTGAGAACCTATCCACAACAACATAAATGCTATCATGACCCCCCCCCTAGTCCTAGGTAATCCCATCACGAAATCCATTGAGATATCCAACCAAGGACTAGTAGGTACGGGGAGAGGGGTATACAATCCATGGGGGGGGGGCTTTGGATTTAGCACGCTTGCACTCAAGGCAATTGTTGCAAAACTTTTCCACTTGCACCCCCATCTTTGGCCAATGAAATTGTTCTTTAAGAATAGCCAAAGTCTTTCTTGTGCCAAAATGTCCCATGAGTCCCCCGCAATGTGCCTCTTGCACAAGCAACTCCCTCCAAGAGGACTCCGGAATGCGCACCCTACCATTTTTGAAGATATATCCATTAACCCATTGGTATTTTTCAACTCTCTCCCCCTTCTCTAGAGCGTCATGGACACTCTTTAGCTTTGGGTCATGAGCATACATCATTTTAATGCTCTCAAAACCCATGAGCTTAGAGGTGAGAGTGGTGGCTAGAGCAAACTTTCTCGAAAGCGCATCCGCCACAACATTGTCCTTCCCTTTCTTATATTGAATCACATAGGGAAAGGACTCAATGAATTCAACCCACTTGGCATGCCTCTTATTGAGCTTCTCTTGGCCTCTCAAATGCTTGAGTGACTCATGGTCACTCTTGATTACAAACTCACGAGGCCAAAGATAGTGTTGCCAATGGGCAAGGGCTCTTACAAGGGCATACAACTCCTTGTCATATGTAGAATAGTTCAAGGAGGCCCCTTTCAACTTTTCACTAAAGTAGGCGATGGGTTTGCTATCTTGCATTAATACACCACCAATTCCCACCCCCGAGGCATCACACTCAACCTCAAATGCCTTTCCGAAGTCGGGCAATTGCAATAGAGGGGCGGTACTCAACCTACTTTTCAATTCATGGAAGGCCTTCTCTTGAGGCTCTCCCCAAACAAACGGTTGGTCTTTCTTCACCAATTCGGTGAGTGGAGCGGCAATGGAGCTAAAGTCCCTCACAAATCGCCTATAAAAGCTTGCGAGACCATGAAAGCTCCTCACTTGAGTCACGGTAGTAGGAGTAGGCCAATCACGTATGGCCTCTACCTTAGACTCATCCACCTCCACTCCTCGGGCACTCACAACAAACCCAAGGAAGACAACCTTATCCACACCAAAGGCACACTTTTTGAAATTAGCATAGAGCTTTTCGGCTCTCAAAGCATCAAGCACTTGCCTAAGGTGGTCAACATGTTCATCCATTGTCTTACTATAGATCAAGATATCATCAAAATAGACAACAACAAACTTGTTGATAAAAGACTTCAAAACATGATTCATGAGTCGCATGAAAGTGCTAGGTGCGTTGGAAAGCCCGAAGGGCATTACCAACCATTCATAGAGACCGAATTTGGTCTTGAATGCAGTTTTCCATTCATCCCCGGGTTTCATCCGGATTTGATGGTAACCGGACCTAAGGTCGATTTTGGAAAAGACACACGACCCACTCAATTCATCCAACATATCATCAAGCCGTGGAATAGGGTGACGGTACTTGACCGTTATCTTATTCACGGCTCGGCAATCTACACACATTCTCCAAGTGCCGTCTTTCTTTGGGACAAGAATGACCGGTACGGCACAAGGACTCAAACTCTCCCTTACCAAGCCTTTGGAAAGCAAGTCATCAACTTGTTTTTGCAACTCCCTTGTATCCTCGGGATTGCTTCTATAGGCCGGCTTGTTCGGGATTTGAGAGCCCGGAATAAAGTCAATTTGATGTTCAATTCCTCTCAAGGGAGGTAAGCCATCGGGCATCTCATCCGGGAACATGTCCCCAAAGTTTTCCAAGACATTTTTCAAAGCACTAGGCATAGGGCTAGAAGAAAAATCACAATTAGAGTTAAGGATCATACCTTTGTGCACTAGGCATAGGAGAAATTTGGTGCCATCATTACCTTTCAAGAGCTCGCCCGGTTGCATCATGGCACACATGCCACCGGTAGATGAAGTAGGTGGGATTGCCACCATGCTTTTGGACAAAGGGCTAGTCTCAATGAGTGACTTAGCCTTTGCCACCTCCCTCAACTCCTTCATTTTCTTGTAATCATCACTTACTTGCTTAGGAGTGAGAGGTTTAAGCACAAATCTCTTCCCTTCATGTTTGACCGTGTAAGTGTTGACACGACCATCATGCACCACTTGCCTATCGAATTGCCATGGCCTCCCTAAGAGTAGGTGGCATGCTTGCATAGGCACAACGTCAAACAAATGCTCATCAACATAACTACCCATTCTAAACTTGATCATGGCTTGTTTCATCACCTTAAGCTCTCCACATTCACTAAGCCATTGTAACCGGTAAGGTTTAGGATGCTTCATGGTAGTTAACTTCAATTGAGCCACTAGTGATTGACTCACTACATTTGCACAACTTCCGGAATCAATTATCATAGAGCAAACAACATCTTTGACCCGGCACCTAGCATGGAAAAGATTTTCCCTTTGCAAGGTTTCACTATCTTCCACAATCATAGCCCCTAGGCTCCTTCTCACAACCAAGAAAGTATGAGGATCCTCATCCTCCACCGTGTCATCAAGCAAATCATTCTCCTCTACTCCCTCATCTCCCTCTACTCCCTCTACTCCCTCATCCTCCGATTCACTCTCTTTCTCATATGCATCATTACCAACAACAATCATGGTCCTCTTTGTAGGACATTCCCTAGCAAAGTGACCATACCCCTTGCACTTGTGGCATTGTATTGAAGAAGAAGTAGGAGCATGTAGTTGAGTTTTAGAGTTACCTCCCACATTAGGTGCGTGCTTCTCAAACGGCCTTTTCACATCCTTGGTAGCATTTGCACCACTTGTTCCACTTGCGCTTGGGAACCTTGCATTTGTAGTATGAGGCTTCCAATCCTTTGGTTTGCTTGTTGGAGTAGGAGTGCTACTCTTGTAGCGAAGGGATTTCTCCTCCTTGAGCCATTTCTCGGCCTCAACCGCATCTTCACATAGCTTGTAATGATCATCATATTTGTGGAACTTCAATTGTGAAGCTATGTCTCGGTTCAAGCCCCCTTTGAAACGGATCATGGCCGTCTCATTGTCTTCATCATCTAAGTCAAGGATCATCCGGATTTCCTCAAATTCATTGAAGTATTCACCAACCGATTTGTAACCTTGCTTCAAATCATATAGTCGCCTTTGTTGTTCAACCCGGTATTGGTTAGTCAAGTACTTCTCATCCATCACACGGATCAACTCTTCCCAAGTAAGATTAATAGCCATACCCGTCCTTCTTCTATTTCTCTTCACCGACTCCCACCAAGTAGAAGCAAAAGATTCAAAGGAGGATATTGCATACTTGGTTTTCTTCACATCGGGCATATCATTGGTGTCAAAGATACGCTCCATAGCCAATTTCCAACCAATGTACTCCACCGGGTCACTACTTCCTTTGAAAGAAGGAATAGTGAGCTTCACACTATTAAGGTTGTTGTTGTTGTCACGACCCCCTTGGAATGGCTCCGGTTGGCCTCCTTGGTGTTCATCATAAGCAACATAGTCCCTTCTAACATTCCTCCCTCCATATCCTAAGGGTGGCCCTCGACCTCGGCCTCTACCCCGATCCACATTTCGACCCCAATTCATAGCTCGCCTTGGTTGAAAGTGATCATCAAACCCATACACATTGTCATCATAATCAACTTCCTCCCCTTCTTGAGCCTCAACAACTTGCTCAAGAGGTTGCACATTGCGGACGGGTCTTGGTAGTGGAAAGTTTCTTGGGGGATTATCCAAGATACGGGGAATGCCCGTTCGTTCAAGTCTCTCTCGATCCTCCTTTACCCGTTGTTGATTGAGCAATTCAACAACTTGCTCCGGGGTAAAGGTAGGGCTACTTGAGCCTTCACCGGTCTCAATTTGGACACTCGGGGTCCCCTTTTCAATTGGGACACTCGGGGTCCCATGTTCAATTGGGACACTCGGGGTCCCATGTTCACCTTGGGTGCTCGAGGCTCCCTTTTCAAGAGAATCAATCCTTTGGTTCATGAGGTCCATCTTGGCAAGAAGATTAGCCAAGGCCTCCTTAATGAAATCTTGACCTTCGTTGGCCATTGTACCTACAAAGAAAGAAACAAGAGTTAGTTAAAACACCTCACTCGCTCCCTCACTTGTGTTCCCTCGGATCACTCTTTTGGGTGGCGGTGGATATTTCACTCAACTTGTAGTTCCAAAGCTTCACGTAGATGATTAGCAACTCCTCAACTCAACTAAACTATTCACGAGTCACGCACACTCCGGGGTGAGTGGAGTTAATGGGACTCAATGAACGCTAGGCACTTTGAAGTGAAGGACTTGAGTCAAAAGATTCTACGCTTTTCCTTAGAATTCTACTCTCCTTGCTAGGCACGAATCACTTAAGAGCAATCAAAGGGTTAGCACTATTCAAGTAGATCGGTTACTCAAAGTAGTACTAACTAGATGTTATGTTATCAAACAAAGGGAAATACCTACGAAAATCTACCCGAAACAATGCGTTCAGCACTCAGGAGGGGCGCCTGAAACTCAGGTGGGGCGCCTAGCCTGTGCTGTATTCCAGGCGGGGCGCCTGGGTCTAGGCGGGGCGCCTGGGACTTAGGCAGTAGCCAAGTCAGGCGGGGCGCCTGGCTTAGGCGGGGCGCCTAGCCTGAAGCTTTTTCCAACTCGTTCCAAACTCGTTTCAAGTCGATTTTCAAGCTCCCAATCCGATGTTTTCAACTTGTTTTCACAATCCAATGATACCCAAAGTTGTGTTTGATCTTCCTTAGCAAAACCCAATCAAATTTTCAATCAAACAATCAATCAAATCTGGATTCAATCTCAAGAACTCAAGAACACAAGGGTTTAACAAAAGGGTTTCAACAAGGATTGTGATTCATCAAAGTAGGTGTTAAACATGTTCAAATCCCACAAAATTGGTACCGAATTGTTTGTTTTTCAATGAAGATCAATCCCCAATAACAAGTTTCCAATCAAACATCAATCCAACCCAAGAATTAAGCCAAAATTCATCAAGAACAAGTTCTTCAAGGGTTTAAGGGGTTTTGGGGTTTCAATTTTTCAAACTTCACCAATTCCAACAATTTTGGTATCCAAGTAACGGGAAATCAATCACGATCAAGAATCCATAACACCCATGTCACAAATCATCCAAATCAACAAGTTACACCAAATTTTTGTATTTTTCAATTTTTCAATTTTTTTGCAATTTTCTCCTTTCTAATAACTTCAACAACAAGAAAAACTAAAAGAAGATACTAGGCACGAAGAATCAAGGGTCGGGGGTTTGTAGAAACAAAACCCGAGCCTTGCTCTGATACCAAACTGATGAGAATCAAACGCGGAAAAGTAAAAGATAAAGAACGAGACGTAACTCGATCTCTAATCCCAAGTAGCAACGGAGAACTTGTTCCGTTACACCCCGAGAGAAGGACAAGAACACCTACGCTATGCAACTACCCTCGAGCTAACGCGAGCACGCAAGTAGAATGGTCGGAGAGGAAGAGTATTCATCTAGATCCGCTAGAAGAACTACAAGTCCCAAAACAAAAGGTTTCATTCAATAATCAAGAGCCTTGCTCATGTTCATCATTCATAATCATCAATAATAAGCTAAGTGTAAAATAAGCTAGGCTTGGATATTTATAGTGTTTTCCCAAGCTTACACAAAGACGTAACTACCCTTACTAATAAGGTTCATCAAATAAGCCACGTAGGGCAAAATAGTAAAAGAAACATAAGTTCAGCAGCTAGGTGGGGCGCCTGGGGCTGGGAGGGGCGCCTGGATCATGCTGAAGCTAGGCTGGGCGCCTGGATCTAGGCGGGGCGCCTGGCTTGGCCTTCAGCTAGGCTGGGCGCCTGAAGCTAGGCGGGGCGCCTGGCTTGGCCTTCAGCTAGGCTGGGCGCCTAGCCAGGTGGGGCGCCTGGTGCTTTGCTGGGCCTTAGGCAGTGAGCTCCCTAGGCGGGGCGCCTGGGCTAGGCGGGGCGCCTAGCTCTGCTGGGCTCTCTTCTTCCTTAGGCGTGAGGCCTAGTTTGAGCACCCGGAATGGCTTCCAATCGCTTCCTTCTTCAAGGCCCTTCCTCACCAAGTGTATATGTACTCCTTGGATCTCCTTAGCTTGACTACGTGTGAATGGTCTTGTGGGGGTTTGGGTCTCATCAACAAGGGGCGTAAAAAGTTGGAATTAAAAAAGGGAGATTAGGTTTGGGTTCACTTCCGAAAGGAACACTTCCGAACAAAAAGAAAGGAAAGTTGGCTCCTCGAGGGGATGGTCCATTTCAAGTGCTGAGCAAGATCAACAACAATGCTTATGTGATCGGCCTTCCTTGTGAGTAGAACGTGTCAAACACTTTTTAATGTTGCTGACTTAGTTCCTTGTGTTGTAGGTCAAACTTCGGAGGATGAGGAGGGCTCAATTTCGAGGACAAAATCTTCTCAAGAAGGGGAGGATGATGCATCCCGAACACGTGCTGATCTAGTTGATCAAGTGCTCAATCCACCGAGGCCGATGACACGAAGCCAAGCCAAGCTGCTACACGATGTTCACATTCACTTGGCTTGATCAAATGAAAGCAGCCACTCCGAAGCTGAGTGGCCGAGTTCAAGAACCGAAGGCTTCATCTATAAGCTTGAGCTCGAAAGAGAGAGTGACTGAACCCCAACTGAACACTTGTAACAGCCCAAGCCCGCTAGTGATATTGTCTGCTTTGGACCTAAGCCCTCACGGCTTTAAAACTCGTCACTAGGGTCTAAGGACTGTTTACTTAAATAGCCAGGATCACTACTGTGTTATGCCGATGTGGGATACTTAATCCTTAGCTAAGCTATCACAACACTCAATATCGATGCCGAAGTAAAAGCAAATACCTGAAGGAAGAGCGATCGATGTTGAGAATGAGCTGAACCGAACAACCGAGCACCGATGTCAAGACGCTCGAGCTCAAGTGTTAGAATTCAAGTATTTGGTTGAAGGAGTAATCGAACACTCATTATGCAGCCCTGTGTGGCTCACTCCTATTGGTCGCCTGGGACCATTTACTGTTTTATCCTTAGTTTAGTCTATAAAATACTACTTTACGTTTCAGTGCAAGTTAGTTGTTGTTGTATGATCAAACATAGTTGTAGCTATTGTGTGTCTCTGATGGAGCCGAACCCCGACGTGGGATTTTAAAGAACTTCTGTCAATCGGTGTGAGTCGTTTGAACATTTTCTTCTTGGTCATTCAATTTGCAAGAAGCGGTGTCTTCTTGAGGATTGTTGCATAGCATAGGTGCGTCTTGAACTCCGGTTCGATCGAGCTTGAGACAAGTTCCTCAACGTTCTTTTGAATCGAAGCAAGATTTGTCTTGCTTTTATCTTTATTTCATTGTTATTTCCGCGTCTTCTTCGTGTTAAGCTTAGCCTCGGGTTTTGCTTGCACCAGTTTTAGTCTTTACCCTTTTCTTGTTTTGTTTTCAGACTATGGCTGCGAGAGGAATACTTCAATTCGAGATTCTTTCCCGACCTCCTCACCTGATCAGACTCTGGTGGGAAGATCTAGCTATTGTTAGCAACGCTCACATTCAAAAGGTGTTGGGAGAACTGGTAGCTCTCAAGGCCTACACTGCCATGCCTGGTTTGGTTGAAGCTGCTACACATTTCTGGGACTACAAAAGGGTGGTTTTTCATTTCAATGGTTTGGAGTTGGGACCAATGTTGAAAGAATTTGGAGGACTAGCAGGATTAGAGCCTGGACCCGAGACTATGATTTATCCCCGAGACGTGGACCCTAAGGAGTTCATTGAACTGCTGGGTGCTCCTTATGATCCATACGTCAAGGGAGTGCATGATGGGAAAGTCACGTTGGAGTACTTGCATTCTAGACTTTGAGATCCGACGCTTAGGCATGATTGGACTGGAGCATGGGAAATTCAAGACTGGGAGTCGACTGAATCAAATGCTTTCATCGTTGCTTTTTTGGGAAGCTTGGTTTTCCCCGAGAATGAAGGAAATATCGACATAAGGTTGGGAAGAGTAGTAGAAGGGTTACGTAAAGGTGTTCACAAGTGTCAAGAAAGCTTGGTTCCAATGATACTTGGGGAGGTTTATGATGCAATGCAATTCCCGAAGGGATTGTTAGCACAAACGCGGAAGAACAACAAAAGGATAAAAGATAAAAAGCAAGACAAAACTTGCTTCTTTCAAAAGAACAGTGAGGAACCTGTCTCAAAGCTCAATCAAAAGGAGTACAAGGATCACCTATACTATGCAACAATCCTCAAGAGAACATTGCCTCTTGCAAACTGAATGATCAAGAGGAATGTTCAATCGGACTAGCCGAAAGCCACAAGTCCTTAAAAGCCCTCACCGGGGTTCTGCTCACGACGGAGACAAGAAGAAATGTGCTCGGCACTTTCATTCAATTCATCAATGTTCAAAAACTAGCTCCTTACAATGAAAGGAAACAGTGTTTATAAAGGAAATACTAAGGGTAAACTAGTAAATAGGTCACAGTTGACCAATAGAAATAAGCCACGCAGGGCTGAGTTAAAATGTGTTCAGCAGACTTTGACTTCGGTAAGCCTTGGCTTCGGTTCTCGATTGTCTGCTCGAACACACACTTGTTGCCTTCGGACGCTCAATTGTCTTCGAGCTCATTGTCCTCGGTCACATTGCCTTCGGGCTCAAATCTGAAGATAATGCCTTCGATTCTTGAGCTCGGCCACTCAGCTTCGGAGCAATTGTTTTCCTTCGGCCAGGCTAAGTGAACGTGCACATCGTGCAGCAGCTTGGCTTGGCTTCTTGTCATCGGTCTCCTCGGTGGATCGATCACTTGATCAGCACGTGATCGGGCTGCATCATCCTCCCCTTCTTGAGAAGATTTCGTCCTCGAAATCAAGCCCTCCTCGTCCTCCGAAGTTGGACCTACAACACAAGGAACTAAGTCAGCAACATTAAAGGTGTTGGACACGTTATACTCACCAGGGAGGTCGATCACGTAGGCATTGTTGTTGATCTTGGTCAACACTTGAAATGGACCATCCCCTCGAGGAGCCAACTTTCCTTTCCTTTGGTTCGGGAAGCGTTCCTTTCGGAAGTGAACCCAAACCCAATCTCCCTTCTTTAATTCCAACTTTTTACGCCCCTTGTTTTTCTTTAAGGCAACCTTTGCATAGGCCTCCTCGAGGTTCTTCTTCACCTTTGCATGCAATTCGATCAAGGCAGCTGCTCTTTGAGTACCTTCAAAATCAAGAACAGAATCTCGAGGCAATGGGGTTAAATCAAGTGGAATCAAAGGATTAAATCCATACACACATTCAAACGGGGTCATGTTGATCATTCTATGCACCGTTCGATTGTATGCGAACTCCATCATGGGCAAACGATCAGCCCAGTTTCCAACCTTCCCTTTGGTCATTGCCCGAAGCAAAGATCCCAAGGTTCGGTTAACTACCTCAGTCTGTCCATCAGTCTGAGGATGGTGAGACGTCGAGAATAGTAGCTTGGTGCCGAGGGCACCCCACAAACATTTCCAAAAATGACTCAAGAACTTCGAGTCTCGATCACTCACAATAGTACGAGGTACACCATGCAATTTTAACACATTAGAAACAAACAATGTAGCTACATGCTGTGCATCATCACACTTTTTGCAAGGAATAAAGTGAGCCATTTTTGAAAAACGGTCAACCACAACGAAGATGCTATCATGTCCTCCCCCCGACCTTGGTAACCCCAAGACAAAGTCCATGGATATATCAACCCAAGGTCGATCAGGCACAGGCAACGGGGTGTACAATCCATGAGGGTTAGACTTCGATTTTGCTTTCTTGCAAACGAGACAAGCGTTGCAAAGCTTTTCCACATCTCGTCGCATTTTGGGCCAATGGAACTGCTCGGTCAAGATACCAAGAGTTTTATCGACACCGAAGTGCCCCATTAGTCCACCTGAGTGAGCTTCTCGAACCAAGAGCTCTCTCCACGATGACACTGGCACACAAACCCTCCCATTTTTGAAGAGGTAGCCATCATGCCACTGATATTTCTCAACCTTTCGGCCACTCAAGATTGCGTCTCGAACACATTTCAGCTTGGGATCGTCCTCGTAAATCGACTTGATGCTTTCGAATCCCATGAGCCTAGAGGCGAGAGTGGTCGCTAAGGCAAATTTCCTTGATAGCGCATCGGCCACAACATTATCTTTTCCCTTTTTGTAATGAATTACATAGGGAAAGCTTTCAATGAATTCAACCCACTTGGCATGTCTTCGATTCAATTTCTCCTGACCTCGGAGATGTTTCAAAGACTCATGATCACTTTTGATCACAAACTCTCGAGGCCACAAATAATGCTGCCAATGGGCGAGTGCTCGAACGAGGGCATACAACTCTTTGTCATACGTAGAGTAATTCAAAGTTGCACCCTTAAGCTTTTCGCTAAAGTAAGCGATCGGCTTCGAGTCTTGCATCAGCACTCCTCCGATCCCAACTCCAGACGCATCACACTCGACTTCGAATGCTTCTGCTCGAAGATGGAACCGTCCATGAGCAAGCGAGTGACACCGAGGAGGAAATTATCGAGGAGACTGATCAAGCTGAAGTTGATGATGATCATGAGGCTGCCGAAGCTGATCATCCGGAAATGTTTCTTGTGGTTCGAAGGAATTTGAGCTGCTTGACTCTTGAAGAAGAGGACAACCAAAGAGAAAACCACTTTCATGCCCGATGTCGAATGAGGGGAAAGGTGTGTTCGATGATCATTGATTCCGGTAGTTGTGCCAATGTAGTAAGCCAAACTAAGTGAACGATGAAGCCAAACTTTAAGAGAGGCACTGCAACCATTTCTACCAAAAGCCATAGCTGTTGGTAGAGGCGCAACGCAACTCTTATATCGCCGGATCAACCCCAAATCGAGGTCCGTCCCTGACACCACCATGACCACCCCGAGCAACGCAACTCCTCCAGGGGGTGGACCCCACTACGGGCGGCTCCTTATGATGCGGGCCCAATCCTTGATAGCCCAGGGCCCAATCCTTGATAGCCCGGCTGCATCATCCCCCCTTTCTTTAAAGCAAGTTCGTCCCCGAACTTCGCATGGTGTAGCCAGGAATCGAACCCGGGTTGGCTCTGATACCAAACTTTAAGAGAGGCACTGCAACCATTTCTACCAAAAGCCATAGCTGTTGGTAGAGGCGCAACGCAACTCTTATATCGCCGGATCAACCCCAAATCGAGGTCCGTCCCTGACACCACCATGACCACCCCGAGCAACGCAACTCCTCCAGGGGGTGGACCCCACTACGGGCGGCTCCTTATGATGCGGGCCCAATCCTTGATAGCCCAGGGCCCAATCCTTGATAGCCCGGCTGCATCAGTTTATAGGGCTCTAAACAAATATAGAAGAGGAGGAGATTTCTTTGAGGGGTGCAACCTGTTGCTGCAAAGATGGTTGATAGAGCATTTGCACAGTGTCCCCGTCAGTCCAGTAGCACCAAAACCATCTTGGAAAGGAGGGATCCGCTTGCATAGCACCCGCATGGCTGGAACAGCGGCATGGGAAGACCCCGCAAACATGGAAGGATGGTACACCAAGTTTGAATAGTTGCAAGAAGTAAAATGGGTAATTGAAAGCTGTGTTGGCTTCATCGTTTCCATACAAGGCCAAGACATCGCTTTCTTAACATTGATCGGATTCCGAGGAACTCATCACTATGTTCCTCTAAGAATTCTCCGAAAAGTGGGAAGTGACTGAGGGGAGAAGCTTCAACATTGACATAAAGGACATCAAGCAGCCGATGGTAGGCACTATATTGACAATGTGGGAAAAGAGGCTTACTATGCAGTTTTGTCGTGGTCGAGATAGTAGGGTGAACCCTATAGCTACTCTTGCTTATCCTCAGTGGCTCAGCAAAGATAAGGCGAGATTCCAATCAAAGACTACACTAAAAAGGAAAACCAAAGCTCCGAGCGCCTTTGAAAAATACAAGAAGCTGAGACACGAGTTTGACCAAGGAAAGAAGGAGTTAAGGGTAACACGTGAGAGGGAGATGAGCAGACAATACAAGGATAAGATCGAAGGGGATGAACTCAAGTATTGGACCAGCAAGGTCATGGCTGCAAGGCAAGCTGCTGGGAATTTACAAGATTTGGTCAAGGGATGGGGAGAGTAGTTTAAGGCAGTACCACTAGAAGAGAAGGAAGCAAAGGGAACAAAAATCTGCGAGTTCTTCACGAAAGCTCTGGGTGACAGGGAAATTGGGAATGACCTCATGGAGACATTCGCCGATCCTCCACCCATGAGCTTGGTTCACAAGCCCAAGGAAGAAAACAAAGAGAAGAAGGAAGAAGAAGACGTTGGAACAGATGCTTGATCTGAAGCCTCCTTGCTTGGCACGTAGTCTGGTCGTATTGAGTCAAGTCATCTTGTCCTTTATTGTCGTTGTTTTTGTTTTAATTGAGTCCTTTGTCTCAAATTAGTGGTTGTAATAAAGCCAAGCAAATCAAATAAAGTTTCATTATTTTTGGGTTTTAGACTTGTGTTGATTACGTTTATGCAAATGAAATGATGTGTTCGGTGCAAACGTTACTTCGAATCTTAGATAGGCCTACCTCTGGCACAAAAGAGGTACCATGCATGATAGGACGCGATTTTGTTTAAACTAATGTATACTCACATTTCTTTTTATGTTTTTGGTTAACAGTCCCCAAGTCCCTGATAGTTTGGTTTGTGCATTATGGCCGCGCCGCAATACCGGTTGAGATCCAGAGGATCAATCCCAACACCTCCCCCTTTACCTATAAGGACAAGGACGAGACAAAATATCATGGCTGAGTTTGACAAGGTTGGAAATGGAACTCCTGACAAGCAAGGTGTGGTAGCCTATGAAGACTATGCCAAGTTGGAACAGAGATTGTTCGAGTTTGAGAATAGGATCCCTCTTGCCCATACTGATGAGACCGTTGAACTAAACAAAACAACCCGCTGCAAAGATCTGTTATACCCTGAAAAAGACATCCATTACCCTACCTACACTGCACCACCAAAAGCACTACAAAAAAACTTACCCTCCTTCACTGTTGAAACAAAAACCATCGCATCACCGACCAAAGATCATGGAATATATGCATGGACTAAAGAAGACCCGGACAACACCAAGGAGCAAGTCCAATAGTTGGTAGAGAAGTTCAAGAAATTCTAAGGCACCAAAGGAACCCGGGGGCTAGCTTACGAGGACCTTTGCTTGTATCCTGACTTGAAGCTGCCCGAAGGCTATAAGACGCCCAAGTTCAATATGTTCGACGGCAGTGGTGACCCAATGGCTCATCTGAGATCTTATTACGACAAGTTGATTGCGGTTGGACATTACGGAAAAATCCGCATGCAACTGTTCAACCGTAGTCTGAACGGAGATGCGCTGGTGTGGTACTCTAAGCAACAAACAAAGAAGTGGATTAACTTGGAAGCAATGGCTGGATACTTTGTTGACAGTTTTTGACACAACACTGATGCTATTCCGATCGGTTCTACTTAGAGAAGTTGAAGAAGAAGCCCACTGAGACTTTTAGAGAATTTGCAACTAGATGGAGGGCTGAAGCTGCAAAGGTCCAACCTCTCATGGAAGACGCCGAGATAGTGGCAACCTTTATCCGCATATAAGAAGACGTATAAGTTTGGAGATTTGATCAAGATTGGAGACATGGTCGAAGATGGACTAAAGACTGGTAGAATTGTTAGCTTGGCTGCACTACAAGCCAGTAACAAAACCCTACAAGCTGGAAGCACTACCACATCAAAAAAGAAGAAGGACGATCTCTCCTTTGTGACTGCATCACTCGATCACTCTCCTACCCATAACCACTAGTACCAAACACCTCCTCCATCATACCCATACATTCTACCCACATCCACGTACCCAGTCTACAACACTCAGCCCATGTACCAAAATCCACCACCACAAAGGCCACCATACCCACAAAGTCCAACCTACCGAAACACCAATGCCTATTCACCAAGGCCTCGCGCCAACAACAACCCAAGACCAAAAAGAAACTACACCCCACAGGTTGAATCTCGCACTCAGTTGTTTTTAAGACTCAAAGCAGCTGGTCATATACAACCCGTGCCGTTCAAAATTCTTGATAGGATGACACCCTTTTTCTATCAAACCAAAACCTGTGCCTATCATTATGGAGGACCTGGTCACGATACTGAAAAGTGCTACGCCTTGAAGGACAAGATACAAGACTTGATCGACCAATAGGTGATACACTTGAAAACTCCAAAAGGACACAACAATCCCTGCCTAACCGTGGAGACAATAGGGTGAATCTAATCGAATTGGATAAGGAATGCAACCTGGAGAAGACCTTTGTTAAGGCAAAGGAAGGTGCACCAGCAATTGCTTCAGTTGGTCAAGCCGCTACAGCACCAGAGCCAATCGAGGTGGAAGTGGCTCTAAAATTCTATGTTGATGTGGTTCCCCCATACAGCGACAAGGCAGTACCATGGGACTATGAGATGGAGAAGAAGAACAAAATCAACAGTTGGACTGTTGCTGCACATGGGATGACTAGGAGTGTGAGAATTTATACTCCCGAGCATCTTGTACAAGGTAGGCGAGGCATCAGCGAAGAGGAGTCCGAAGAATTATTGATGAAGATACAAGCAAAGGAATACTCCGTGGTTGAACACTTTGGCAAGACTCCAGCACAAATCTCTGTTTTAGCTTTACTCCTCAAGTCGGAGAGCCACCTAAATGCTTTGATGAAGGTGTTGGGCGAAGCACATGTTCCAGTGGACACCTCGGTTGAAAACCTGGCTAGCATGGTTGGACAAGTCATGGAGGCCAACCAAATTTCTTTTCACGAAGATGAGCTGCCACCTGAAGGTTTGAGCCACAACAAAGCTTTGCACATTACTATCAAATGCAAAGACTGGTTCGTAGGAAGAGTCCTGATTGATGGAGGTTCTGGTCTGAACATATGCCCGTTCATCACTCTGAAAAGAATAAATTGACCAAAGCAAGATAAGGGAGAGCGACGTGAAGGTGAAGGCGTTCGATGGATCACAAAGAAGCACCATTGGGGAAATTGACTTAACTATCATGGTCGGTCATGTGGAGGTAATTACTGAGTTTCATGTCATGGATATCTCTGCTTGTTACAACCTGCTACTGGGAAGACCTTGGATCCATATGGCTGGGACGGTGCCTTCTAAATTGCACCAAACAGTGAAGTTCGAGTGGGACCACAAAGAGGTTGTAGTGTTCGGCGAAGGGAACAACTCCATTTACAATGAGCAAACCATACCAGCGATCGAAGGGAATGCTCTTGATTGGCGGACTTTCTATACTGTAGAACTCGTGGAAGCGGTGCAAGGCACTCGAGGAGGACGTCGCAAGAACTACAACTTGAGTTGGAATCTCACAGACACCATCCAAGGGGGGTATACTGCACATTTTGCTCTTAAGTTTGTCAACACACCAGCTGGAGTTGAAGAAAGGAAGAGAAACTTTTACAGCGCCTACTGGGATGGCCGAGGCAAAGACTATGAAGGGAGGAATTTGGTTTGGGAGCCAGTCATATCTGATTGGGGAGTGCCCTCACGAGAATTTCGTGACACCTTACCAGCTAAGACAGAGAAGCGACCAATATATTCACCTAACGCTCATCCCAATTGGAAGCGCATCTCTGAAGAAACAAAAGGAAAGCAAATGTGGATACCCAAGGCACCCGAACCTATGGAGGTAGTGATTGAAGAGCCATAGTAGCCCCACAACCTGCAGAATGGCCCGGAGACTGGGTCATAGGCATCATGATTAAGCAAGGCTATTAACCTGGTAAAGGTTTGGATAAGAACCTGGATGGCATGGTTGAGCCAATTAAATTTGTGATGAGGCCCGACAATAAGAAGACTGGCGTAGCGTACATTGTGACCTACGAGAAGAGCATGGAAGAAGCATCACTGGACTTCAAGTTCTATAAGAAAAGCACTAATACTCTCTTACATATTTTCGTCTTGTCTAGATACTTGGATGGCCGAAAAGGGGAAGTGTCCGGAGCGCAAGGGGTGGAGCCAAAGATAGCTGATGCTGAAGAGGATCTACTGGCGGGAGTGCAGGAACTGTTCATATCCGACGAAGACTATTGTGTGATCCTAGAAGAACATGTTGAACCTCCTGGACTGACAAAGGCTGGATCTGGAGCCGCATTGAACAACTGGATCAGCAACCGAGCCCGAGCTTACTGTGGACCTTGGTAGAGCTAGGGAATAGAATTTATTTTATGTTTTCTAAAACAAAACCCAACATTGAGTCGTGGAATTTGCATTTTTCTTTCTTGTTGCACATGTCTCCCTACAAACTTTGTTTTGCAAAGATTCATAAGTAAAATATCGAGCTATTTCCTGTTTAACTTTTGTTTTAATATTTCAATTTTGCAATATTTTATTTTTCAGCATTTAGACGAATAATCCCATTGATTCCACAATCACAACGTGTAATGAAACAATGGAGCTTGAGGAAACCAGAGTTAATTAGGATGATTTTGAAGAAACCACGCAAGAAGAAATTGAAAGATTTGAAAACAAGCCTAAGCCATTTGAAAACAAACCTAAGCCAAACCTAGAGAAAACTGAGGTGATAAACCTAGGAGATGAGGAAACTGTGAAAGAGACAAGGACCAGTATGCATCTCACCGCCAAAGATAAAAGGCAATATACTGAGTTTCTTAAAGAATAAGAGGACGTATTCGCCTGGTCGTACGGTGACATGACTGGCATAAGCACGGATGTGGTAGCTCACAAATTACTTATCAATCCGGGCTTTCCGCCGGTCAAACAAAAGGCCCAAACTTTCAAATCATCGGTTCTGCTGAAGATTGGGGAGGAGGTCATGAAGCAGCTCAATGCAGGAATCCTAAAAAAATAAAATACCCAACTTGGTTAGCTAATATTGTCCCAGTGCCGAAGAAAGATGGGAAACTCCGAGTTTGTGTGGATTACAGGGATCTGAATAGAGCAAGCCCGAAGGATGATTTTCCTTTGCCAAATATAAACATCCTGATTGATAATTGCGCGAAACATGAGCTACAATCCTTCGTGGACTGTTTCGCCGGATATCATCAAGTGCTCATGGATAAGGAGGATGCCGAGAAGACAGCTTTCACCACATCTTGAAGGACTTATTGCTACAAGGTTATGCCGTTTGGGTTGAAGAATGCTGGGGCGACTTACATGAGGGCAATGACATCTACGTTCCATGACTTGATGCACAAAGAGATTGAAGTCTATGTGGATGATGTGATCATCAAATCGAAGAAGAGTTCAGAGCACCTTGACAACTTGCGCAAGTTCTTCAATCGCTTGCGAAAGTATAACTTGAAGTACCAAAGTGTGCTTTTGGTGTTCCAACAGGGAAGCTTTTAGGTTTCATCGTCAGTAGAAGGGGCATAGAATTAGATCCATCCAAGATCAAAGCCATCAAAGATTTGCCGCCACCAAAAAGCAAGAAGGAGGTTATGAGTTTCCTGGGAAGACTCAATTACATCAGTCGATTTATAGCACAGTCCACTGTCATCTGTGAGCCGATCATCAAGTTATAAAAGAAAGACGCAGCGATTGAGTGGACGGAGGACTGCCAAAAAGCATTTGATCGGATAAAGGAGTACATGTCTTGCCCTCCCGTGCTGGTTCCACCTGAACCTGGGCGACCTTTGATCTTGTAGCTGTCTGTAGTAGATTTGGCCTTTGGTTGTGCATTGGGACAACATGACTCAACTGGAAGGAAGGAGCAAGCAATATACTATCTAAGCAAGAAGTTTACTCCTTACGAGGCCAAGTACACATTGTTGGAACGCACGTGTTATGCGCTGACCTAGATAGTACAGAAGTTGAGACACTACTTGACATCTTACTCAACATTGCTGATATCAAGGATGGAACCTCTCAAGTACATATTCCAAAAACCAATGCCTACTGGAAAGCTGGCTAAATGGCAAATGTTGCTCAGCGAATTCGACATCACTTTTGTCACTCAAAAGGTGGTGAAAGCTCAAGCCTTTGCTGATTATATGGCCGAGAATCTGGTGGGAGATAACTATGAACCATTGCACACCTATTTCCCCGACGAAGAAGTCATGTTCGTAGGGGAAGTTATCACCGAAGAGTATGATGGTTTGAGGCTATTCTTCGATGGAGCGGTAAATTTCAAAGGAGTTGGTATTGGAGCGGTATTAGTCTCCAAGACTGGACAATACCTGTCATAGCCAAATTAAGGTTCCCTTGCACCAACAACATGGCGGAGTATGAAGCCTGCATCTTAGGTCTTAGATTAGTGGTAGACATGAACATACAAAAGCTGTTGGAAATCGGAGATTCTGACTTTCCAGCATGTCCCTAGGCTGCAAATGAGTTCACAGATGCTTTGGCCACCATATCTTCCATGATCAAACATCTAGACAAGAACTACATTGACTCAATACCCGTTACAGTGAGGAAGCAGCCAGCATGTTGTTATCATGTGGAAGAAGAATCAGATGGACAACCCTTATTCTACGACATCAAAGGGTTTCTTAAAGACGGCATTTACCCAAAGGATGCAACAAGTCTCCAAAAGAAGACGTTGAGGAGGCTAGCAAATGGTTTCTTTCTGAACGGAGAAGTTTTGTACAAAAGGACACCTGATCTGGGATTGTTAAGATGTGTGGACACCAAAGAGGCCGTTAAATTGTTGGATGAAATACAATATGTGGCACCCCATATATGAACAGTTTCGTGCTTGTAAAGAAGATTTTGAGGGCTGGCTATTTCTGGATAACAATGGAGCATGATTGCATAAAGCACGCAAAGAAATGTCATCAATGCCAAGTCCATGGATATATGATTCGAGTGCCTCCTAATGAATTGAATATCATGGGGTCACCTTGGCCTTTTGGCGCCTGGGGAATGGATGTCATAGGGCCTATCGAGCCAGCCGCTTCCAAGACATCGTTTCATATTGGTGGCCATCGACTATTTTTCCAAATGGGTAGAAGCCGCATCGTACAAGTCAGTAACAAAGAAAGTGGTGTCACACTTTGTCCGCGATAAGATGATCTACCGATTTGGCATCCCTGAGTCGATCATCACCGACAATGGGTCCAACCTCAATAGTGACCTAATGAAAGCGACTTGTGAGGTCTTCAAGATCAAGTACCACAATTCCATCACATATAGGCCTCAAATGAATGGTGCGGTCGAGAAGGCCAACAAGAACATCAAAAGGATGTTGCGCAAGATGACAGACAATCAGAGCAATGGCACGAGAACCTACCCTACGCACTGTTATAGGTCATGCCAATCTGGTTTTAGTTACAGGTTTGGGTTTATTTGAGAGGTCTGCTAACTCCACTATGAAGTATTTGTTTAAGTACTGCTGTTGAAATGCTAATTCTGCCTAAATTTACTCGAGACAGACCTTCCCTTTTATGCATATTTATCCCCTTAGAAAGTGTCCTCATTTTGTACATTCGATAGGGACCCTGCTTGTATCTGTAATTAAGATAGGGTATACCACTTTGAGTTGGTGTATTTGGCTACCCAGGGGCTATTTCTACTTCCCTCTCCTACTTGCTGCATTAAGCATCATGAAATCATGACTTTATCACTTAGAATTCACACGACAATGGTAATCTGTGCTTACTTAGAGTTTGGAAATTGTTTGCATGAACAGGTTTTAATGTTATAAAACAATAACACTCAAAGTTCTTCCTTCGTAAATTTGAAGTTTTTTGAACAGGGGCAATTCTGTGCAAAACATGTTAAATCTGGACTGTTTCTATTAAAATTCAAAACTGCCCCTTTGCATAAGTAATCCAGGCCCAAAAATATTTTCAAAAAGTGCCTTTTATGTGTGTTAAGTTGATTTTCCACTACTCAAGGCTCATATACACTAATAGATTAGGGTATAGGGGTATATAAAGTCTTTGGGGTCAAATATACAATCTACTATATGTATTTTCAAAGATATACTGCAAATTATTTATGTATCTGCATTCTTCTATCTATAGTTATGTGCAACAGCCCTTGTTTGCATTTATGTACTTATATGAAACCCGTCTTCGAAAACAGCCCCTTCGTCTATATATTTTCGAAACTGACTCCTAAACAAAAACAGCCATTTAGGTTAGGGCTCGACAATTAATGACGAGTCACACCAACCCTAAATGGCTAAATTTTTATTTTAAAAACAACACCCATTTGGTCGTGGTCTAAATCTGAAAATTGTTTACAAAGCTGCCCATTTATGTAAATAGCTCTAAGTATTAAAATTACACAAGTAAGCTGAAATCGAACACTCTTTGTATATACTTTCGATTAGGAGCTTTAGCTAGAGGCATTGAAGCGCGATTAGGCGTTGAAATAGGTCGTATTTTTAAAACGTAAAGCTTATTCGTAAGTATATTGTTTAAACTTGCATAGTTATGCTTATTTTCATAAGATAGACACGTAATTAACCTTGCCTAGTTAGTTTTGCATGTGATAACATTTCACAACTTTGCTAAGATATCCTAAAATATAGACTCGGGCGGGAACCACCTTTCGTGGGACTTAAGGGGGTGCCTAACACCTTCTCCCCTCGAGTCATTTGGACTTCTTACCCTTTTGAATCTCTGAAACCAGACTAGTATGATGATTAATTCGACCTTAGACGCTTAGGTGGCCTAATACACCTTAGAAAACTATATTAGGTGGTGACTCAACCTCTTGAACTCAAACGAGTTACCCAGTCAAATCTGAAACCCGACTCGCTTCGAGTTAAGTCTAAAATTGGGTATGACTCGGACCATATTGTCTAAATACGCACTCCTAGAGAAGATGGAAAAATGGGATGAGATACTAGGAGAGCATGACATTATCTACCAACCCCGAACAACTATCGAGTCACAAGAGCTGGAAGGTTTTACCTCAAACTTCATTGAGAAACATAAGCCAAAGAAGGATGTGTCAATCAGGAATGAAGAAATGATCGAGTCCGGGCATTGGGAGGTTAGCGTTGATGTAAATCTCAAAAGGGAAGGAGCCAACCTCGATCTGTGGGTCAGGACACCCACTGGGATGGTCTTTCACAAGACCGCAAAAGCTCAAAGCGACGAAGCAGAGTATGAAGCCATAATTCAAGCGCTTGACTTAGCGTACATACTGGGGGCCAGGAAGGTCACCCTCTTCAGCAGCTCCCAACTAGTCGTCAGTAAAGTCAAGGATGTTTTTGCTATATAAGGCATTCGTACACCGGATCGACAGGAGAGAATGAAAGCACTTCTAAAAAATTTTCAGGCATGGGAGTTTGTCTACCGGGAAGGAGGCTAAAGCGATGGAGAAGTGTCTGAGGATTCATACAGTCAGCAGATAGTAGTTGAGTTAACCCCCGTAGACCTGATGAAACTTGAAGTTTCAGATACAGGATCCATCACACGGCAGCGTCATGCGCTGATCAACTACCTAAGCAAAGGAATCCTTCCCGAAGACAAATCAGAAAGCAGGCAGCTGCAAAATCAAGCCGTTCATTCTTTTTTTATTGGCACAAAGTTATACCATCGGGTTGTTAGCGGCCCAGAGGTAGCTTCTCCAGGCTCAGCACACTCGAACAGGGAAGCCCAAGCACATGCCCCTAAACCTTCCGAGGATCAAGCATAAAGTATCTTTCGCTTTTTAAAAGCATTTATTTTTATGTTTAAGTTACTTATTAACTTTGATTGTAGTATTTTCAAACTTATCAATCATGTTATGGATTTTCACCCACAACATCTCAGGCCTAGCGCCCCTTTATCAATAAAACTACAATTTTACCGAGTCAGTTTTACTTATTTATTCAGATCCATGTACGATCCAACAATTCGTAGCCCCGACCAGACCTAAGTTGAAGTAATACACTCACTTTTTGCTACAATAAGTAGGGGATGTTACTCTCTTAGAGCTAGATGACCAGCCACCAGGCATTACTCATAAGTTGAACTCTTTAATTGAACAACTACACCTACATGCCAATGGGGACGCTCAAAGTCGGATGCAAACGTTCCCATTTCCACATAGGCTAAAGTCGTCCCATTTTGGGTGAAAATTAAGACGTCACCTATTGACACAAACGAAGTGCCCTTCAGTGCACACACTCGTCTCTTGAAGACATTAGCCCAGAAAGGCACAAAAAACATGCTACTTGGCTACACATTACATAATATGTAATTACACAAGGAAGTATAAAACTATTGATGAACGACCGCTTCATTAATAACAAATAGCCCGTAGGCTCATAATATACAATTACTTCTTTCTGAATACAACATTTGTTCATAAAAATTGTAGAAAAAACAAAGGAAAGGGAAGATTAAAAACAAAGTGCACCTCAGGATTAACATGGCTTTAAATCCTCCATTTGTATTGTAGCTACAAACCGTAAACAGTCTGGGGTTCTTCTTTTCTTCTAACAGCCCGTAATATGTCGGCCCGGGCATTCTTTAGGGCACGCACCATTGGTGCAATGGTGCAAGCTAACTTGGAGAAGCTTAGCAACCGAACAAGAATAACGGAAAACTAAAGACAATAAAATAAAGCTTAGCAAGAGAAATCTAAGCTTCAATCCAAACGAACCCAAGGAACAAGTCTTGGGGCCAGTCGGTTTGAATGACAAAGAATCACTTAAAACGAGGCAACAATCCTCAAGAAGACTTAACAAGCTTCTTGTAAATTGAATGATCAAAGAAGAAAATGTTCAAAAAAAATCCATCGATTGACCTAAGTTCTTTAACAATTCCCACGACGGGATTCGGCTCACGACAGAGATACAAAGCACTCGGCTTATCATTCAATATCAAAAATAAACTATTGAACGAGTAAATAAATAGAGGTTTATACAGATAGCCCTAAGAGTAAATGAGTAAAAATTGTCACAGATGACCCATAAAAACAAGCCACGCAGGCCTGAAATGCCTAAGTGTTCGGGAACTCTTGTGCTTGTCGCCTTTCAGCCTCGAACACTTGAAATCGGACACTCTCCTGCCTCAGGCAAAGTTGTAGCTCTTCGGTCGCTTTACTGCTCGGCGTTGTTGAGCAAGATTCGGTTACTCCCATTCTTGGGCTCGAGCTTGCAAATGTAGCATTCATATGTCGAGCTCGGGCACTCAGCTTCAAAACAGTTATTTTCTCTCGACAACGGCAGTTGGATGTGAACATCATGCAAAAGTTTTGCTTGGCTTCGTGTCACTGGCCTCAATGTGTGGAACACTTGATCAACACGTACACGGGCTGCATCCTCCTCCCCTTCTTGAGAAGATTTCATCCTGAAAATCGAGCGCTCTTCAGTCTCTGATGCTTGGCCTAGAGCCCAAGGAGTTAACTAAGAAAAATTAAAGGTGTTGGATATATTATGCACACCTGGGAGGTCGATCACATATGCATTGTTGTAGATCTTGTTCAGCACTTGAAACTGACAATTCCCTCTCAGAGCCAACTTCTCTTTCCTTTGGTTCGGGAACCCAAACCAAATCTCCCTTCTTTAAGTCCAACTTCTTGCACCCCTTGTTTTTGTTGGATGCCACCTTGGCATAAGCTTCCTCAAGATTTTTCTTCACTTTAGCATGGAGCTCGAGCAAAGTAGTAGCTCGGCGTGTACCTTCAAACTCAATAATATCTCGAGGCAACGGGGTTAAATCAAGTGGAATCAAAGGGTTAATACCATACAGATACTTTAAAGAAGCCATTCCAATCATTCGATGCATAGTACGGTTGTATGCAAATTCTATTACAGGGAAACGATCAGCCCAATTCCCGCCCTTACCTTTGGTTATAGCTCAAAGCAGAGGTCCCAAGGTTTGGTTGACTACCTCGGTATGTCCATCAGTCTGAGGATGGTGAGACGTCGAGAATAGTAATTTGGCGCCAAGGGCACCCTATAGGCATTTTCAAAAATAACTCAAGAATTTTGAGTCTCGATCATTCGTAATAGTGCAAGGCACACCATGCAATTTCAACACATTAGAAATAAATAAAGTAGCTACATGTTGTGCATCATCACATTTCTTGCAAGGAATAAAGTGACCAATTTTAAAAAAACGGTCGACCACGATAAAGATGATAACATTTCCACCCCCAGACCTCGGTAACCCCATAAAAAATCCATGGATATGTCAACCTAAGGTCGATCAGGAACAGGTAACGGAGTGTACAAACTATGTGGTTTGGACCTCGATTTAGCTCTCTTGCAATCTAAACAAGCATTGCAAAGCTTTTCCACATCTCATCGCATTTTGGGCCAGTGAAACTGCTCGGTTAAGATACCAAGAGTTTTATCGACACTGAAGTGTCCTATTAAGCCCCCAGAGTGAGCTTCTCGAACCAAAAGCTCTCTCCACGATGACACGGGCACACAAACTATCACATTCTTAAAGAGATAGCCTTCGTGCCACTTATACTTCTCCAGCCTTCGACCACTCAAGATAGCGCCACAGATGCTCTTAAGCTTTGGTCGTGTTCATACATTTGCTTGATGCTTTCGAACCCCATTAATCTCAAAGCGAGAGTGGTCGCTAAGGTGAATTTCCTCGACAGCACATCAACCACAACATTGTCTTTACCATTTTTGTAATGAGTTACATAGGGAAAGCCCCAATAAATTCTACCAATTTGGCATGCCCGCCTGTTCAACTTCTCTTGGCCTAGAAGATGTTTCAAAGATTTATGATCACTTTTAACCACAAACTTATGTGGTCATAGATAATGTTTCCAATGTGCGAGTGCTCTAGTGAGGATATACAGTTCCTTATCATACGTAGAGTAGTTCAAGGCTGCACCCTTAAGCTTTTCGCTGAATTAAGCTATCGGCTTCGATTCTTGCATAAGCAATCCTCTGATCCCAACTCCGGACGCATTACATTCAACCTCGAACGCTTTACCGAAGTCAGGGAGTTGCAATAATGGGGCAGAGTTAAGCCTCCATTTCAACTCTTAGAAATCCCTCTCTTGGGACTCCCCCTAAACAAATGGATGGTCTTTCTTGACCAGCTCGGTTAAAGGAACTGCCACGCTGCTAAAGTCAAGGACAAACCTTTGATAAAAGCTAGCTAATCCATGAAAACTACGGACTTGAGTCATGAAAGTAGGGGTCGTCGAATCTTCAATTGCATCGAGTTTGGACTCATCGACTTCAACGCCACTACCACTTACAACAAATCCAAGAAAGACGACACATTCGACACTAAAGGCACACTTCTTGAAATTAGCATACAATTTCTCACTTCTAAGTGTATTAAGCGCAAGCCTTAAGTTTTCAACATGTTCATCCATTAATTTACTATAAACAAGTATGTCATCGAAATACACAACAAACTTATTTATAAATGGTTTAAGCACATGGTTTATCAATCGCATGAAAGTGCTCGGGGTGTTAGAGAAGCCAAACGGCATCACTAACTATTCATAGAGACCGAATTTGGTCTTGAATGCAATTTTCCACTCATCACCCAGTTTGATTCGGATTTGGTGGTAACCGGACATGTGGTATATCTTTGAAAAGCAAGAAGAACCACTCAATTCATCAAACATGTCGTCTAATCGAGGGATAGGATGATGATACTTTACCTTTATTTTGTTGACTGCTTGGTAATCAATATACAATCGCCATGTTCCATATTTCTTTGGGACAAGGATAATAGGAATTGTGCACAGACTCAAGCTTTCTAGAACCAGTCCTTTGTTCAGCAACTTATCTACCTTCTATTGTAGCTCTTTGGTGTCATCGGGATTATACCAGTAGGCTGTTTTGTTGGGGATTTAACACCCCAGGATGAAGTCAATTTGATGCTCGATTCGCCGCAACGGAGGCAATCCACTTGGTATTTCTTCAGGGAACACGTCCTTGAAGTCCTGCAAAACACTTTGTACAACACTAGGCAAAGGGTTATCGTTAATGAAATCATCATTAGAGTTCAAGAGGACACCCTTATGCATAAGGCAAATCAGCAGCTTGCTTTGGTTATTACCTTGGAGGCATTCACCCGGCCGCATATTTTGATGCAATCAAAAATACGAAAGCGATAAAGAGATAAAAACGAGACGAAGACTCACACGATTGTTCGAGTAGAACCGAAGAACTATGTTTCGTTCCACCCCAAACGATGGCAAGGATCACCTACGCTATGCAACTATCCTCAAGAGATACTTGACTCTCGCAAATAGAATGATCAAAGACGGATTGAAGGTCAACTTGGAATCTTCCAATTGAATTCAAGCCAAATTGTTTACAAGGGTTCTTGAGAGCAAAGCTCATTTAATGTGTATTCAAAGTGTAGTAAATGGCATTAAGTGATGAAGGGTGTATTTATAGCACCCTTCTACAAGCAATGAAAAGACTAAAAAGCCCTCTAAGTAGTTTAGGACATAGTAGAATACCTAGGGCTAAACTAGGAACTTTACACAAAAAGTTGGAATTTTCATCATTTGGGGCGCCCCGCCTACGGGGTAGGCGCTCCGCCCCATTGGTCCAGCAGTGGACTCAGCTGGGCGCTCCGCCTAAAGGGGAGGCGGTCCGCCTGGTGGCCTGTGTTGTGTGGCGCTCCGCCTACGGCCTGCTAGGCGCTCCGCCTGGTGGCCCTTTGGTGCAATGCAATTCCCGAAGGGATTGTTAGCACAAACGCGGAAGAACAACAAAAGGATAAAAGATAAAAGCAAGACAAAACTTGCTTCTTTCGAAAGAACAGTGAGGAACCTGTCTCAAGCTCAATCAAAAGGAGTACAAGGATCACCTATACTATGCAACAATCCTCAAGAGAACATTGCCTCTTGCAAGCTGAATGATCAAGAGGAATGTTCAATCGGACTAGCCGAAAGCAACAAGTCCTTAAAAGCCCTCACCGGGGTTTTGCTCACGACGGAGACAAGAAGAAATGTGCTCGGCACTTTCATTCAATTCATCAATGTTCAAAAACTAGGTACTTACAATGAAAGGAAACAGTGTTTATATAGGAAATACTAAGGGTAAACTAGTAAATAGGTCACAGTTGACCAATAGAAATAAGCCACGCAGGGCTGAGTTAAAATGTGTTCGGCAGACTTTGACTTCGGTAAGCCTTGGCTTCGGTTCTCGATTGTCTGCTCGAGCACACACTTGTTGCCTTCGGACGCTCAATTGTCTTCGAGCTCATTGTCCTCGTTCACTTTGCCTTCGGGCTCAAATCTGAAGATAATGCCTTCGATTCTTGAACTCGGCCACTCAGCTTCGGAGCAATTGTTTTCCTTCGGCCAGGCTAAGTGAACGTGCACATCGTGCAGCAGCTTGGCTTGGCTTCTTGTCATCGGTCTCCTCGGTGGATCGATCACTTGATCAGCACGTGATCGGGCTGCATCATCCTCCCCTTCTTGAGAAGATTTCGTCCTCGAAATCAAGCCCTCCTCGTCCTCCGAAGTTGGACCTACAACACAAGGAACTAAGTCAGCAACATTAAAGGTGTTGGACACGTTATACTCACCAGGGAGGTCGATCACGTAGGCATTGTTGTTGATCTTGGTCAACACTTGAAATGGACCATCCCCTCGAGGAGCCAACTTTCCTTTCCTTTGGTTCGGGAAGCGTTCCTTTCGGAAGTGAACCCAAACCCAATCTCCCTTCTTTAATTCCAACTTTTTACGCCCCTTGTTTTTCTTTAAGGCAACCTTTGCATAGGCCTCCTTGAGGTTCTTCTTCTCACCTTTGCATGCAATTCGATCAAGGCAGCTGCTCGTCGAGTACCTTCAAAATCAAGAACAGAATCTCGAGGCAATGGGGTTAAATCAAGTGGAATCAAAGGATTAAAGCCATACACACATTCAAACGGGGTCATGTTGATCATTCTATGCACCGTTCGATTGTATGCAAACTCCATCATGGGCAAACGATCAGCCCAGTTTCCAACCTTCCCTTTGGTCATTGCCCGAAGCAACGATCCCAAGGTTCGGTTAACTACCTCGGTCTGTCCATCAGTCTGAGGATGGTGAGACGTTGAGAATAGTAGCTTGGTGCCGAGGGCACCCCATAAACACTTCCAAAAATGACTCAAGAACTTCGAGTCTCGATCACTCACAATAGTACGAGGTACACCATGCAATTTTAACACATTAGAAACAAACAATGTAGCTACATGCTGTGCATCATCACACTTTTTGCAAGGAAGAAAGTGAGCCATTTTTGAAAAACGGTCAACCACAACGAAGATGCTATCATGTCCTCCCCCCGACCTCGGTAACCCCAAGACAAAGTCCATGGATATATCAACCCAAGGTCGATCAGGCACAGGCAACGGGGTGTACAATCCATGAGGGTTGGACTTCGATTTTGCTTTCTTGCAAACGAGACAAGCGTTGCAAAGCTTTTCCACATCTCGTCGCATTTTGGGCCAATGGAACTGCTCGGTCAAGATACCAAGAGTTTTATCGACACCGAAGTGCCCCATTAGTCCACCTGAGTGAGCTTCTCGAACCAAGAGCTCTCTCCACGATGACACTGGCACACAAACCCTCCCATTTTTGAAGAGGTAGCCATCATGCCACTGATATTTCTCAACCTTTCGGCCACTCAAGATTGCGTCTCGAACACATTTCAGCTTGGGATCGTCCTCGTACATCGACTTGATGCTTTCGAATCCCATGAGCCTAGAGGCGAGAGTGGTCGCTAAGGCAAATTTCCTTGATAGCGCATCGGCCACAACATTATCTTTTCCCTTTTTGTAATGAATTACGTAGGGAAAGCTTTCAATGAATTCAACCCACTTGGCATGTCTTCGATTCAATTTCTCCTGACCTCGGAGATGTTTCAAAGATTCATGATCACTCTTGATCACAAACTCTCGAGGCCACAAATAATGCTGCCAATGGGCGAGTGCTCGAACGAGGGCATACAACTCTTTGTCATACGTAGAGTAATTCAAAGTTGCACCCTTAAGCTTTTCGCTAAAGTAAGCGATCGGCTTCGAGTCTTGCATCAGCACTCCTCCGATCCGAACTCCAGACGCATCACACTCGACTTCGAATGCTTTGCCAAAATCAGGGAGTTGCAACAACGGGGCAGAACAAAGCCTCCGCTTCAACTCTTGGAAAGCCCTCTCTTGGGACTCTCCCCACACAAATGGATTGTCTTTCTTCACCAGCTTGGTTAAAGGAGCTGCCACGGTGCTAAAGTCACGAACAAACCTTCGGTAAAAGCTAGCTAAGCCATGGAAGCTACGAACTTGTGATACCGAGGTTGGAGTTGGCCAATCTTTGATGGCTTCGACTTTTGATTCGTCGACTTCGACACCATTAGCACTAACAACAAATCCAAGAAAGACTACACGATCGACACCAAAGGCGCATTTCTTGAAGTTGGCATACAACTTCTCTTCTCGAAGCTTTTCAAGTACTTGCCTTAGGTGCTCGACATGTTCATCCACGGTTCTGCTATAAACAAGTATGTCATCGAAATAGACGACAACAAACTTATTTATGAACGGTTTGAGCACATGGTTCATCAGTCGCATGAATGTGCTCGGTGCATTGGATAAGCCAAAAGGCATCACCAACCATTCATAGAGACCGAATTTGGTCTTGAATGCGGTTTTCCACTCGTCCCCGGGTTTCATTCGGATCTGATGGTAACCGGACCTGAGGTCTATCTTCGAAAAGCATGAAGAACCACTTAACTCATCTAGCATGTCATCTAATCGAGGGATAGGATGACGATACTTTACCGTTATTTTGTTGACGGCTCGACAGTCAACACACATTCGCCATGTTCCATCCTTCTTCGGAACAAGGATAACAGGAACGGCGCAAGGACTAAAGCTCTCACGAACGAGGCCCTTGTTCAGCAATTCATCAACCTGCCGTTGGAGCTCTTTGGTGTCTTCGGGATTACACCGGTAAGCAGGTTTGTTAGGGATTTGAGACCCTGGTACGAAGTCAATTTGGTGCTCGATTCCTCTCAATGGAGGTAATCCACCTGGCATTTCCTCGGGAAACATGTCCTCGAAGTCTTGCAAAATTTTTTGAACAAACAAAGGCAAAGGGTTATCATTAGAAAAATCATCATTAGAGTTTAGAAAGATACCCTTGTGCACGAGGCAAATCATCATCTGACCATGGTCGTTGCCTCGTAAGATCTCACCGGGTTGCATGATTGCACAAATTCCTTTCACTTCGATCGGTGAGTTTGTTTCTTCGGGCCCGAATTTTGCTCCCATCGGAAGCTTAGCTTTGGCCGCTTCTTTCAATTCTTTCATTCGTTTATAGTCCTCGGTGACTTGTTTTGGAGACAAGGGTTTGAGTACGAAACTCTTCCCATCAAGCTTCACAGTGTAAGTGTTGGATCTGCCATTGTGAACAGCTGCTCGGTCATATTGCCATGGTCGACCCAATAGCAAATGACAAGCTTGCATCGGAACCACATCGAATATCATTTCATCTTGATACTCTCCGATTTTGAACTTGATCCACACTTGTTTGACAACCCTCAATTCTCCACACTCATTCAGCCATTGTAACTTGTAAGGGTGGGGATGCTTCATCGTAGGTAATCCCATTTGTGAAACCAAAGTTTGGCTCACTACATTGGCACAAGTACCGGAATCAACGATCATCGAACACACCTTTCCCCTCACTCGACATCGGGCATGAAAGAGGTTTTCTCTTTGGTTGTCCTCTTCTTCAAGAGTCATGCAGCTCAAATTCCTTCGAACCACAAGAAACATTTCCGGATGATCAGCTTCGGCAGCCTCATGATCATCTTCAACTTCAGCTCGATCAGTCTCCTCGATAATTTCCTCCTCGGTGTCACTCGCTTGCTCATGGACGGTTCCATCTTCAAGCAGAAGCATAACCTTGCGAGTTGGACACTCTTTTGCCATGTGACCATAACCTTTGCATTTGTGACACTGAATATTTGAAGCACTAGGAGAGTTGAGTTGAACTTTACCTCCCACTTCTCTTGGTTGGTTAACGGTCACTCCTCTTTCGAAGGGTCTCTTCGAATCTCGAACAGTGTTAGCACTTGTTTGGTTTGGACTCTTCCATTCTTTACCTCGGTTCAAAGGAGTAGAAGTAGTGACTCCTCGATACCGGTTTGCCTTGTCGTCCTTCACCAACTTTTCAGCTTCGGTGGCAGCATCGAACAGATCTTCCAACGTGTGGTACACATGGAGTCTCAACTGAGATGACACATCCCTAGCCAAGCCATTTTTGAATCTGATAATGGCTTGTTCTTCATCTTCGACCAGATCAAGATTCAATCGAACCTTTTCAAACTCATCGTGGTACTCTTGGACTGACTTGGTCCCTTGCTTTAACTCATAGAGCTTTTGCATTTGAGTCTGCCTGTACTTGGCACTCAAATACTTACCATCCATCGCTCTCATCAACTGTGGCCACGTATTGACTACTGGATAGTCATTTCTTCTTCTATGCCTCTTGTCAGATTCCCACCATGTTGATGCATAAGCTTCGAACGAAGCAATGGCATGGGCAGCTTTTCTCTCATCGGTCATCTCATTGGTTTCAAAGATGCGCTCCATTTTAAGCTTCCATTCAAGATACTCATCGGGATCACTAGTTCCTTTAAAGGGTGGAATAGTGATCTTGACACTGTTCAAGTTTGAGTCTCGAACAGCTCTAGCCTGTTCGGGAAACTCATCTTCTCGATCATTAGCCTCACGCTCAATATTTCTTTCAACATTTGCGCCCCGGCCTTGACCTCGGAAATTTCCACGTCCTCGGTGAGCTTGCCTTCGTTGAGCGAACGGTGGCTCACGCTCATATTCGTCCTCGGGAAATTCCTCTTCACCAACCTCCTCGGCAACAGCTCTAAGATCTCTTCGGGCCACGGGAGGTGGTATTCTTTCTCCTCGGGGAATGCCCAAGTTTTGATAAGCAGCTTGGGGATTGCCCAAGTTAAGTTCTCTTCGAATTGCTTCACTTGTCAACTGATGTTGTCGTACAAGCTCAGCATACAGCTCAGGTTTCATCGGAGTGGATTCGCTCGTTCCAGCGCCGGACCCATGCATGGCCACGGACGCACTTCCTTGTTCGAGTTGAGTTACTCGAGCACTCACTCCTCTTACATCGGCACTGACACTTTGTATCGCAGCCATGAGATCGGCTAACGACAATTCAGGCTTTTCAATGCTTTTGCCATCGTTTCCAGCCATGGTTCCTGCACAAGTCAAAGATCAAACAAATGTTAGGGTTAGAAATCACCTCACACACTCCCTCACCTTTGATGGGTGGCACTCGGGTCCACTCAATTTATGGGTTCGGTTTTTGATCACTCAAGGACTTGTTAACAGTGGCTCGTCTGATTGATCGGTCCTCTAAGATCCTTCAAGTTCGACAATAGTCACTGCCTCTTCGAGAAGAGTGAAGTGATGTTCGACTCGATGGAACGGACGTTTTTTTAACTGAGCTCGGGGAGTCAAGAGAATTTCTACGAAAGTTTGGACTTCGGTCACCCCTTCGCACGAATTCCTATCAGCTTAAAAGAGTTAGTACGACCTCGAGTAGGACAATTACTCAAAAGATCCACCAACTAGAATTTTGACACGAAAGAAAGTGAGAACCTAGGAGAATCTACCCTTTGATTCCCTTTTGGAATCTTTTTCGATCACACCCACTCCTGTCCGTACAAAAAGTGGTCCCTCCTTGGTACGGATAGGGTTTTACCTTATCCACTTTCCTTTTTCAGCCGACAATTTTCACCTGGGGCTTTGATGTTTACACTTTAACCCCTTTCTTCCTCAATGGAACAGTGACCTTGCTCCGGCGTACGGACGCAACAACTTCGGTTCACTGACCACGAAATTCAACAGATCTGAGTTGCTCTTTCAACTCCGGTTCCAAACAACAACAGAGGAAATCAATCGGAGTTCTTCGAACTAAAATTCAGCTCGTTCGTGTCGTACACTGTTACGATTTGTAACAATTTCCGGCGTACGGACATCGATTTAAACTCAGAGCTTCGATTTTTGAGCAACAAACAAACCCAAATCACTCAAGAACCACCAATCTTCCCCGGTTTCTTCCAAACACAGTGGGGTTCGAGTTCAGTCACCATTAAAGCTCAAAACAGTCCAAAAATTCACCAAGAAACCCTAGTCACGAAATTGGTACGTCGGGTACTTGTTGGATTCGGAACTCGATGGTGAACAAGAATCTATGGTTGTTTTCCCAAACAACCAACAATCAAACACAATTTTTTAATTTTTCTTTTAACACTTTTTTTTTTTGTAAATAATAACACCAACAGTAACAAAAATCAAATCAGAATTCGAAAAGGAAAACAGAGACACATACGCACGAAAATAAAGATAACGTGAACAGGATTTGGGGTTGTAGAAACAAGCCCAAACCGTGCTCTGATACCAAGATGGTGCAATGCAATTCCCGAAGGGATTGTTAGCACAAACACGGAAGAACAACAAAAGGATAAAAGATAAAAGCAAGACAAAACTTGCTTCTTTCGAAAGAACAGTGAGGAACCTGTCTCAAGCTCAATCAAAAGGAGTACAAGGATCACCTATACTATGAAACAATCCTCAAGAGAACATTGCCTCTTGCAAACTGAATGATCAAGAGGAATGTTCAATCGGACTAGCCGAAAGCCACAAGTCCTTAAAAGCCCTCACCGGGGTTTTGCTCACGACGGAGACAAGAAGAAATGTGCTCGGCACTTTCATTCAATTCATCAATGTTCAAAAACTAGGTACTTACAATGAAAGGAAACAGTGTTTATATAGGAAATACTAAGGGTAAACTAGTAAATAGGTCACAGTTGACCAATAGAAATAAGCCACGCAGGGCTGAGTTAAAATGTGTTTGGCAGACTTTGACTTCGGTAAGCCTTGGCTTCGGTTCTCGATTGTCTGCTCGAGCACACACTTGTTGCCTTCGGACGCTCAATTGTCTTCGAGCTCATTGTCCTCGTTCACTTTGCCTTCGGGCTCAAATCTGAAGATAATGCCTTCGATTCTTGAACTCGGCCACTCAGCTTCGGAGCAATTGTTTTCCTTCGGCCAGGCTAAGTGAACGTGCACATCGTGCAGCAGCTTGGCTTGGCTTCTTGTCATCGGTCTCCTCGGTGGATCGATCACTTGATCAGCACATGATCGGGCTGCATCACCCTTGGTGCTGGGCGCTCCGCCCTGAGCTGCTGGGCGCTCCGCCCATTGTGCTGAAGCCTTCCATTCCTTCCTCTATCGAGCTCCAATGCATGGTCTTCAAAGTATCCCCCGAGCTCACATCATCCATGCCCTTCCAAACCAAGTGTAAGTGAGTATCTTGTATCTCCTTGGCTTGACTTCGAGTGAATGGTCTCGATGCAATTTGGGTTGCATCATCCTCCCCTTCTTGAGAAGATTTCGTCCTCGAAATTAAGGTGTCCTCCTCCAAGGTATCATTACCTACATCAAAAGAAGTCAAGTCACTAACATTGAAAGTAGTGGATACACTATACTCACCGGGCAAATCTATCACATATGCATTGTTGTTGATCTTGGACAACACTTGGAACGTGCCATCTCCTCTTGGTGCCAACTTTTCCTTCCTATGGTTTGGAAATCTTTCCTTGCGGAAGTGCACCCACACCCAATCTCCCTTCTTGAATTCCATCTTCTTTCTCCCTTTGTTTTTCTTGGTTGCTACCTTCTCATAGGCCTCCTCCAAAGTCTTCCTCGCCTTGGCATGAAGTTCAAGCAACGCCTTGGCCCGAGCTTTACCTTCAAAATCAACAACCACATCCCTTGGCAAAGGGGTAAGATCAAGAGGAATCAAGGGGTTAAAACCATAAACACACTCAAATGGAGTCATGCCAATCATACGATGCAAAGTGCGGTTATATGCAAACTCTATGAGTGGTAGCTTATCAATCCAAGTCCCGGCCTTTCCTTTGGTCATAGCTCTAAGAAGAGCTCCCAAGGTTCGGTTCACCACCTCGGTTTGCCCATCGGTTTGAGGGTGGTGGGACGTGGAGAATAGCAATTTGGTGCCAAGAGCACCCCACAAGCACTTCCAAAAATGGCTAAGGAACATAGAGTCCCTATCACTAACAATGGTGCGAGGCACCCCATGCAACTTTAATATATTATCAATAAACAAAGAAGCTACATGTTGTGCATCATGAATCTTTTTGCACGGAATGAAATGAGCCATTTTGGAGAACCTATCAACGACAACATAAATGCTATCGTGTCCTCCTCTAGTCCGGGGTAAAGCCATCACAAAATCCATAGAAATATCAACCCACGGACTAGTAGGTACGGGCAAAGGAGTGTACAAGCCATGGTTGTTGGACTTAGACTTGGCCTTCTTGCAATCCAAGC
This sequence comes from Petunia secreta, assembly GCA_029990175.1. NCBI lineage: Eukaryota > Viridiplantae > Streptophyta > Magnoliopsida > Solanales > Solanaceae > Petunia > Petunia secreta. The sequence continues at coordinate 1,311,296 of JARKIP010000126.1, read as the reverse complement.
AAGCATTGCAAAAACGTTCCACAAGAGGCCTCATTTTTAGCCAATGGAATTGTTCTTTAAGTATGGCCATAGTCTTGTCCACCCCAAAGTGACCCATCAAGCCCCCACAATGTGCTTCTTGCACTAGCACGTCTCTCCAAGAGGACTCGGGGACACACACTCTCCCATTCTTGAAAATGTAGCCATCTACCCATTGATATTTTTCCACCCTCTCCCCACTCACTAGAGCATCATGAATGCTCTTGAGCTTTGGGTTATGTTCATACAAAGATTTGATACTCTCAAAACCCATAAGCCTAGAAGCTAGAGTGGTAGCAAGGGCGAACTTCCTAGAAAGCGCATCGGCTACAACATTGTCCTTACCCCTTTTATAATGAATTACATAAGGGAAGGACTCAACGAACTCCACCCACTTGGAATGTCTCTTGTTCAACTTCTCTTGGCCTCTTAGATGCTTGAGTGACTCATGGTCACTCTTGATCACAAATTCCCGAGGCCACAGATAGTGTTGCCAATGGGCTAGAGCTCTCACGAGGGCATACAACTCCTTGTCATACGTGGAGTAATTCAAGGTTGCGCCCTTTAACTTCTCACTAAAGTAAGCAACGGGTTTCCCTTCTTGCATAAGAACACCCCCAATACCCACCCCCGAGGCATCACATTCTACCTCAAAAGCCTTCCCAAAGTCGGGCAATTGCAACAACGGGGCGGTACTTAGCCTACTTTTTAATTCTTGGAAAGCCTTCTCTTGCAGCTCTCCCCAAACAAAGGACTTGTCGTTTTTCACCAACTCGGTGAGTGGTGCGGCAATGGTGCTAAAGTCTCTAACAAAGCGCCTATAGAAACTAGCAAGGCCATGGAAACTCCTCATATGAGAGACGGTGGTAGGAGTAGGCCAATCTCTAATGGCTTCAACTTTGGACTCATCAACTTCCACACCATTGACACTAACAACATAGCCCAAAAAGACAACCTTTTCAACACAAAAGGCACACTTCTTAAAGTTGGCATAGAGCTTTTCGGCTCGTAGCACTTCAAGGACTTGATTCAAGTGGCCAACATGGTCGCCTATAGACTTGCTATAGATCAATATGTCATCAAAGTAGACGACCACGAATTTGTTGATGAAGGGTTTTAGCACATGGTTCATCAATATCATGAAGGTACTAGGTGCGTTGGTGATGCAATGCAACTCCCGAAGGGGTTGCTAGCACAAACGCGGAAGAACAAACAATAAAGATAAAGATAAAAGCAAGACAAAACTTGCTTCTTTCGAAAGAACAGTGAGGAACCTGTCTCAAAGCTCAATCAAAAGGGATACAAGGATCACCTATACTATGCAACAATCCTCAAGAGAACATTGCCTCTTGCAAACTGAATGATCAAGAGGAATGTTCAATCGGACTAACCGAAAGCCACAAGTCCTTAAAAAGCCCCCACCGGGGTTTTGCTCACGACGGAGACAAGAAGAAATGTGCTCGGCACTTTCATTCAATTCATCAATGTTCAAAAACTAGCTACTTACAATGAAAGGAAACAGTGTTTATATAGGAAATACTAAGGGTAAACTAGTAATTAGGTCACAGTTGACCAATAGAAATAAGCCACGCAGGGCTGAGTTAAAATGTGTTCGGCAGACTTTGACTTCGGTAAGCCTTGGCTTTGGTTCTCGATTGTCTGCTCGAACACACACTTGTTGCCTTCGGACGCTCAATTGTCTTCGAGCTCATTGTCCTCGGTCACATTGCCTTCGGGCTCAAATCTGAAGATAATGCCTTCGATTCTTGAGCTCGGCCACTCAGCTTCGGAGCAAATGTTTTCCTTCGGCCAGGCTAAGTGAACGTGCACATCGTGCAGCAGCTTGGCTTGGCTTCTTGTCATTGGTCTCCTCGGTGGATCGATCACTTGATCAGCACGTGATCGGGCTGCATCATCCTCCCCTTCTTGAGAAGATTTCGTCCTCGAAATCAAGCCCTCCTCGTCCTCCGAAGTTGGACCTACAACACAAGGAACTAAGTCAGCAACATTAAAGGTGTTGGACACGTTATACTCACCAGGGAGGTCGATCACGTAGGCATTGTTGTTGATCTTGGTCAACACTTGAAATGGACCATCCCCTCGAGGAGCCAACTTTCCTTTCCTTTGGTTCGGGAAGCGTTCCTTTCGGAAGTGAACCCAAACCCAATCTCCCTTCTTTAATTCCAACTTTTTACGCCCCTTGTTTTTCTTTAAGGCAACCTTTGCATAGGCCTCCTCGAGGTTCTTCTTCACCTTTGCATGCATTTCGATCAAGGCAGCTGCTCTTCGAGTACCGTCAAAATCAAGAATAGAATCTCGAGGCAATGGGGTTAAATCAAGTGGAATCAAAGGATTAAAGCCATACACACATTCAAACGGGGTCATGTTGATCATTCTATGCACCGTTCGATTGTATGCGAACTCCATCATGGGCAAACGATCAGCCCAGTTTCCGACCTTCCCTTTGGTCATTGCCCGAAGCAAAGATCCCAAGGTTCGGTTAACTACCTCGGTCTGTCCATCAGTCTGAGGATGGTGAGACGTCGAGAATAGTAGCTTGGTGCCGAGGGCACCCCACAAACACTTCCAAAAATGACTCAGGAACTTCGAGTCTCGATCACTTACAATAGTACGAGGTACACCATGCAATTTTAACACATTAGAAACAAACAATATAGCTACATGCTGTGCATCATCACACTTTTTGCAAGGAATAAAGTGAGCCATTTTTGAAAAACGGTCAACCACAACGAAGATGCTATCATGTCCTCCCCCCGACCTCGGTAACCCCAAGACAAAGTCCATGGATATATCAACCCAAGGTCGATCAGGCACAGGCAACGGGGTGTACAATCCATGAGGGTTGGACTTCGATTTTGCTTTCTTGCAAACGAGACAAGCGTTGCAAAGCTTTTCCACATCTCGTCGCATTTTGGGCCAATGGAACTGCTCGGTCAAGATACCAAGAGTTTTATCGACACCGAAGTGCCCCATTAGTCCACCTGAGTGAGCTTCTCGAACCAAGAGCTCTCTCCACGATGACACTGGCACACAAACCCTCCCATTTTTGAAGAGGTAGCCATCATGCCACTGATATTTCTCAACCTTTCGGCCACTCAAGATTGTGTCTCGAACACATTTCAGCTTGGGATCGTCCTCGTACATCGACTTGATGCTTTCGAATCCCATGAGCCTAGAGGCGAGAGTGGTCGCTAAGGCAAATTTCCTTGATAGCGCATCGGCCACAACATTATCTTTTCCCTTTTTGTAATGAATTACATAGGGAAAGCTTTCAATGAATTCAACCCACTTGGCATGTCTTCGATTCAATTTCTCCTGACCTCGGAGATGTTTCAAAGACTCATGATCACTTTTGATCACAAACTCTCGAGGCCACAAATAATGCTGCCAATGGGCGAGTGCTCGAACGAGGGCATACAACTCTTTGTCTGATGAGACCCAAATCGTGCCAAGACACTTTCCAACACTTTCCGACATGTGCCAAGCTTGGAAGATACAAAGGATTTGAAGTCAAGGGCTTTGGAAGTGTTCCGGATGGTTTCATCATTAGGCTCCACGCCTAAGGAGAAGGAAGGAGGCCCAGCATAGCTACGCGCCCCGCCTAGCCCAGGCGCCCCGCCTAGGAAGCTCACTGCCTAAGAATGGAAGGCACCCAGGCGCCCCACCTAGCCAGGCGCCCCGCCTAGCTGAAGGCCAAGCCAGGCGCCCCGCCTAGCCAGGCGCCCAGCCTAGCTGAAGGCCAGGCCAGGCGCCCAGCCTAGCTGAAGGCCAAGCCAGGCGCCCCTCCTACAGTCCAGGCGCCCCTCCCAGCTGAAAAGACTATGTTTCTTTTACTGTTTTGCCCTGCGTGGCTTATTTGATGAACCTTATTAGTAAGGGTAATTAAGTCTTTGTGTAAGCTTGGGAAACACTATAAATATCCAAGCCTAGCTTATTTTACACTTAGTTTATGTTGAATGATGAATTGAATATTGTAAAGAGTGGATTCTCTTTGGGTTTATGAAAACCAACCTTAGTTGGGACTTGTTACTTCTAGTGGATTCTAGTTGCCTAACAACCCCGCCCCGATCATTCTACTTGCGGGTCCTAGTTGGCTCGAGGGTAGTTGCATAGCGTAGGTGTTCTTGTCCTTCTCCCGGGGTGTAGCGGAACCAGTTCTCCGTTGCTACTTGGGATTAGAGATCGAGTTACGTCTCGTTCTTTATCCTTTTACTTTCCGCGTTTGAGGCTCATCATTTGGTATCAGAGCAAGGCTCGGGTTTTGTTTCTACAAACCCCCGACCCTTGGTTCTTCGTGCCTAGTATCTTTTCTTTTAGTTTTCTCGTTGTTGAAGTTATTGAAAGAAGAAAAAAAAAAATTGAAAAATTGAAAAATCCAAAAATTGGGTGTATCTTGTTGGTTTGGATGATTTATGATACGGGTGTTATAGATTCTTGATCGTTGATGAATTCCCGTTACTTGGGTACCAAAATTGTTTGGATTGGTGGAGTTTGAAAATTTGAAACCCCAAAACCCCTTAAACCCTTGAAGAACTTGTTCTTGATGAATTTTGCTTGAATTCTTGGGTTGGATTGATGTTTGATTGGAAATTTGTTATTGGGGATTGAACTTCACTGAAAAACAAACGATTTGATACCAATTTTGTGGGATTTGAGTATGAATAACACCAAGTTTGATGAATCACAATCCATTTTGAAAACCCTTTGAAAAACCCCCTTGTTCTTGAGTTCTTGCCATTGAATCTTGAATTTGATTGATTGTTTGGATGTTAATGTGATTGGGGTTTGTTAAGGAAGATCAAAAACAACTTTGGGTATCATTGGATTGTGAAAACAAGTTGAAAACATCGGATTTGGAGCTTGAAAATCGACTTGAAACGAGTTTGGAACGAGTTGGAAAAGGCTTCAGGCCAGGCGCCCCGCCTAAGCCAGGCGCCCTGCCTGACTTGGCTACTGCCTAAGTCTCAGGCGCCCCGCCTAGATCCAGGCGCCCCGCCTGGAACACTGCACAGTCTAGGCGCCCCCTCCTGAGTTCAGGCGCCCCTCCTGAGTGCTGAAAGTGTTGTTTCGGGTAGATTTTCATAGGCATTTCCCTTTGTTTGATTGCATTAATTCCGGTTAGTGCTATTAGAGTATAATCCTACTCGATTAGTACTAATCACTTTGAGCTATTAGGATCATCGTTCCTAGAAAGGAGTCTAGAATTCAAAGAAGATCCGTAGTATCTTTTGGTTCAAGTCCTCACTTCAAATTGCTTAGCGTTCATCGAGTCATATTAACTCCACTCGCCCCGGAGTACAATTGGCTCGTGAATAGTTGGTTGGGTTGAGGATTGATAGTCAACTACTTGAAGCTTTTGGTAACAAGTCCGAGTGAAATATCCACCACCACCCCCAAAAGAGTGATCCGAGTGAACTCAAGTGAGGGAGTGAGTGAGGTCTTTTACTAACGTTTGTTGCTTCTTGTAGGTACAATGGCAAACGATGGAGATGATCCCATGAAGCATTTCATGGCCACCATTATGGCTAAATTGGAGGATATCTCATTGAGACTTGAAACCGTCGAAAGGAATCAAGTTGAGACCGGTGAGAGGAGGACCCCGAGTGTCCAAATTGAATCCGGAGAGGGCACGAGTCATAGCACTCCTATGACTCCCGGACACTTTGTTGAGCTAAACAAGAGGTATGAACAAAGCAAAGTTGAAGCTCTACGAGAGCGTGGGTTGGGCAATCCCCAACAAGAGAGCAATCCTCTCAACTTGGGCAATCCCCAAGGAAATGCTCCACTTCGAAGACCCGTTAGGTTTGTCCCACCTCTTGAGCAAGTTGTTGAGGCTCAAGAAGAGGAGGAAGCCGAGTATGGTGATGAGGCCTATGGGTATGATGCTCATTATCAACCTAGGAGGCAAATGAATTGGGGTCGAAATGTGGATCGGGGTAGAGGCCGAGGTCGAGGGCCACCCATGAGATTTGATGGAAGGAATGCTAGGAGAGAATATGTTGCTCATGATGACCACTATGGAGGCCAACCGGAGCCTAACTATGGGATGCGTGACAACAACAACAATCTCAATAGTGTGAAGCTTAATCTTCCATCCTTTAAGGGAGCTTGTGATCCGGAGGCATACATGGAATGGGTTCTACTTATAGAGAGAGTGTTTGACACAAATGAGATGACCGATGAGAAGAAAGGTACTTATGCTATTTCATCCTTTGAGTCTTATGCTTCTACTTGGTGGGAATCCATAAAGAGGACAAGAAGAAGAGCGGGTGTGCATGTGAATGTGACATGGAATGAATTGAAGGCCCTCATGAATACCAAGTATGTGACTCCTAGATATCGACAAGAGCAACTAAAGAAGCTCTATGATCTAAAGCAAGGTGTCAAGACGGTTCATGAGTACTATGATGAGTTTGAGAAGACCCGATTGGCCTTAGATATGGAGACCGAGGATGAAGAGCAAGCCATGATCCGTTTCAAAAATGGTTTGAGCTATGGTATAGCTTCTCAATTGAGGTTGCATTCTTATCCTTCACTTCAAGATCTATTGGAAGCCGCTATTGAAGCCGAGCAATGGCTTATGGGAGAAAAATCCACCCGTTACAAGAGTAGCACTCCTACTCCCATGAACCAACCAAAAGAGTGGAAGACTCCAAATGCAAGCTTTCCAAGTGCCAATGCTAGCAAAGAAGTGAAGAAGCCATATGAGAAGACTACTCCACCTTTGGAAGGTACTTCTAAAACTCGCTTGAGTAATCCTATTTCTACTTCTACTCAATGTTATAAGTGCAAGGGCTATGGGCATATTGCTAAAGAATGCTCCACAAAACGAAACATGGTTGTGGTTGGCAATTTAGTGTATGAACAAGAAAGTGAGTCCGAAAAGGAGGAAGTAGGGGTGGATGAGGAAGTTGATTGTGAGGAGGCCGTAGAAGAGGATGATGGCCCTCAAATGTTCTTGGTGGTTAGGAGAAGCTTGAGTACCATTGTTATGGAAGAGGAGGTGGAAAATGATCAAAGGGAAAACCTCTTTCATGCTAGGTGCCGAGTGATGGGCCAAGTATGTTCAATGGTTGTTGATTCGGGGAGTTGTACTAACATAGTGAGCCAAACCTTGATTTCCCAATTGAAGTTACCCACTCTAAAGCATCCAAAACCATATCGTTTACAATGGCTTAGCGAGTGTGGTGAACTAAAGGTGGTGAAACAAGCGTTGATTGAGTTTAGTATTGGGAGCTATAAGGATAAGATCATGTTTGACGTGGTCCCGATGCAAGCATGCCATTTATTGTTTGGGAGGCCATGGCAACATGATAGGTGTGTAGTGCATGATGGCCGGACCAACTCCTATACGGTCAAGCAAGATGGGAGAAAGTATGTGCTTAGACCTTTGACTCCAAGGCAAGTAAGGGAAGATTACAAACGAATGAAGGAGTTGAGGGAAGTGGCTAAAGCAAAGTCGCCCATTCTACTTGAGCCCGAGGCAAACAATCTCATTGTTTTGCCAATGCATGATGAAAATGAGAGTCACTCCACTTCAAATGAGAGAGAAAAGATAGAGAGAAGTGAGGGAGTGACCGGTGACAATCCAAGAGAGGAAAAAGGAGAGGCTTTGAGGAGTGATGTGAGGGGATTGTCACCACAAACTACACTTGACCATGAGGTAAAATTGAGAGAGATGAGAGGTGAGGAAGGAAAAATTGAGAGTGAGAGCACCCATTATTCTAACCCTTCTTTATCTTCTACTTTTTCTTGTGAAAGTTCTTGTGTAGGTACATTTGAAGACAAGTCATTGGAGCCTCAATGTGAGCTTCATGAAGGAGGAGTTGCATATGACACTTCAAACCTTGTGAGTGATCAAGGAAGTACTACAAATGTAAGTGTTGCTTCACCTTTTCATGAACCCACTAGCTACTTGTCGTGTATTGACTCAACACTAGTTGGAGCTTGTGATGCATCTAGTGGATATGCCACTAGTGAAGAGTCTAGTTGTCAACTTGTGTGTGCTTGTGAAACACTAGTTGGAAGGGATTTTATGCCACATCATGATGTGAGCTCATTGTTCATTAAACCCTTTCCTAGTGTAGATTTGATAGTTGACCATGATTGTGACCCTTGCTATGACACACCGCCAACCTTTGACATAGGGAAAGATGAGGTAGTTGACCATTCCCTAATTGATATGCTTCTATTTGGAGGACCAATGTGTTGTGGTGAGGATTGTCTTGTCCTTGAGGAGTCCAAATTGCATGAATTGGACAAGGTTGTCTATGATGACTCCTCAAGTGAACCTAGTCTCGATAATTTGTCTATGCTTAATCATGATATTGAGATGCATGCTTTTATATTTCCATTGTGTGACGATAATCACATTTGTGGTAGCGACTTGTATCGGGCTAGGGTGGGTGGTCAAATGGAACCCCCATGGTGTGAAGGATTTGATTCCTTAGGCAACCACTTGTTTGAGAATTTGAGTGAGGTGGATGGTTCTTTGAGTGACCCTACTATTGCTAGTTGGGGTTATGATGAAGAAGAATCTATCATCAATGCCTTCCTTGAGAGCTTGTCTTTTGAGAAGGGTTGCTTAGGTGATGAAATTGGAGGTGAAAGGGAATCCCTTGGTGTGAGTAAGTATGCTCTAAAGAAGGGGAGTGGAGTACTTGATGTTACTTGCATGTTGGGTTACTTGACTCACTCCACTCCACACGTTGATCACACCTCAAGGATAGATTGGTTTGTTGATCTTGAACTCAAGGTTCAAGGGGATTTTGATAGCTTGATCTTGCATTTTTCATATCCCCATGGCTTATTTGATCACTATTGTGTTAGGTGCATGATGATCTTTAACCAAGTACTTATTGTTCTCTTTGGATACTTGATATTTGTGCTTTTAATTGATGCTTGGTTATATCACAAGAGTGTGTTTTCCACACTTCTTGCACTAACCTACTTTCAAAGTAGGAGTTCTTGTGTTTGCTTGTCGTTGCTTGTAGGTTCTAAGCTCCATGTTAAGGCAAGGGAGATCTTGGAAGAGACCTATGTCAAGGTGACGATCAAGAGTTACAAGGGAGGAGAGCATTGGGCACCTCGAGGAGATGATGCCAAGGACGTGAACGCATTGATTTCGAGGACGAAATCTTCTCAAGAAGGGGAGGATGATGAGACCCAAATCGTGCCAAGACACTTTCCAACACTTTCCGACATGTGCCAAGCTTGGAAGATACAAAGGACTTGAAGTCAAGGGCTTTGGAAGTGTTCCGGATGGTTTCATCATTAGGCTCCACGCCTAAGGAGAAGGAAGGAGGCCCAGCATAGCTAGGCGCCCCGCCTAGCCCAGGCGCCCCGCCTAGGAAGCTCACTGCCTAAGAATGGAAGGCACCCAGGCGCCCCACCTAGCCAGGCGCCCCGCCTAGCTGAAGGCCAAGCCAGGCGCCCCGCCTAGCCAGGCGCCCAGCCTAGCTGAAGGCCAAGCCAGGCGCCCAGCCTAGCTGAAGGCCAAGCCAGGCGCCCCTCCTACAGTCCAGGCGCCCCTCCCAGCTGAAAAGACTATGTTTCTTTTACTGTTTTGCCCTGCGTGGCTTATTTGATGAACCTTATTAGTAAGGGTAATTAAGTCTTTGTGTAAGCTTGGGAAACACTATAAATATCCAAGCCTAGCTTATTTTACACTTAGTTTATGTTGAATGATGAATTGAATATTGTAAAGAGTGGATTCTCTTTGGGTTTATGAAAACCAACCTTAGTTGGGACTTGTTACTTCTAGTGGATTCTAGTTGCCTAACAACCCCGCCCCGATCATTCTACTTGCGGGTCCTAGTTGGCTCGAGGGTAGTTGCATAGCGTAGGTGTTCTTGTCCTTCTCCCGGGGTGTAGCGGAACCAGTTCTCCGTTGCTACTTGGGATTAGAGATCGAGTTACGTCTCGTTCTTTATCCTTTTACTTTCCGCGTTTGAGGCTCATCATTGTCATACGTAGAGTAATTCAAAGTTGCACCCTTAAGCTTTTTGCTAAAGTAAGCGATTGGCTTCGAGTCTTGCATCAGCACTCCTCCGATCCCAACTCCAGACGCATCACACTCGACTTCGAATGCTTTGCCGAAATCAGGGAGTTGCAACAACGGGGCAGAACAGAGCCTCCGCTTCAACTCTTGGAAAGCCCTCTCTTGGGACTCTCCCCACACAAATGGATTGTCTTTCTTCACCAGCTCGGTTAAAGGAGCTGCCACGGTGCTAAAGTCACGAACAAACCTTCGGTAAAAGCTAGCTAAGCCATGGAAGCTACGAACTTGTGATACCGAGGTTGGAGTTGGCCAATCTTTGATGGCTTCGACTTTTGATTCGTCGACTTCGACACCATTAGCACTGACAACAAATCCAAGAAAGACTACACGATCGACACCAAAGGCGCATTTCTTGAAGTTGGCATACAACTTCTCTTCTCGTAGCTTCTCGAGCACTTGCCTTAGGTGGTCGACATGTTCATCCACGGTTCTGCTATAAACAAGTATGTCATCGAAATAAACGACAACAAACTTATTTATGAACGGTTTGAGCACATGGTTCATCAGTCGCATGAATGTGCTCGGTGCATTGGATAAGCCAAAAGGCATTACCAACCATTCATAGAGACCGAATTTGGTCTTGAATGCAGTTTTCCACTCGTCCCCGGGTTTCATTCGGATCTGGTGGTAACCGGACCTGAGGTCTATCTTCGAAAAGCATGAAGAACCACTTAACTCATCTAGCATGTCATCTACTCGAGGGATAGGATGACGATACTTTACCGTTATTTTGTTGACTGCTCGACAGTCAACACACATTCGCCATGTTCCATCCTTCTTCGGGACAAGGATAACAGGAACGGCGCAAGGACTCAAGCTCTCACGAACGAGGCCCTTGTTCAGCAATTCATCAACCTGCCGTTGGAGCTCTTTGGTGTCTTCGGGATTACACCGGTATGCAGGTTTGTTAGGGATTTGAGACCCTGGTACGAAGTCAATTTGGTGCTCGATTCCTCTCAACGGAGGTATTCCACCTGGCATTTCCTCGGGAAACATGTCCTCGAAGTCCTGCAAAACTTTGCGAACAAACAAAGGCAAAGGGTTATCATTAGAAAAATCATCATTAGAGTTTAGAAAGATACCCTTGTGCACGAGGCAAATCATCATCTGACCGTGGTCGTTGCCTCGTAAGATCTCACCGGGTTGCATGATTGCACAAATTCCTTTCACTTCGATCGGTGAGTTTGTTTCTTCGGGCCCCAATTTTGCTCCTATCGGAAGCTTAGCTTTGGCCGCTTCTTTCAATTCTTTCATTCGTTTATAGTCCTCGGTGACTTGTTTTGGAGACAAGGGTTTGAGCATGAAACTCTTCCCTTCAAGCTTCACAGTATAAGTGTTGGATCTGCCATTGTGAACAGCGGTACGGTCATACTGCCATGGTCGACCTAATAGCAAATGACAAGCTTGCATCGGAACCACATCGAATATCATTTCATCTTGATATTCTCCGATTTTGAACTTGATCCACACTTGTTTGACAACTCTCAATTCACCACACTCATTCAGCCATTGTAACTTGTAAGGGTGGGGATGCTTCATCGTAGGTAATCCCATTTGTGAAACCAAAGTTTGGCTCACTACATTGGCACAACTACCGGAATCAATGATCATCGAACACACCTTTCCCCTCACTCGACATCGGGCATGAAAGAGGTTTTCTCTTTGGTTGTCCTCTTCTTCAAGAGTCATGCAGCTCAAATTCCTTCGAACCACAAGAAACATTTCCGGATGATCAGCTTCGGCAGCCTCATGATCATCATCAACTTCAGCTCGATCAGTCTCCCCGATAATTTCCTCCTCGGTGTCACTCGCTTGCTCATGGACGGTTCCATCTTCGAGCAGAAGCATAACTTTGCGAGTTGGACACTCTTTTGCCATGTGACCATAACCTTTGCATTTGTGACACTGAATATTTGAGGCACTAGGAGAGTTGAGTTGCACTTTGCCTCCCACTTCTCTTGGTTGGTTAACGGTCACACCTCTTTCGAAGGGTCTCTTCGAATCTCGAACAGTGTTAGCACTTGTTTGGTTTGGACTCTTCCATTCTTTATTTCGGTTCAAAGGAGTAGAAGTAGTGACTCCTCGATACCGGTTTGCCTTATCGTCCTTCACCAATTTTTCAGCTTCGGTGGCAGCATCAAACAAATCTTCCAACGTGTGGTACACGTGGAGTCTCAACTGAGATGACACATCCCTAGCCAAGCCATTTTTGAATCTGATAATGGCTTGCTCTTCGTCTTCGACCAGATCAAGATTCAATCGAACTTTTTCGAACTCATCGTGGTACTCTTGGACAGACTTGGACCCTTGCTTTAACTCATAGAGTTTTTGCATTTGAGTCTGTCTGTATTTGGCACTCAAGTACTTACCATCCATCGCTCTCATCAACTGTGGCCAGGTAGTGACTACTGGATAGTCATTCCTTCGTCTATGCCTCTTGTCAGATTCCCACCATGTTGATGCATAAGCTTCGAACGAAGCAATGGCATGGGCAGCTTTTCTCTCATCGGTCATCTCATTTGTTTCAAAGATGCGCTCCATTTTAAGCTTCCATTCAAGATACTCGTCGGGATCACTAGTTCCTTTAAAGGGTGGAATAGTGATCTTGACACTGTTCAAATTTGAGTCTCGAACAGCTCTAGCCTGTTCGGGAAACTCATCTTCTCGATCATCAGCCTCGCGCCCAATATTTCTTTCAACATTTGCGCCTCGGCCTCGACCTCGGAAATTTCCACGTCCTCGGTAAGCTTGCCTTCGTTGAGCGAATGGCGGCTCACGCTCATATTCGTCCTCGGGAAATTCCTCTTCATCAACCTCTTCGATGACAGCTCCAAGATCTCTTCGGGTCCTTGGAAGTGGTAATCTCTCTCCTCGGGGAATGCCCAAGTTTTGATTTCCAGCTTGGGGATTGCCCAAGTTTTGTTGTGCTTGGGGATTGCCCAAGTTAAGCTCTCTTCGAATTGCTTCACTCGTCAACTGATGTTGTCGAAGAAGCTCAGCATACAGCTCAGGTTTCATCGGAGTGGATTCGCTTGTTCCAGCGCCGGACCCATGCATGGCCGCGGACGCACTTCCCTGCTCGAGGTTAGCTACTCGAGCACTCACTCCTCTTACTTCGGCACTGATGCCTTGTATCGCAGCCATGAGATCGGCTAACGACAATTCAGGCTTTTCAATGCTTTTGCCATCGTTTCCAGCCATGGTTCCTGCACAAGTCAAGATCAAACAAATGTTAGGGTTAGAAATCACCTCACACACTCCCTCACCTTTGATGGGTGGCACTCGGGTCCACTCAATTTATGGGTTCGGTTTTTGATCACTCAAAGACTTGTTAACAGTGGCTCGTCCAATTGATCGGTCCTCTAAGATCCTTCAAGTTCGACAATAGTCACCGCCTCTTCGGGAAGAGTGAAGTGATGTTCGACTCGATGGAACGGACGCTTTTTAACTGAGCTCGGGGAGTCAAGAGAATTTCTACGAAAGTTTGGACTTCGGTCACCCCTTCGCACGAATTCCTACCAGCTTAAAAGAGTTAGTACGACCTTGAGTAGGACAATTACTCAAAAGATCCACCAACCAGAATTAGACACGAAAGAAAGTGAAACCCTAGGAGAATCTACCCTTTTGGATTCCCTTTAGGAATCTTTTTCGATCACACCCACTTCTGTCCGTACAAGAGTGGTCCCTCCTTTGGTACGGATAGGGTTTTACCTTATCCACTTCCCCTTTTCAGCCGACAATTTTCACCTGGGGTTTTGATGTTTACACTTTAACCCCTTTCTTCCTCAAATAGAACAGTGACCTTGCTCCGGCGTACGGACGCAACAACTTCGGTTCACTGACCACGAAATTCAACAGATCTGAGTTGCTCTTTCAACTCCAGTTCCAAACAACAACGGAGGAAATCAAAGGAAGTTCTTCGAACTAAAATTCAGCTCGTTCGTGTCGTACACTGTTACGATTTTGTAACAATTTCCGGCGTACGGACATCGATTTAAACTCAGAGCTTCGATTTTTGAGCAACAAACAAACCCAAATCACTCAAGAACCACCAATCTTCACCGGTTTCTTCCAAACGCAGTGGGGTTCGAGTTCAGTCACCATTAAAGCTCAAAACAGTCCAAAAATTCATCAAGAAACCCTAGTCACGAAATTGGTACGTCGGGTACTTGCTGGATTCAGAACTCGATGGTGAACAAGAATCAATGGTTGTTTTCCCAAACAATCAACAATCAAACACAATTTTTGAATTTTTCTTTTAACACTTTTTTTTTTTTTTTGTAATTAATAACACCAACAGTAACAAAAATCAAATCAGAATTCGAAAAGGAAAACAGAGACACATACGCACGAAAATAAAGATAACGTGAACAGGATTTGGGGTTGTAGAAACAAGCCAAAACCGTGCTCTGATACCAAGATGATGCAATGCAACTCCCGAAGGGGTTGCTAGCACAAACGCGGAAGAACAAACAATAAAGATAAAGATAAAAGCAAGACAAAACTTGCTTCTTTCGAAAGAACAGTGAGGAACCTGTCTCAAAGCTCAATCAAAAGGGATACAAGGATCACCTATACTATGCAACAATCCTCAAGAGAACATTGCCTCTTGCAAACTGAATGATCAAGAGGAATGTTCAATCGGACTAACCGAAAGCCACAAGTCCTTAAAAAGCCCCCACCGGGGTTTTGCTCACGACGGAGACAAGAAGAAATGTGCTCGGCACTTTCATTCAATTCATCAATGTTCAAAAACTAGCTACTTACAATGAAAGGAAACAGTGTTTATATAGGAAATACTAAGGGTAAACTAGTAATTAGGTCACAGTTGACCAATAGAAATAAGCCACGCAGGGCTGAGTTAAAATGTGTTCGGCAGACTTTGACTTCGGTAAGCCTTGGCTTTGGTTCTCGATTGTCTGCTCGAACACACACTTGTTGCCTTCTGATGCAGGGCAAATCGAGCCTAAGACACTTACCATCAAGAGCCGGGGTTGGAGGATGCAAGGGACGAGAGGTCAAGAGCATCGGAGATGAATTGAAGCCGTTCCGGAAGAACCAGGCTGAAGCGCCCCGCCTAGCCCAGGCGCCCTGCCTGGGAAGCTCACTGCCTAAGGATTAAAATGGTGCACAGGCGCCCCCGCCTGCCTAGGCCCCAGCCCAGGCGCCCCGCCTACCCCAGGCGCCCCGCCCAGCCCCAGGCGCCCCGCCCAGACTCAGCACAAGCCAGGCACCCCTCCCAGCTTCAGGCGCCCCTCCCAGCGCGCAGATTTATTAGGCTTTTACTGTTTTGACCCTATGTGGTCTTTTATTCCTAAGCCTAAGTGTGGGCACTTTAGACCTTTTACTTAGTGTCTAAAAACATCTATAAATAGCTAGATAGCTAGTCTTATTCCTTAGCTAGTTTTGAAGATAGAATTGAGAAGATAGAATAGGCTTGGCCTTTCTTGTTGAAGCGTTGACTTCATGTATCTCTTACATTGAATCCATGGTGGATCACCGCTAGTGTGAGTCCCGTTTAATGGTTCAAGTCTCTTCTCCCTTTTGAATCAATCTATGTATTTAGTTGATTCATTCTTTTCTTCTAATTTCTGTTCTTCCCCTTCCCTTATTTCTTGTTATCTTATGATTATCGCTTCCGCCTAGTTTTCCCTACATCATTTGGTATCAGAGCAAGGCTCGGGTTTTGTTTCTACAAACCCCCGACCCTTGATTCTTCGTGCCTAGTATCCTCTTTTAGTTTTTCTTGTTGTTGAAGTTATTAGAAAGGAGAAAATTACAAAAAAATTGAAAAATTGAAAAATACAAAAATTTGGTGTAACTTGTTGATTTGGATGATTTGTGATATGGGTGTTATGGATTCTTGATCGTGATTGATTTCCCGTTACTTGGGTACCAAAATTGTTTGGATTGGTGGAGTTTGAAAATTTGAAACCCCAAAACCCCTTAAACCCTTGAAGAACTTGTTCTTGATGATTTTGGCTTGATTCTTGGGATGGATTGATGTTTGGTTGAAAACTTGATATTGGGGATTGATCTTCATTGAAAAACAAACGATTCGGTACCAATTTTGTGGAATTTGAGTATGTATAACACCAAGTTTGATGAATCACAATCCATTTGGAAGACCCTTTGAAAAACCCTTTGTTCTTGAAGTTCTTGATATTAAACCTTGATTTGATTGATTGTTTGGTTGATAATTTGATTGGGTTTTGTTAAGGAAGATCAAAAACAACTTTGGGTATCTTTGGATTGTGAAAACAAGTTGAAAACATCGGATTTGGGGCTTGAAAATCGACTTGAAACGAGTTTGGAACGAGTTGGGAAAGGCTTCAGGCCAGGCGCCCCGCCTAAGCCAGGTGATGCAGCCCGATCACGTGCTGATCAAGTGATCGATCCACCGAGGAGACCGATGACAAGAAGCCAAGCCAAGCTGCTGCACGATCTGCACGTTCACTTAGCCTGGCCGAAGGAAAACAATTGCTCCGAAGCTGAGTGGCCGAGCTCAAGAATCGAAGGCATTATCTTCAGATTTGAGCCCGAAGGCAAAGTGAACGAGGACAATGAGCTCGAAGACAATTGAGCGTCCGAAGGCAACAAGTGTGTGCTCGAGCAGACAATCGAGAACCGAAGCCAAGGCTTACCGAAGTCAAAGTCTGCCGAACACATTTTAACTCAGTCCTGCGTGGCTTATTTCTATTGGTCAACTGTGACCTATTTACTAGTTTACCCTTAGAATTTCCTATATAAACAGTGTTTCCTTTCATTGTAAGTAGCTAGTTTTTTGAACATTGATTAATTGAATGAAAGTGCCGAGCACATTTCTTCTTGTCTCCGTCGTGAGCAAAACCCCGGTGAGGGCTTTTAAGGACTTGTGGCTTTCGGTTAGTCCGATTGAACATTCCTCTTGATCATTCAGTTTGCAAGAGGCAATGTTCTCTTGAGGATTGTTGCATAGTATAGGTGATCCTTGTATCCCTTTTGATTGAGCTTTGAGACAGGTTCCTCACTGTTCTTTCGAAAGAAGCAAGTTTTGTCTTGCTTTTATCTTTTATCCTTTGTTTGTTCTTCCGCGTTTGTGCTAACAATACCTTCGGGAATTGCATTGCACCATCTTGGTATCAGAGCACGGTTTGAGTTTGTTCTTACAACCTCAATCCTGTTCATTATCTTCGTGCGTTTTGTGTCTTTGTTTCCTTTTCGTGTTCTTGAATTTTGTTACTGTTGGTGTTGTTATTTGACAAAAAAAAAAAAGGGGGTTTAAAAGAAAATTCAAAAATTGTGTTTGATTGCTGATTGTTTGGGAAAAACGATCTTGGATTATTGTTCGCCATCGAGTTCTGATTCCAACGAATACCCGACGTACTGATTTCGTGACTAGGGTTTCTTGGTGAATTTTTGGACTGTTTGAGCTTTAATGGTGACTGAACTCGAACCCCACTGTGTTTGGAAGAAACCGATGAAGGTTGGTGGTTCTTGAGTGATTTGGGTTTGTTTATTGCTTAAAATCGAAGTTCTTAAGTTGGAAACGTTGTCCGTACACCGGAAAATTGTTACCAGTTCGTAACAGTGTACGACACGTCGAGCTAGCCTTGGCTCGAAGAACTTTAATTCCTCCGTCGTTGGAACCGGAGTCGAAAGCAACCCAGATCTTGTTAGAAAATTTGTGGTCAGTGAACCGAAGTTGATTTGTCCGTACGCCGGAGCAAGGTCACTGTTCCATTGAAGAAGAAAGGGGTTAAAATTTTAACATCAAAACCCCAGGTGAAATTTGTCGGCTGAAAAAGGAAAGTGGATAAGGTAAAACCCTATCCGTACCAAGGAGGGACCACTCTTGTACGGACAAGAGTGGGTGTGATCGAAAAAGATTCCAAAAGGGAATCAAAGGGTAGATTCTCCTAGGTTCTCACTTTCTTTCGTGTCAAAATTCTAGTTAGTGGATCTTTTGAGTAATTGTCCTACTCAAGGTCGTACTAACTCTTTTAAGCTGATAGGAGTTCGTGCGAAGGGGTGACCGAAGTCCAAACTTTCGTAGAAATTCTCTTGACTCCCCGAGCTCAGTTTTAAAAAGCGTCCGTTCCATCGAGTCGAACATCACTTCACTCTTCCCGAAGAGGCAGTGACTATTGTCGAACTTGAAGGATCTTAGAGGACCGATCAATCAGACGAGCCACTGTTAACAAGTCCTTGAGTGATCAAAAAACCGAACCCATAAATTGAGTGGACCCGAGTGCCACCTATCAAGGGTGAGGGAGTGTGTGAGGTGATTTCTAACCCTAACATTTTGTTTGATCTTTGACTTGTGCAGGTACAATGGCTGGAAACGATGGCAAAAGCATTGAAAAGCCTGAATTGTCGTTAGCCGATCTCATGGCTGCGATACAAGGCATCAGTGCCGATGTAAGAGGAGTGAGTGCTCGAGTAACTCAACTCGAACAGGGAAGTGCGTCCGTGGCCATGCATGGGTCCGGCGCTGGAACAAGCGAATCCACTCCGATGAAACCTGAGCTGTATGCTGAGCTTCTTCGACAACATCAGTTGACGAGTGAAGCAATTCGAAGAGAGCTTAACTTGGGTAATCCCCAAGCACAACAAAACTTGGGCAATCCCCAAGCTGGAAATCAAAACTTGGGCATTCCCCGAGGAGAGAGGTTACCACTTCCAAGGACCCGAAGAGATCTTGGAGCTGTAACCGAAGAGGTCGATGAAGAGGAATTTCCCGAGGACGAATATGAGCGTGAGCCGCCATTCGCTCAACGAAGGCAAGCTCCCCGAGGACGTGGAAATTTCCGAGGTCGAGGACGAGGCGCAAATGTTGAAAGAAATATTGGGCGTGAGGCTGATGATCGAGAAGATGAGTTTCCCGAGCAGGCTAGAGCTGTTCGAGACTCAAACTTGAACAGTGTCAAGATCACTATTCCACCCTTTAAAGGAACTAGTGATCCCGACGAGTATCTTGAATGGAAGCTTAAAATGGAGCGCATCTTTGAAACAAATGAGATGACCGATGAGAGAAAAGCTGCCCATGCCATTGCTTCGTTCGAAGCTTATGCATCAACATGGTGGGAATCTGACAAGAGGCATAGAAGAAGAAATGACTATCCAGCAGTCAATACGTGGCCGCAGTTGATGAGAGCGATGGATGGTAAGTACTTGAGTGCCAAGTACAGGCAGACTCAAATGCAAAAACTCTATGAGTTAAAGCAAGGGTCCAAGTCCGTCCAAGAGTACCACGATGAGTTTGAAAAGGTTCGATTGAATCTTGATCTGGTCGAAGACGAAGAACAAGCCATTATCAGATTCAAAAATGGCTTGGCTAGGGATGTGTCATCTCAGTTGAGACTCCACGTGTACCACACGTTGGAAGATTTGTTTGATGCTGCCACCGAAGCTGAAAAATTGGTGAAGGACGATAAGGCAAACCGGTATCGAGGAGTTACTACTTCTACTCCTTTGAACCGAGGTAGAGAATGGAAGAGTCCAAACCAAGCAAGTGCTAACGCTGTTCGAGATTCGAAGAGACCCTTCGAAAGAGGTGTGACCGGCAACCAACCAAGAGAAGCGGGAGGTAAAGTTCAACTCAACTCTCCTAGTGCTTCAAATATTCAGTGTCACAAATGCAGAGGTTATGGTCACATGGCAAAAGAGTGTCCAACTCGCAAGGTTATGCTTTTGCTCGAAGATGGAACCGTCCATGAGCAAGCGAGTGACACCGAGGAGGAAATTATCGAGGAGACTGATCGAGCTGAAGTTGATGATGATCATGAGGCTGCCGAGGCTGATCATCCGGAAATGTTTCTTGTGGTTCGAAGGAATTTGAGCTGCATGATTCTTGAAGAAGAGGACAACCAAAGAGAAAACCTCTTTCATGCCCGATGTCGAGTGAGGGGAAAGGTGTGTTCGATGATCATTGATTCCGGTAGTTGTGCCAATGTAGTGAGCCAAACTTTGGTTTCACAAATGGGATTACCTACGATGAAGCATCCCCACCCTTACAAGTTACAATGGCTGAATGAGTGTGGAGAATTGAGAGTTGTTAAACAAGTGTGGATCAAGTTCAAAATCGGAGAGTATCAAGATGAAATGATATTCGATGTGGTTCCGATGCAAGCTTGTCATTTGCTATTGGGTCGACCATGGCAGTATGACCGAACAGCTGTTCACAATGGCAGATCCAACACTTACACTGTGAAGCTCGACGGGAAGAGTTTCATACTCAAGCCCTTGTCTCCAAAACAAGTCACCGAGGATTATAAACGAATGAAAGAATTGAAAGAAGCGGCCAAAGCTAAGCTTCCGATGGGAGCAAAATTGGGGCCCGAAGAGACAAACTCACCGCCCGAAGTGAAAGGAATTTGTGCAATCATGCAACCCGGTGAGATCTTACGAGGCAACGACCACGGTCAGATGATGATTTGCCTCGTGCACAAGGGTATCTTTCTAAACTCTAATGATGATTTTTCTAATGATAACCCTTTGCCTTTGTTTGTTCAAAAAGTTTTGCAGGACTTCGAGGACATGTTTCCCGAGGAAATGCCAGGTGGATTACCTCCATTGAGAGGAATCGAGCACCAAATTGACTTCGTACCAGGGTCTCAAATCCCTAACAAACCTGCATACCGGTGTAATCCCGAAGACACCAAAGAGCTCCAACGGCAGGTTGATGAATTGCTGAACAAGGGCCTCGTTCGTGAGAGCTTGAGTCCTTGCGCCGTTCCTGTTATCCTTGTTCCGAAGAAGGATGGAACATGGCGAATGTGTGTTGACTGTCGAGCAGTCAACAAAATAACGGTAAAGTATCGTCATCCTATCCCTCGATTAGATGACATGCTAGATGAGTTAAGTGGTTCTTCATGCTTCTCGAAGATAGACCTCAGGTCCGGTTACCATCAGATCCGAATGAAACCCGGGGACGAGTGGAAAACCGCATTCAAGACCAAATTCGGTCTCTATGAATGGTTGGTGATGCCTTTTGGCTTATCCAATGCACCGAGCACATTCATGCGACTGATGAACCATGTGCTCAAACCGTTCATAAATAAGTTTGTTGTCGTTTATTTCGATGACATACTTGTTTATAGCAGAGCCGTGGATGAACATGTCGACCACCTAAGGCAAGTACTTGAAAAGCTTCGAGAAGAGAAGTTGTATGCCATCTTCAAGAAATGCGCCTTTGGTGTCGATCGTGTAGTCTTTCTTGGATTTGTTGTTAGTGCTAATGGTGTCGAAGTCGACGAATCAAAAGTCGAAGCCATCAAAGATTGGCCAACTCCAACCTCGGTATCACAAGTTCGTAGCTTCCATGGCTTAGCTAGCTTTTACCGAAGATTTGTTCGTGACTTTAGCACCGTGGCAGCTCCTTTAACCGAGCTGGTGAAGAAAGACAATCCATTTGTGTGGGGAGAGTCCCAAGAGAGGGCTTTCCAAGAGTTGAAGCGGAGGCTTTGTTCTGCCCCGTTGTTGCAACTCCCTGATTTCGGCAAAGCATTCGAAGTCGAGTGTGATGCGTCTGGAGTTGGGATCGGAGGAGTGCTGATGCAAGACTCGAAGCCGATCGCTTACTTTAGCGAAAAGCTTAAGGGTGCAACTTTGAATTACTCTACGTATGACAAAGAGTTGTATACCCTCGTGCGAGCACTCGCCCATTGGCAGCATTATTTGTGGCCTCGAGAGTTTGTGATCAAAAGTGATCATGAGTCTTTGAAACATCTCCGAGGTCAGGAGAAATTGAATCGAAGACATGCCAAGTGGGTTGAATTCATTGAAAGCTTTCCCTATGTAACTCATTACAAAAAGGGAAAAGATAATGTTGTGGCCGACGCGCTATCAAGGAAATTTGCCTTAGCGACCACTCTCGCCTCTAGGCTCATGGGATTCGAAAGCATCAAGTCGATGTACGAGGACGATCCCAAGCTGAAATGTGTTCGAGACGCAATCTTGAGTGGCCGAAAGGTTGAGAAATATCAGTGGCATGATGGCTACCTCTTCAAAAATGGGAGGGTTTGTGTGCCAGTGTCATCGTGGAGAGAGCTCTTGGTTCGAGAAGCTCACTCAGGTGGACTGATGGGACACTTCGGTGTCGATAAAACTCTTGGTATCTTGACCGAGCAGTTCCATTGGCCCAAAATGCGACGAGATGTGGAAAAGCTTTGCAACGCTTGTCTCGTTTGCAAGAAAGCAAAATCGAAGTCCAACCCTCATGGTTTGTACACCCCGTTGCCTGTGCCTGATCGACCTTGGATTGATATATCCATGGACTTTGTCTTGGGGTTACCGAGGTCGGGGGGAGGACATGATAGCATTTTCGTTGTGGTTGACCGTTTTTCAAAAATGGCTCACTTTATTCCTTGCAAAAAGTGTGATGATGCACAGCATGTAGCTACATTGTTTGTTTCTAACGTGTTAAAATTGCATGGTGTACCTCGTACTATTGTAAGTGATCGAGACTCGAAGTTCTTGAGTCATTTTTGGAAATGTTTGTGGGGTGCCCTCGGCACCAAGCTACTATTCTCGACGTCTCACCATCCTCAGACTGATGGACAGACCGAGGTAGTTAACCGAACCTTGGGATCTTTGCTTCGGGCAATGACCAAAGGGAAGGTTGGAAACTGGGCTGATCGTTTGCCCATGATGGAGTTCGCATACAATCGAACGGTGCATAGAATGATCAACATGACCCCGTTTGAATGTGTGTATGGCTTTAATCCTTTGATTCCACTTGATTTAACCCCATTGCCTCGAGATTCTGTTCTTGATTTTGAAGGTACTCGAAGAGCAGCTACCTTGATCGAATTGCATGCAAAGGTGAAGAAGAACCTCGAGGAGGCCTATGCAAAGGTTGCCTTAAAGAAAAACAAGGGGCGTAAAAAGTTGGAATTAAAGAAGGGAGATTGGGTTTGGGTTCACTTCCGAAAGGAACGCTTCCCGAACCAAAGGAAAGGAAAGTTGGCTCCTCGAGGGGATGGTCCATTTCAAGTGTTGACCAAGATCAACAACAATGCCTACGTGATCGACCTCCCAGGTGAGTATAACGTGTCCAACACCTTTAATGTTGCTGACTTAGTTCCTTGTGTTGTAGGTCCAACTTCGGAGGATGAGGAGGGCTTGATTTCGAGGACGAAATCTTCTCAAGAAGGGGAGGATGATGCAGCCCGATCACGTGCTGATCAAGTGATCGATCCACCGAGGAGACCGATGACAAGAAGCCAAGCCAAGCTGCTGCACGATGTGCACGTTCACTTAGCCTGGCCGAAGGAAAACAATTGCTCCGAAGCTGAGTGGCCGAGCTCAAGAATCGAAGGCATTATCTTCAGATTTGAGCCCGAAGGCAAAGTGAACGAGGACAATGAGCTCGAAGAAAATTGAGCGTCCGAAGGCAACAAGTGTGTGCTCGAGCAGACAATCGAGAACCGAAGCCAAGGCTTACCGAAGTCAAAGTCTGCCGAACACATTTTAACTCAGCCCTGCGTGGCTTATTTCTATTGGTCAACTGTGACCTATTTACTAGTTTACCCTTAGAATTTCCTATATAAACAGTGTTTCCTTTCATTGTAAGTAGCTAGTTTTTTGAACATTGATTAATTGAATGAAAGTGCCGAGCACATTTCTTCTTGTCTCCGTCGTGAGCAAAACCCCGGTGAGGGCTTTTAAGGACTTGTGGCTTTCGGTTAGTCCGATTGAACATTCCTCTTGATCATTCAGTTTGCAAGAGGCAATGTTCTCTTGAGGATTGTTGCATAGTATAGGTGATCCTTGTATCCCTTTTGATTGAGCTTTGAGACAGGTTCCTCACTGTTCTTTCGAAAGAAGCAAGTTTTGTCTTGCTTTTATCTTTTATCCTTTGTTTGTTCTTCCGCGTTTGTGCTAACAATACCTTCGGGAATTGCATTGCACCACCAGGCGCCCCGCCTGACTTGGCTACTGCCTAAGTCTCAGGCGCCCCGCCTAGATCCAGGCGCCCCGCCTGGAACACTGCACAGTCTAGGCGCCCCACCTGAGTTTCAGGCGCCCCTCCTGAGTGCTGAACGTATTGTTTCGGGTAGATTTTCATAGGTATTTCCCTTTGTTTGATAACATAACATCTAGTTAGTGCTACTTTGAGTAACCGTTCTACTTGAATAGTGCTAGCCTTTTAATTGCTATTAGGATCATCGTGCCTAGGAAGGAGACTAGAATTCAAAGAAGATCCGTAGTATCTTTTGATTCAAGTCCTCACTTCAAAGTGCTTAACGTACATCGAGTCACTTAAACTCCCTTCCGAACCATTACTTGGGTGCATTAGTTGATTGATCTTGCCACTGTGATTACTAAGAGACAAGAAGGTCTTGAGTGGAAAAAGGCTTGAGTGGTGAGAACAATAGAGTGTGGTCACAAAAGCCAACGACCTTGAGTGTATACACGAGTGGAAAGAAAATTGAGTGACATCTTTTGAGTGATACACGTGAGGGAGTGAACTTGTGAGGTCCTTAACTCTTTGGACAACTATGGCTTCGGATGACGATTGTGGAGGGTACGACTCATGTGGAGATGATGGAGACTATGGTTCCTATGGTGATGATGATGGGTATTGCTATGACGATTCGGGGAACCAAGGCTCATATGATGAAGAAGCGGGTCACTATGTTGATTATGAAGATGAAGAAGACTATGGGGCTTGCGAAGACGAATGTGAAGAATCTTATGCTCCAAGTCAAGAATATGAAGATAGTGACGCTTCAAGGTATGACGACCCTACTTACTCTTCTTGTCATGAATTTGTGCATGATGATAGTGACGTAGAGAGAATTGGTGATGAGGTTGATTATGAGAATTGTTCATTTGCATCTTCTCTTGATGTTGCTTGTGGTGAGCAAGAGAGTAGTAGAGGACCTTCCAATAGTATGGGAGGTGGTGGTGGTTGTTCCATGGAAAATGGGAGGTTTGCATCTTCTAGTTCCCATGTGAAGGGTGGAAGGAGAAATGGTATTGCTCTTACCGTTATGGGGGTGCACTGCTCTAGTAGTGGTGGTAGGAGTGGTGCTATGGGCTATGGAACCAAGGCGAAAGGCAATTATGGGTTCCATAGTGGTACTACTTCCTTGACTTCCAACAACACTTCTAATGTTGGAGGAGTGACGGGAAGTGGAGGTTATTCTAGTGGTGTTGCCACTAGTGGAGGGATAAGGAAAACCCGAGTTGATGGTAATACTAGTCTTGGACATTCAAGCTCTTCTTTGGATGTGCCTATACGAAACTTGGGTAGAAGTAGGTTTGTTGTTGGGGTAAATAGGGTTGATGGACACTTGCTCCAAATTGGTGGAACCGATGCCAATTGCATTAATCCAAGAGTAGTCCAAATGTTAAACATACCATGCCATGATCTAAAGTACCCCTATGAGTACAAAGGAGTTCGGGTGTTCAAGGAGGCACGGGTACTCATATCTCATAAGGGTTACAATGAGTATGTTTGGTGTGATGTGTATCCCGTACCGAATGTGGGAGTTTGGCTAGGTGACCCATGGTTGCACAACAAGGAGGTTCACTATGATGATAAACGGGATTTGTATCTAGTGGCCACGGGTCAAGGGATTTATGAGTTTGCACCTTACGGAAAATGGGGAAAGATGTCCGTTGAGATGCAAGCTAGGATCATACAATGGAGGAAGGAGCGAGAACTTCAATCCATGGGCAACAATGTGCAAATGAGAAGTCCTACAAATACAAGCAATGGTGGGACTAGTTCTGCAAAAGAGTTGACAAATGTCAACAAGGTGAGCCCGAAGCCACTTCCAAAGCCGAGTGGTTCACCAACAAAGAAGAAAGAGACCTCAAGTGATGAGTCTCTTAGTCCTAGGTTCCGGGTTGATGTAAAAAGTCCACCTACTCCGGCTATGGGTATTCTTGGGCCTCGTCCCAACTCACCCGAATTTGTGAGACAAAAGATTGAGAGGAGTAAGGGAGTGACCGGTGACATTCCTCGAGTGGAAAAAGGAGAGGATGTGATGAGTGATGTGAGTGGGATGTCACCACCCGAATCTACACCTAAACTTGAAAAGAAAATGAGAGAAAAGAAAGAGGGAAAAAAGAGTGAGGACACCACTTATTCTAACCTTAGCCCTTTATCTTTTCCTCCTACTTTTGTGAATGCTTGTGTAGGTACTCTTGGAGGCCAATCGATGGAGCCTCAATCATGTTCCGAGATTGAAGGACAAGGTGAAGAAGATCTTCAAGGTGAGCTTCAAGGTGAAGGAACAACTCATGACACTTCAAGTGCATTGAGTGCGCTAGATGGCCACTTAGAGGTAAGTGATAGTTCTTCCCTTGAACATGTTACTTCCTTGTCTTATGGTAGTGTTTGTGGTAACTCAACACTAGTTGATGATTTGTATGATTACAATGTGTTTGCAACTAGTGTAGAGTCGAATGGTCAACTTGTGTGTGATTGTGAACCACTAGTTGAGAGGGATGATAAGCCACATCATGATGTGAGCTCGGTTTTCATTGAACCTCTCATTAGTGAAGAATGTGTAGTTGACCCTATTTGTGATCCTTGTTATGGCACTCCACCTATATTTGATAAAGGGGAAGATGAGTTGAATGAATATCCTATCCTCTCCCTTGATGAATTGCTTGATAATGGTGGGCCTATGTGTTGTAGTGAGGTTTGTAGTGACCTTGCGGAGTCCCTAGTGAATGAGATGGATCAAATTGTTTTCAATGACTCCTCGGGTGAGAGTGAAGAACCTAGTCTTGATACCATGTTTTTGGATAACCATGAATTTGAAGTGCATGCTTTTACATTTCCATTGTGTGAACATGATCTCATTTGTGGTAGTGAATTGTATCGGACTAGGATTGACAATAGAATAGAACCTCCATGGTTTGAAAAGTTAGGCTCCATGGATGATCCATTGTTTGGAACTCCAAGTGGGATGAATGGTCTTGATATTGGTTGTGTTGAACCATCTTCTAGTAGTCCTAGCCTTCATTGTGTGGACTATAATGATGAAGGGCCGATTTTGGAGACCTTCCTTTGGAGTTTGTCTAGTGAGGGAGATTGTCTTAGAGATGGATTTGGAGGTGAGGAGGACACTCTTGGTGTGTGTAAGAGTGCTTCCAAGAAGGGGAGTGGAGTATTCGATGTTAGTTGTCGCTTGAATTATGTTGCTTACTCCATCCCATATGTTGATCACACCTTGAGTGTTGAGCATGCCAAAGCTCGATGTGATGACCATAAGCTTGGAGGTCATAAGGAACTTAGTTGCTTAATCTTGCGTGTTCCTTATCTTATTGATCTCTTTGCTTGTTATGGTAGTGAGTACTTGTCGTTGTTGAGCCAAGAACTTGTTGTTTCTTTCGGAGACATAAGCCTTTTGATTAGCATTGATACTTGGCTCTACCACAAAAGTGTTATTTTCACATCACTTGTATTCACTCTTGTTGGACTTTCCTACTCTTGTAGTGGGAAGTTTTGGTGTGTTCTTATTGGGCTTAGGGATCATAGGAATTTTAATGGCTTGATCTTGCATATTTTCTATCCTATTGATCTCCTTGATGAATCATTTGTTGAGTGTACCCATTGGGGAGGCCAAGTACTTGTTGTTTTCTTTGGAAACATGTGCTTTATCATCGTTATTGATGCTTGGCTATACCATAAGAGTGTGTTTTCTACACTACTTGCACTAACCTACTCTTGTAGTAGGAGCTTTTGGATGTGCTTGTCTTTGGATGTAGGTCTTGATGGTTTGATTTCGAGGACGAAATCCTTTCAAGAAGGGGAGGATGATGCAGGGCAAATCGAGCCTAAGACACTTACCATCAAGAGCCGGGGTTGGAGGATGCAAGGGACGAGAGGTCAAGAGCATCGGAGATGAATTGAAGCCGTTCCGGAAGAACCAGGCTGAGGCGCCCCGCCTAGCCCAGGCGCCCTGCCTGGGAAGCTCACTGCCTAAGGATTAAAATGGTGCACAGGCGCCCCCGCCTGCCTAGGCCCCAGCCCAGGCGCCCCACCTACCCCAGGCGCCCCGCCCAGCCCCAGGCGCCCCGCCCAGACTCAGCACAAGCCAGGCGCCCCTCCCAGCTTCAGGCGCCCCTCCCAGCGCGCAGATTTATTAGGCTTTTACTGTTTTGACCCTATGTGGTCTTTTATTCCTAAGCCTAAGTGTGGGCACATTAGACCTTTTACTTAGTGTCTAAAAACATCTATAAATAGCTAGATAGCTAGTCTTATTCCTTAGCTAGTTTTGAAGATAGAATTGAGAAGATAGAATAGGCTTGGCCTTTCTTGTTGAAGCGTTGACTTCATGTATCTCTTACATTGAATCCATGGTGGATCACCGCTAGTGTGAGTCCCGTTTAATGGTTCAAGTCTCTTCTCCCTTTTGAATCAATCTATGTATTTAGTTGATTCATTCTTTTCTTCTAATTTCTGTTCTTCCCCTTCCCTTATTTCTTGTTATCTTATGATTATCGCTTCCGCATCATAGTTTATCGCTTCCGCCTAGTTTTCCCTACATCACCTTCGGACGCTCAATTGTCTTCGAGCTCATTGTCCTCGGTCACATTGCCTTCGGGCTCAAATCTGAAGATAATGCCTTCGATTCTTGAGCTCGGCCACTCAGCTTCGGAGCAAATGTTTTCCTTCGGCCAGGCTAAGTGAACGTGCACATCGTGCAGCAGCTTGGCTTGGCTTCTTGTCATTGGTCTCCTCGGTGGATCGATCACTTGATCAGCACGTGATCGGGCTGCATCAGTTGGAGAGGCCAAAGGGCATCACCAACCATTCATATAGACCAAACTTGGTCTTGAATGCGGTTTTTCCATTCATCACCGGGCTTCATTCGGATTTGATGGTAACCGGACCTAAGATCTATTTTTGAAAAGATGCTAGAACCACTAAGCTCATCTAACATATCATCCAAACGAGGTATGGGATGTCGATACTTTACCGTGATCTTGTTGACCGCTCGACAATCCACACACATCCTCCAAGTGCCATCCTTCTTTGGAACGAGGATCACGTGCAAGGCACAAGGGCTCAAGCTCTCCCTCACCAAGCCTTTGGTAAGCAAGTCATCAATTTGCTTTTGTAGCTCCCTTGTGTCCTCGGGGTTGCTTCTATATGCCGGCTTGTTGGAAATTTGAGATCCCGGGACAAATTCAATTTGATGTTCAATACCTCTCAAATGAGGTAATCCATCCGGGAACATGTCCTTATAGACCTTCAAAACATTTTCAATGGCACTAGGCAAAGGGTTAGGGTTAGATAAATATTCACTTTCAGAATTTAAAACCATACCTTTGTGCACTAGGCATATGAGCATCTTGGTGCCATCATTACCTTTCAAGATCTCACCTGGTTGCATCATGGCACACATGCGACCGGTGGAAGATGGTGGAGTCTCGGCCAAAGGTTTGGCCACAACCGGGGACTTGGCCTTAGCCGCTTCCCTCAACTCTTTCATGCGCCGATAGTCTTCACTTACTTGCTTTGGGGACAAGGGTGTGAGCACAAATTTCTTCCC
This sequence comes from Petunia secreta, assembly GCA_029990175.1. Taxonomy (NCBI): domain Eukaryota; kingdom Viridiplantae; phylum Streptophyta; class Magnoliopsida; order Solanales; family Solanaceae; genus Petunia; species Petunia secreta. The sequence goes on along the minus strand of JARKIP010000126.1, from coordinate 1,281,695 downwards.
TTCATGTCTAACCGTGTAAGTGTTGGCCCGGCCATCATGAACAACTTGTTTGTCGTATTGCCACGGCCTACCAAATAAAAGGTGGCAAGCTTGCATTGGCACCACGTCAAACATGTGTTCATCTTGATAGTTCCCAATCTTGAACCTAATCAAGACTTGCTTCACTACCCTCAATTCCCCACACTCGCTCAACCATTGTAAACGGTAGGGACTAGGGTGCTTTAAGGTAGTCAATTTCAATTGTGAGACCAACGATTGACTCACCACATTCGCACAACTACCCGAATCAATGATCATGGAACACACTTGCCCCTTCACTCTACACCGAGCATGGAACAAGTTTTCCCTTTATTCATCTTCCCTCTCTTCACTCACCATGGTTCCCAAAATTCGACGAACCACAAGGAACATATTAGGGTCGTCCCCCTCCGTCGCTCTCTCTTCACCCTCGCCCTCCACTTCCTCACTCTCCTCCTCCACATCTCCCTCGGACTCACTTTCCCCCTCATAGACCAACCCATCATCCATCACAATCATTGTTTTCCGGGTAGGGCACTCTTTGGCAAAGTGGCCGTAACCCTTGCATTTATGGCATTGGAAAGAAGAAGAAGAAGAAGGAGTATTTAAAGTAGTTTTAGAATTACCTCCAACCTCTTTGTGGTCGCTTCTCGGGGTAGCCTCCTCAAAAGGCTTCTTCACTTCTCGACTCCCACTTGCACCACTTGTGTATGGGGTCTTCCATTCTTTGGGGCGAGTTGTTGGAGTGGTAGTGGTGGTACTCCTATAGCGAGGAGCCTTTTCTTCTTTGAGCCACTTCTCGGCCTCAACCGCGGCATCACACACATCTTGTAGAGAGTGGAAGATGTGTAGCCTCAATTGGGAAGCAATCTCCCTACTCAAGCCACTTTTGAAACGGATGATAGCTTGTTCCTCATCCTCCATTTCCATATCAAGAGCCATCCGGTTTTTCTCAAAGCCATTGAAATATTCATCCACGGACTTGTAGCGTTGTTTCAATTCATAGAGCCTTTTGAGTTGCTCTTGTCGATACTTGGGAGTCACATATTTTTTGTTCATTACTTCTTTCAACTCTTCCCAAGTGATGTTCATCCGCAACCCAAGTCGTCTCCTTGATCGCTTCATGGATTCCCACCATGTAGAGGCATAGGATTCAAAGGAAGCAATGGCATATGTAGCCTTCTTCTCCTCGGACATATCATTCGTGTCAAAGACCCGCTCCAATTGAACCTTCCACTCTAAGAAAGCCTCCGGATCACTAGTCCCCTTGAAAGGTGGGATAGTGATCTTCACACCATTGAGGTTAGTGTCACGACCCCCACGATGTGGTCCTGGTTGACCCCCGTAGTAGTCTTCAACCTCATCATACTCCCGTCTCAAGTCCCTTCCCATAAAAGCCCTTGGAGGTCCTCGACCTCGCCCACGACCTCCATCTATTCCTCGGCCTCCGTTCATCGCTCTCCTATGCGGATAGTGAGCATCAAAATCATCATCTAAACCAAGACCCTCCCCTTCTTGAGCTTCATCAACTTGCTCAAGAGGAACTACATTTCTTCGAGGCCTTAAGAGTGGGACATCTCCTTGGGGATTGCCCAAGGGTTGGGGAGTGCCCAACGATCTTTCTCTAGCAAGAGTCTCATCCCTCAACCGTTGTCGACGAACTAACTCCGCATATTGGTCCGGTTTCATGATTGAATCATCACTTGTGCCTTCATTGGCATCCTTTTGGACACTCGGGGTCCTTTCCTTTTCAAAGACTTCGATTCTAAGGTTCAAGGTTTTCACCTCGGCCAATAGGCTAGCCAAGACGTCAACGGGAACCTCAATGGTAGTCTTGGCCTTCTCATCTGCCATTGTACCTACAACAACCAAAAACAAGTAAAGAGATTAGAGTAAAAGCTCTCACTCACTCCCTCACTTTTGCTTGTCGCTCGGGTTCACTCAAGTTGGGGTTAGGTTCACACAAGCTTGAAATCAGGTTCACACAAGCTTGAAATCAATGGCGTCCTCGGAGTTGACCAACTTCCTCGATAATCGATCTAAGTCACAAGAACCAAATACTCTTCGGGAAGAGTGGAGTTAATGGGACTCGATTAACGCTAAGCTATTTAGTGAGCACTTGGAAGCAAACAATCAACTACGGATCTTCTTTGAGTTCTACTTCTCCTCTAGGCACGATGTTCCTAATCGCTCAATGAATTAGTACTAATCGAGTAGGATTTTTACCCTCAAAGTACTAACCGGAAGCAACGCAAACAAACAAACACGAAAACCTAACGAAATCAACTACCCGGACCCCTTCAGGAATCTGGGCGGTCCGCCTGGTAAGTGGGGCGGTCCGCCTGGAAATTGTGCAAAACCAGCAATGAGGTCGGGCAGGCGCTCCGCCTCAAGCTTTGCTTCAGCTTTTCCAAAACTCGTTTTTGGTCGAATTTGACCCAATTCCTCCAACAATTTCAAGTTGTTTTTGATATTGAATGATACCCAAACTTATTTTAAGCTATAACAAACAAACCCCAATGGTTTAATTCAACAAACAACCAACAAACAACTTGTTTCAAGGATTTGGAGCAAATTCTTCAAAAATTTCCAAGAACATCAAGATTTCAAAAATACGATTTTCATTCCGCTACTCCAAATGATGTTATGGGGGTATCAAAACGATGGGGTAACTATAAGGAACAATCCCCGATACCAAACAACCAAGATTTCATCTTATCAAACAAGTTCTAGCAAATTTTCTGAAACTTCAACTTTTGGGTTTGATTTTCGAAAATTTGATTCACAACTCCAAAACGTATTTTGTTGGTACCCAATTGTCGGGATTACGTAAAAAAATAATCCCCGATAATCAAAACCAACAAAATCGTAACAACCAACGATTTCTAGCAAATTTTTGGGTTTTCTAGTTTTTGAATTTTTTTCTTCTTTTTCAATTAAACAAGAACAAGAACATGAAGATAAACACGGAACATAGATGACAAGCACGAAGAGTAGGACGAGGGTTCGTAAGAACATAACCCTAGCCTTGCTCTGATACCAACTGATGCAATCGAAAATACGAAAGCGATAAAGAGATAAAAACGAGACGAAGACTCACACGATTGTTCGAGTAGCAACGAAGAACTATGTTTCGTTACACCCCAAACGATGGCAAGGATCACCTACGCTATGCAACTATCCTCAAGAGATACTTGACTCTCGCAAATAGAATGATCAAAGACGGATTGAAGGTCAACTTGGAATCTTCCAATTGAATTCAAGCCAAATTGTTTACAAGGGTTCTTGAGAGCAAAGCTCATTTAATGTGTATTCAAAGTGTAGTAAATGGCATTAAGTGATGAAGGGTGTATTTATAGCACCCTTCTACAAGCAATGAAAAGACTAAAAAGCCCTCTAAGTAGTTTAGGACATAGTAGAACACCTAGGGCTAAACTAGGAACTTTACACAAAAAGTTGGAATTTTCAGCATTTGGGGCGCCCCGCCTAAGGGGTAGGCGCTCCGCCCCATTGGTCCAGCAGTGGACTCAGCTGGGCGCTCCGCCTAAAGGGGAGGCGGTCCGCCTGGTGGCCTGTGTTTTGGGGCGCTCCGCCTAGGGGCTGCTAGGCGCTCCGCCTGGTGGCCCTTGGTGCTGGGCGCTCCGCCCTGAGCTGCTGGGCGCTCCGCCCACTGTGCTGAAGCCTTCCATTCCTTCATCTGTCGAGCTCTAATGCATGGTCTTCAAAGTATCCCCCGAGCTCACATCATCCATGCCCTTCCAAACCAAGTGTAAGTGAGTGTCTTGTATCTCCTTGGCTTGACTTCGAGTGAATGGTCTCGATGCAATTTGGGTTGCATCATAGTTGCACAAATATTACCTGCCATTAGTGGTGTCTCTTTGTCCTTGGCCACAAATTGTGTCCCCGTGGGAGACTTAGCTTTGGCCGCTTCTTTGAGCTCATTCATTCATTTATTGTCCTCACTGATTTATTTTAGAGACAAAGGTTTGAGAATGAAATTCTCTCCACCGAGCATAGCAATGTAAGTGTTGGATCGTCCGTTATGAATAACCGACCTATCATACTGCCACGGTCACCCTAGCAGTAGATGACAAGCTAGCATCAGAATCACAATGAACATCATCTCATCTTGATAAGTTCCCACTTTGAACTTAATCCACACTTGCTTGACAACTTTTAGTGTTCCACATTCGTTTAACCAATGCAACCGATATGGATGAGGGTGTTTTATTGTAGGCAGTCCCAGTTGTGAAACCAAGGTTTGGCTCACCACATTTGCACAAATACCTCGAATTAATAATCATCAAACACAGTTTTCCTCTCACGAGACACCACGAATGGAAGAGATTTTCTCTTCGGTTGTCCTCTTCTTCTAGGTTCATAGTGCTCAAGTTCCTGCAAACCACAAGAAACATTTTCGAATGGTCAGCCTTGGTAGCTTCTCAACCATCATCATTTACATCTCGACCAGTCTCCTCTCCGTTTTCCACTTAGGAGTCACTTGCTTGCTCATGGATGGTCACATCTTCGAGAAAAAGAATAACTTTGCGAGTCCGACACTCTTTTACCATGTACCATAACCCCTTCATTTATGACACTGAATATTCGAAGCACTAGGAGTATTAAGTTGAGTTTTACCTCCCACTTCGTTGGAGTTATTAATGGTCACTCCCCCTTTTAAAGCGTTTCTTCAGATCTCAGCAAGTGTTGGCATTTGTAGGATTAGGACTCTTCCAATCTTTACCCCAATTCAAAAGAGTTGAAGTAGTAACCCCTCGGTACCGATTTGCTTTATCATTCTTCACCCACTTCTCAGCATCAATGGCTGCATGGAAAACATCATCCAATATTTGGTACACATGTAGTCGCAATTGAGAGGACACATCTCGAGTCAGTCCATTCTTGAGCCGAATGCTGGCTTGCTCATCACTTCTTCCATATCAAGAGCCAATCGAATGTTCTCAAACTCATCATAGTACTCTTCAACCGATTTGTACCCTAGTTTCATATCATAGAGCTTTCAAAGTTATTCTTGCGAATATTTGGCAGTCACATACTTAGCATCCATTGCTCTTTTCAACTAAACTAAAGTGAGAACGTCGGGATAATTATTTCTTCTCCTCATTATGTTTTCAACTTCCTAACTGTAGATGCATATGCCTCGAACGAAGCAATGGCATGTGTAGGTTTTCTCTCTTCGGTCATCTCATTCGTCTCAAAGAATCGTTCCAATCGAGCCTTCCAATCAAGATATTGGTCAGGATCACTAGATCCTCTAAAGGGTGAAACAGTGAACTTGACATTGTTCAAGTTTGAATCATGAGAACCTCGGATCGGTTCCAGATACTATTCATAATAGTCATCAGCCTAACGATCATAGTATTTATCAACATATGCGCCTCGGCCTCGACCTTGAAAGTTCCAACGACCTCGTTGAACCTGCCTTCGTTGATTTAATGGTGGCTCATACGCAGCTTCAGTATCGAGAAACTCTCCCTCATCAACCTCTTCATCAACGACCACAACTTGCCTTCGGGGCCTTGGAAGTGGCAGTCTATCACCTCGGGGATTGCCTAAGTTTCGTTGTTCAGCTTGGGGAATGCCCAAGTTCTGTTGATCCGTTCGAAGAATGCGCAAGTGTTTTTCAGCTTAAGGATTGCCCATAGCTTCATTTTGAACGGCCTCGTTCCTCAACCATTGTAGACGAGCAAATTCATGAAACGACTCTGATTTCATAAGATTTGAATTGCTTGTACCACCAATGGACCCAAGTAAGGTCACAGATGCTTTCTCCTGCTCGAGGTGAGCTACTCGAGCACTTACTCCTTTCACCTCGGCACTGATGCCTTGTATCGCAACCATGAGGACGGCTAACGATTCCTCGAGTGCTTCAACGCCTTTCTCTGTATTTCTAGCCATTAAACCTGCACAAATCAAAGACGAGAAAATGCTAAAGGTTAGAAATCACCTCACACACTCCCTCACTTTTGTTAGGTGGCACTTGGGTCCACTCAATTTGTAGGTTCGGTCACTGAAGAACTTGTAACCAATGGTTTCCTTTGTTTGATCAATTTCTTTAAGACCCTCCGAATTCAACAAGACTCGCGGTGTTCTTCGGGAAGAGTGAATTGATTCGACACGATAGAACGAATGCTGTTTAGCTGCGCACGGAAGATCAAGAATTTAAACAACGAAATTCGGACTTCGGTCACCCCACGTAGGAGTTTCTATAAGCTCAAACAAATTAGCAAGATTTCGAGTAGAATAATTTACTCCTGAGATCCACTAACGAGATTTATCGACCACAAATAAATGAAAGATAACCTAGGAAAATCTACCCTCCATTTCCTCTTTTGCAAAGCTCTGACACATCACCTTTATATAGACAAAATTGGTCTCTCCTTTGGTACATATTAAGGTGCAAACACCCATTTTTCCCCGAACCGGTTAGAGTTCGAAATAGGACTCGACTTATTGGAACTCACGGGTAAAAATTTGGAGTCACCACCTGATGCAGGGCAAACGAGCCAAGACACCTTTCAAACATGTATCAAGCTTGGAAGAAGCAACTGACTAGAAGTCAAGAGCGTTGGGGGTGAATTGAAGCCGTTTCGGGTGATCAAAGCGCAAGAGAAGAAGGGCAGCATTCTAGGCGCCCCGCCTGAGCTTTGGGCGCTCCGCCCAGGAACCATAGGGGCCAGGCGCTCCGCCCAGCCCCCTTCACTGTTCAACTTGGTGGGCGCTCCGCCCGATTTGCTGAAGCACGGGATTTTAAGTGTGAAGTGACTATTTTGACCTTGCATGATCTTTTAGCTTAAAGCCTAGCTTGTGGGCATAATAGACCTTTTACTTAATGCCTAGAAACCTCTATAAATAGCTAGATAGCTTATTTTATTCCTTAGTCTATTTGGAATGATGAATTAACATTGTAAAGAGGGATCTCTTTGGGTTTATGGAAAACCAACCTTTGATTGGGATTTGTGTGCTTCTAGTGGATTCTAGTTGGACAACGACCCCGCCCGACCATTCTACTTGCGGGTCCTAGTTGGCTCGAGGGTAGTTGCCTAGCGTAGGTGTTCTTGGCCTTCTCTCGGGGTGTAACGGAACGGGTTCTCCGTTGCTACTTGAGATTTGTGATCGTGATACGTCTCGTTCCTATCTTTTACTTTCCGCGTTTGATTTCCTACGTCTCGTTCCTAATGATGTAGGAAATCAAATGCGGAAAGTAAAAGATAGGAACGAGACGTATCTCGATCACAAATCTCAAGTAGCAACGGAGAACCCGTTCCGTTACACCCTGAGAGAAGGCCAAGAACACCTATGCTAGGCAACTACCCTCGAGCCAACTAGGACCCGCAAGTAGAATGGTGGGGCGGGGTCGTTGTCCAACTAGAATCCACTAGAAGCACACAAATCCCAATCAAAGGTTGGTTTTCCATAAACCCAAAGAGATCCCTCTTTACAATGTTAATTCATCATTCCAAATAGACTAAGGAATAAAATAAGCTATCTAGCTATTTATAGAGGTTTCTAGGCATTAAGTAAAAGGTCTATAATGCCCACAAGCTAGGCTTTAAGCTAAAAGACCATGCAAGGTCAAAATAGTCACTTCACACTTAAAATCCCGTGCTTCAGCAAATCGGACGGAGCGCCCACCAAGTTGAACAGTGAAGGGGGCTGGGCGGAGCGCCCAGGGGTTGGGCGGAGTGCCTGGCCCCTTTGGTTCCTGGGCGGAGCGCCCAAAGCTCAGGCGGGGCGCCTAGAATGCTGCCCTTCTTCTCTTGCGCTTTGATCACCCGAAACGGCTTCAATTCACCCCCAACGCTCTTGACTTCTAGTCCGTTGCTTCTTCCAAGCTTGATACATGTTTGAAAGGTGTCTTGGCCCGTATTAGAGCACCTACTTTGTTTCTAACCAATTTTACAATTAACTCTTAAACTTAGTCTGTGAAACAGATATTCTAGGTAAGGGTTCAAGTGAACCCGAGAGGAAGGTGTTAGACACCTCCTGGGTTCCATCAAATGTGGTTACCGGTCGGACTAAATATTTGAGATTCAAAATAGGACTAGGCAATTTCTACTATAACATATTAGTCAGACATAAAAATTAAAATTATTTCAAAAGGCTCTTTTCTACTAATTGTTTTCTTCCTTAGAGTACTTCAACGAAATGGACCTTGTAAAACAAAAAATCAAATTAGTTAGTACGCCAAATAAATTAATAAATGATAAGTCAAAAATAATGTAATAATAAGTTGAACTCGAAATGTTTTCAGAACGTCGTCTTTCATCCAGATTTACCTCGCAAAAATATATTAAAAAATGAGTTAATATTGTAATTAATAAAGCAAAATAATAATAATAATAATAATAATAATAATAATAATAATAATAATAATAATAATAATAATAATAGTAATACAAAAGTAACAATAATAATAGTAAAAAATGTTAGTAATAATAATAGTAATAAAATAATAATAATAATAATAATAATAATAATAATAATAAAGAAAAAATGATTTTTTGTAAAACTTTAGGCTCGAATCAGTGTATTGCATCAAGAACAGGTTAGGGACGTCGGTACGGCTGCACCGGCCGGTTGCATGCCAAGTATCGTCAATCCCACAACTCTACCATCGCTTTGTTTGCAAAGTAAACGTATCGTCATCGCCTATTTTTATTTTTGGGGGGACACGTAGGGACATTGTATATGGGACGGGACATGTTTTGGTTTCCAAACGTCATTGGCGTTGTAATATCTGTTCAAATCAGTCTGTAGGCCTCAATATATGTATATAATTTTTCATTTGCCGCTAGAGCATAGTAACTGTTCATATCAATAAACTATGGAAGCCGTGACTTCCGCTAAATCCACGCCCACATGCAAATTGGGCAACCAAACAAGACATGCAATAAAAAATCAGCGAAAGACATAACAACAAACAGTAGATATCCCAAAATGGTTCGAAAATAAGTGGAACAATAGAGAAAAGAGATGCCCGGTATAGAAGCAAACAACAATGAATCCGCCGGCTAAAATGTAACAATCGGTGAGCCAGACAATGGCTTAAAGGAGGAGTGACCACCAGTGGATGGCGTCGCTGCATCCCCAATGCCACCTTTCAATTTCAATCACAAATCAACCAGAAGCGGAGAGAAACCATAAGCAAAATCTGCAATAAACGAATCAGAGAGAAACATAACAATAACCAGTGGACATCCAAATCGAAACAAAAATAGGTGGGTCAAAGGAATACCAGCGGTTAAGAAGGGTGGAGGAGCAATGCTAGCATATTTTTCCAGCGAGGGACACGGCAGCGACGCTACGACCCTGTCCCCTTTTCAGTTTCAGTCATCGATTAAAAGAACAGAGGAGAACAGGAGCTCGTCGACGATGGGGACTCTCCAATTGAATTTTTTGTGGCGGTGGCATTTCACCACTGCTGGTGGTTCGATACCACCATTTCCTCCCTTCCCTCAACTCCCCATCCCGATCTATTTGCTTGTGTGTGTATATGGATATGTATTGTGTCTTGTGTGTAGTAGGTGTGGAGTGAAGAAACAGAAGGAGTCGGGTGTGTATATATGTGTTTGGTGTCTGATCGTTAGGTATGTGTAATTGTATATGAGGTGGGCAATGGTGTTTTTGATGTATATGCTGGTATACATGTGGTATCAGTGAGGAAAATCTTGATCGATCATTTTTGTGTGTAGTATATGATTGTGAAGGAAATGGTGTGTGATGCTCATTCTATTTTGATTGCTGATCTGTGTGAATGGTGGGACGGAATAGGAGATGAGGAAGAAAAGGGGGTGTGGGTGAGGATGGTATGGTGTATTGTGTGTAGCGATTTCCACAACAGTTGGTGATGTTTCCTGTCCAAAGCTGAGGACCTATATCACTCAAATTAAAAGTGTCGTTGGGGTTTTCCAAAAATGAGAGAGGAAAATTAGAGATTCTGGTAAAGTGTTATAGGAAGTAGATTAGCGAGTGATTTAAGAGAAATAGCGGGAGGGTGAACTTAGACTGGTTTAAGGAAAAGAGTGATTTTGAGAAAATTATGAAAACAATTTGAAATTCAAACAAAAGGATGTATTTAGTTATATTTTGGTCCATATTCAAAGTAAATGTGATTCAATAGAATGATAAATAACATAAATATAAAAGAATTTTGATGGAGATTGGAAGATTATGGAAATAATTGGGAGATTTGAAGGATTATCTAGAAAAAGGAAAATTGAATAATTTTTTATTTTATTCAAAATAATCGAAAGAAAATAGCAACTAGTCCGTAACAAAAATGGACGTATCTAGATAGACTCTTGTCTAGGTTCTTAGGAAAGATTTCAAGATAAGTGCTTCAAAAGGGAGGTTTGCATATATTTAAATTCAAAAGGAACTCAAATATGGCGAATCAAGAAGTAAAAATAAATTGGTTATTTATTCGGCTAATATTTTATTTAAAGGTGCTAAATAAATAAAATATAAATGTATGTATATATATTGTATAAAATTAGATGAAGAAATAGTAAAATGCACACACAAAAGGAGTTTGGAATATAAATTAAATTAATTAAGTATAACCACAAATATATATTAAATACTATAAATGCACTAAAATTGCACAAACAATCACAATATGACAAATATCCTTAATGGTGCAAAATTACATAATATAGCAACATTTAAGTATGTAATACATAGGTAGAGGATACCACACATAAATGCATGCCTTCTAATACAAATTATGCACAAATAGTCAAATTGCCCCCTTAAGTTAAATTATAGTTTATTATGGACAAAAGAGGATAAAATTGGGTGTCAACAGTTGCCCCTCTTTGCCCAGGGATGATGAAAAGAATCTTCGGGCAAAGATAGATGATGGAGTAGCAAATTTTGTCACTACTGGCAGGCAAAATGATAGAAAGGAAAAATGAGAGTTTTGGGGTGTTTCGACCGAACCCCGATCTCTGAGCTGCCTACATATCTCAGGTTTCACGAGAATCAGGCCATGTGTAGTTCTCGAATGGCATGTTGCTTGTGTGAGATGTTTATGGCGCACGATTTTGGATGTCAAGACTAAACTTACCCAAGTATGTAAAGTTTAGATTCGTGTATGCTTTGCCTTTTGGCGACATACATGAAGAATGAGGCAAATGCACTAGCGAAGATGTGATAACATCAATAGATTGATCGTGGGAAAAGAGGCTTACAATCATCCTAGTTATGAAAATGTGGCGTGCTACACACCCATAAAGAAGAGTTTATACGTGCATAATTTCCACTTCATCTCGATAAATGAGTAATCTCGCCTTCAATATCGCCTTGACTGAGCTGGGAAACGTTTGAGGAGCGAGTTTTATAAACACGTACGATTCAAATAGATGGACACGATTAAACACGAAAACACACACGATTGATGCAGATAGGTTTGAATAGACAAAGTCGGCATGCAAAAATGACATCCTAATTTGTAATGAAAGATTAGGTAGATTATTTGTGGAAGCATGAGATGATGAGCTGCGGGCGTGTCGGAATTCGACAGAATAGGTAGTTTGCAGGTACAACAAAGGCATTGTCTAAGATGAGGTAACATCGATAGATCGAGTGTGGGAAAGAGGCTTGTAATCGTCCTAGTTATGAAGATGTGGTGCACGACACAACCATAAAGAGGAGTTTACATGAGCATAGTTTCAACTACAACTTGATAGATGAGTCATCTTGCCTTCTAACATTATCATGAATGAGCTAGGGAACATTGAAGAGTAAAGCACGATAAATGCGCATGATTCAAACAGATAGGCACGAATAGGAAAGAATACAAAACTGACACCCAATCGGCAAGGAAAGATTAGATAGATCTCTGGTACGAGTATGGAGATGTAGCTTTGAGCATTTTGGTACTCGGCAAAATAGGCAGCTTGCAGGTGTAGCAAAAGCATTGTCTGAGGATTAAGCTTCTTGAATTGGGTTTTGGGATGATGATTTGTATGTATTTGAGGTATTGTGGTTGCACAATTTTGCGTGGGTAATAATTTTTGGGGAGCAAGTGTGGGGGTATGGGAAATGACGCTGGGTTTGTCGCGAGATCGGGGAGTGCCCTGCACCAAAATCAAGATAAAATGCCAATAGGGATAAAAATAAATATAAAGTAAACTTCCCTGTTGAGTTGAGCTCTCCTTTGTCAGGTAGTTGTCTAGTCTGCTTTTAGGTGCCCAGTGCAATGCCCGATTGTATGTTCTGCAATAAAAGTGAGTTTCGCAAAATAGTATGTATGTAAGGGCATAAAGAGACTTTCCTGTCGTTGGATCTTCTTGGCACTGCTTTTCGTCATTTAAATGTATGCTTGTCGCGTCGGGCTGTATACCCTCTTTTTGTATTGAGCTGTGTATCTTTTTATGCAGGGCTGTCAATCATTCTTTTATTTGGTTGCATACCTTTTGTCATGCCACACTGTCTACCATTTTCATCGGGCTGTTTACCCTCCGGGTTGTTTACCTTTCGTTATGCCAGGCTTTCTACCACTCTTTTCATTAGGCTGTCTACCCTCTGCCATATCATATTTTATCGGGTTGTCTACCCTCCAGGCTGCCTACCCTTTGTCATGCCATTCCTTTCACCGGGCTGTCTACCCTCCAGGTTTTCTACTCCATGTCATGCCAATCTTTTTCATTAGATTGTCTACCCTCCGGGCTGTCTACCCTTTGTCATGCCAATCTTTCTCATCGGGCTGTCCACCTTCCGAGCTGTCTACCCTTTGTCATGCCAATCTTTCTCATCGGGTTGTCTACCTTTTGTCATGCCAATCTTTCTCATCGGGTTGTCTACCCTTTGTCATGCCAATCTTTCTTATCGGGATGTCTACCATCCGAGCTGTCTACCATTTGTCATGCAATCCCTTTCACCGGGCTGTCTACTCTCCTGGTTGTCTACCTTTTGCCATATCATTTTTACCGGGCTGTCTACCCTTTGTCATGCCATTCCTTTCATCGTGCTGTCTACCCTCCAGGCTGTCTACCTTTTGCCATATCATTTTTATCGGGCTGTCTACCCTTTGTCATCCCATTCTTTCATCGGGCTGTCTACCCTTCAGGCTGTATACCCTACAAAAATAAAAGTAAAGCATAACAAAGAAAAACTGAATGCTTCTCGTAAGGAGATGTTTTCTTATTACGTCGAGCTGTGTACCCTTTCTTGAAATTTTCAAGGGGATCTCAAAATTTCTGCCGTAGTGTCAAGCTTGCGCCTTTTGGAATTTTTGAGAGAATCCTCAAAAATTCTGCCCTAGTTTATCGCCTATGACAGATCACCAAGATAGGGTGGTTGGTTGGACTGAACACCATTGTAATTGCTAGAATCTGTACTTGTCCTTTAGTGTGGCGATTGGGTATGTCGATAACTATGATTATATAAATACTTGCATGCCCAGACCTGAGGATTGATATTTTGATTTTTTCGGATTCGGAGGTTGTCCAAAATTGTATTTGTCTCAGGTTGTGATGGGGTGTCTTCGCGTTCCATATTTTTCTTTTTGGAAAGTCATGGAGCTAACTTTGATGGATTGGCCTTTGTAGAATATGTGTTTGTGGTTTGGGAGTGGAGTTTCCCTTTGTTGGTTTTTGTTGTACCATTGCCTTGCTTTGGTCAATCAGACTCTGAGCTTTGTGTTTCAGTGTTGGATGTCTTGTGGCGTCATGGTATTAAGTGTGTAAGTGACGAGTATAGGTCTTGTTGGATCGAATTTAGGAATGGGTATCTAGGGAGTAGTTCATTTGTTGGGTGCAATATCTTTTGACTGAGCTAAAGCAGTAAAGGCTTGAAGTTTTGTCCTTTTGTATGTCCTTGATTGTGTTGAGCCTGATAAGGTTTGTTGAAAGTCTTGACAAAGGGGGGCTTGGTTTTAGTGTAAGTTGGGTGCAGTGTGAGGTTGTGAATTTTGCTAGTTTTATTTATATAGTGATTGGATTTCTTTCTTGCGGCACTTGTGTGGGTATAGTACCAGCTGATTTTGTTTTCCCATACACAAGTTGTACCGAAGTAGGATTGGGATCGTCTTGGTTCTCTCGGTGTCCCATGTTGGTGGTTTAAAAGTCCTTGTTCTAGAAGAAAATATTTTCAGCTTGGCATGCCACTTCGGCTTTTCTTAGTACAGATTCTTGACCAATTTCGATGTTCAAGCGCAAATCGACCATAACAAAGTGGTAAAATGCACCAAATCGTGTGGGCACATTAGCAAAGATTTGATGAAAAAATGACACATAAGCTTAAGAGGATGCCTAGATCGCAGATGACGGATTAGAGCTTAAATTTGGAGATTATCATAGAACGCACAAATATCTCAAGAGATTGCCTAAGTGCTTTATGTAGCATTCAAGGCAAGTATCTTGGTGAAACAACCGCTGCTTGTTTAAGCGGGAGATGAGGAGTTGAATGTCAATGATAAGTTGTATTGATATTGTGTAAGGAATAGATTATGTTATGCAACCGAAAGGGGGGTTTCCTGTTATCGAACACCAAGACTTTGAGTGCATTTGTCATCCTTTCTTGCAAATTTGTCTGTCATGATGTCTATGTGTCTTTCAAAGAGATACTCAACGTCTTTTATACTTGTCAACCAACTGCTGTAATACACTCCTCGCACCAACTTTCCTTGTTGGATAATATCTTATTGCTGAGCTGCCGAACTCGATGTAGGTTGCGTATGTATCATGTGTACTCTTACATTGCTGCGACCTATTGTAGTTTTTGTCATGAGAATTTATATCACCCTAATAAAGCCTTCGATCTAAAATGCTCCAAGAAGTCTATGCGCATGTGCTTTTATATCAAAAAAACCCTTGCTCTTGTAAGTGCCTCAAATAACTTCATCGTCCTATTTTATCTTTGCTAGTGGGTAAAGATATGCTTTCCAAATGCTTAGGGAGTTCTCAGGTTTGTCGTATGATGAGAGCTTTGTCATTGTGTCTTTGCCTCCCCTTTCGAGTTTAATTGGCTTGCCTGTTTTTGGTTGTTGTGCGCAAGTCTTTGCTACACTTCTGTCTTTCCAAAATTATCTTCCACTGGTCCTTTGACTGCTATCTTGATCATGATAGGAACAAGTTGGAAGATGTTTTGGATCACAGTCATGTATTGCAGGTGGTGTGACTGTGTAGACTAGAGCAACAAAAATGATCTTGGGATATTGGTGTCAAAAGATTTTGTGGTAAAGCAGGTATGCCTTTGAGTTTGACCAATATATCTGTTGCTCCGCTAATATTCCGCTCCATGTGCATAGTGCATGATGTAACAAACCCTTCTTGTTTTGACCAATCAACGATAAATTCCCTTTGTCTAAGCATAAGTTTTGCCTTAGTGTTCGACTAAAGCCAACCTTTCGGTGACTTAGAGATAGTTTGGACATGTGAAAGGTTTTAGATATCAGGACTTGGGCGTAGAGTAGGGAGATGAGATGCCTGCCTTGGTAGGAGATTCGATCATGGCCAGGTGAACATCTTTCATGCTGATCCATCCTCAAAAGATTCTTCTTCTTCTTCGGACGAGTCTCCCTCGGACAAGCTTGCCTCTGATGAGTTTCCTTGAAAAATGATGTTGTCTGCATCAGTTAAGAGCCGAGATATGTCAAATGTGAAGTTCATCAACATTTCCCAAGCCTTACTTCCTTTCTTCTCTATTCCTTTGTTAGCCAAAGCGTTCCATTCCTTCACTAGCCCATACCCGATAGACTCTATGCGTTTTGTCAGGAGTTCTACGTTACTGCGCCATTTTCCTTTTTCTTTGTTCTTTGCTTCGACCAAACTTTGCTTCTTTGCAATTTTCCCTCGTGCCCTTGCCAGTTGTTTGCGTAGCTTCTTGCACTCGATTTCTAACTCATCAGCATTCCTTTTCCTTTTTGTTGTTGGTCTTGGTTGAACTGCCCTTGCTATGTCTTTCCTAAGCCAGTCTGGATAGTATTCATCATAGCTTATGTCAAACCTGTCTCGTTCACCAGTCTCGAATCCCATTCGTTGCCTTTCTTTTCAAAGTTCTAATATCTTGTCTTTGAACGGTATCACTCCTCCAAGAATATTTGCTTTGAAATTTCTGATGTTTGCAATTTGGGGTACAATGTGCTTTCTCCCAGCTTGTCTAAGTGCCCTTAAAGGAGTGCATGGGAAAACTCCTCCAAAGCCCACTAAAATGAGAAATGGGTCTCTTTCCGACCGTGTGATCACTGTAGTGCTGGGAAAGTAATCAAACATCCATTATATGTTTTCGGATGTCAACTGATAGAGTATATGGTGCCAACTTTAGTAGTTACTGGCCAGTCCCACATCCCAATAGTGTTGTCCATGCGGGCGGTATATGAGTAAAATATAGTCCTCCCTTGGTGTGGAATGGAAGGCTTGGTCTGTGGAGTTCATCTTTTGCAAATGCTCCATCAACCAAATTTGTAGTAGTAAATTGCAACCTTCGAACAGCTCAATGCCTTTCTTGCATCTTTTTAAAGTACGGTTCATTTCTGCGGCGATCATAGGTACCAATGTGTATTTCTTGTTAATGTCTTTGAGTAGGGCATCAACAATTGATACAATGAAAACATCCACTCATCCTTTATTTTCTGAAAACTGGATTGTTCCTAAAAAGCTGGTGACAAAAGAAAGTACCCTCCGTTCTTGCCAATCTGCCTGGTTAATGCTGAAATAGTTTTTAAATTCTTGGAATATTTCTCCGTACCCGAATTTGATATAGAGGGAAGTCAAGGAAATTCCTAATTGTCTCACACTGTCTGTGCACAATTCAGGCTTAAGCCCTACCATTTCAAAGAATTCCTCGGGTGTAATATTCTTAGGCATCAAGATTTCCTAACTTTCGAATGGTAATTGCATTAACTCGCCCATTTCTTCCAGCAAGGGTGTCGACTCTACACTTCCGAAGTGAGAAACTGCTCGGTTTGCATCCCAATAGTGTATTGCTGCTTCTATCATCCCTTTCACTGCAGTGTGCTCCATTAGTGAAATCATATTCCCCAACACCATTTTGACTCGATCTTTTTGATCTATGCTTAGATTTCTCCACCAATCTCTGAGAAACTGAGGGATTTCAGAAACCATATCAAATGTTCTATTGGCCCTGATCTTTTTGGAAAGGTGAAGGACGATAGGAAAAGGGAGAAGAAAAATGTCTAAGCTTTGTTTTATTGCGAGCAAAATGATCAACGTGTAGCACAAGCTTTTGAAAATAATGCAACAGAGAATATGAAGAGATGTGTCATTGTGGGTTGAGAACACTGTAGACACTTTAGACGGAAGTTGCTAATGGACTTTTAACATGCCAAGGATGTCAAATCTTTATATAATGCTTAAAGGATAAATGTGTGTTATGTGTCATCCCATCTATCAAGCGGTCATTTCTGCTTCAAATTGGGTTTTTAATGCCTCTTCGGTTACCATTTAAGCCTTTGAATAGCATTGAATACAGAATGAATCCAATCCTTTAGGAATAAACAGTCATTTCTGATTCAATTTGGGCTTTTAATGCCTCTTAGGTTATTCTGACTGTTTATGAACAATCTCTTCTGATCCAATTTGGGCTTTTAATGCCTCTTAGGTTACCTTTGTGCCTTTGAATGACATTGAATACAGAATAATTCCGACTGTTTATGAATAAACAATCATTTTTGCTTCAATTTAGGCTTTCCTATTAGGTAACCTTTGTTCCTTTGAATGGCATTGAATACAGAATAATTCTGAGTGTTTATGAATAAACAATAATTTCTAATACAATTTGGGTTTTTGACACCTATTAGGTAACATTTGTGCCTTTGAATGGCACAGAATGCAGAACAATGCCAATAAACAATCCACATTTGCACGTTCGATCCCCTAAGTATATGCAAATAGATCGTGTTCAACGCTCTTTGGGGGACAAAAACCCGTTCGAATTGTTTGAACATGTTAGCTTATCGGATTTTTTGAATAACTCGACTAATGATAGGTCATGATGAATGACTTTTACCTTTGCTACTAAAGAATCGAGATAGCTAGAGTAGGTATTATTATCCTCCCAATCAGTCGACTCGAGAGCGGGAACATCACGGACCAAATAGCTTCTAAGTTGGTCCTCTAAAGGAATTTTTGTGAGGAAACAGGTGGTCATAACCACCGTGTTTTTCAATGCTCGATTCGAAACTGCCAGGGGTAGCGGGAAGTATGAAAATGCACATGTCTTCTAAACTAGTTGAAGTGTGGGACGTGTTATACTATCCTAAAAGAACATTCCAAGAGTTGGGTAATCTAGACAAGGGTATGGTTCCCCCAGGTGGACAACTAAGGGGTGGGAACACTTGGAATTGTAGGCTGTACCACGGACCAACTATACCCTAAATAGTTCCCTTTAAAGGATTTTTTGAGAGAGAAACGGCTGTGAGATCTACGCAACCATTTATGGTGTGTGCAAGTGTAAAACTTTCTAGGAGTGGAGGAAGTGTGACTGACCTAAACAATTATAAAGTGAGTATAACTGAGACATTAAAGAATAAAGCACAAAAATTTGAAAATTCAAAAAATAAACCTCAATTCTGCAAAAAAGGAAAAGAAGAAAAGTTAGTATCGAAATAAATGGCACAAAAATAAAGCAAGTATAGAATTCCAATTTAAAGTCCGTTATGGTTAGAACGTTGATATCGCCAACGTAGTCGCTATTCTGTCGACACCTATTTTTATCCGAACTGGTTAGAGTTCGAAATAGGGCTCGATTTATTGGAACTCACGGGTAAAGACTTGGAGACGCTACTTAATTTTTTTTAACTAGGCGTATTAGGGGACCTACTTTGTTTCTAGCCTATTTTATAATTAACTCCGAAACTTAGTCTACGAAACAGAAATTCTAAGTAAAGGTTCAAGTTAACCCGAGAGGAAGGTGTTAGGCACCTCTCTCCTCTCGGGTTCCACTAAATCTTGTTACTGGCCAGACTAAATAATTGGGATTCAAAATAGAACTAGAAAATTTCTTCTATAACAGACAAGTCAGACATAATAATTAAAATTATTTTAAAAAACTCTTTTCTACTAATTCTTTTCTTCCTTAGAGTACTTCAACGAAATGGACCTTGCAAAAAAAGAAATCAAATTAGCTGGTACGCCAAATAAATTAATAAATGATAAGTAAAAAATAATGTAATAAAAAGTTGAACTCAAAATGTTTTCAGAACGTTGTCTTTCATTCAGATTTACCTCGCAAAAATATATAAAGAAAAGAGTTTGTATTGTAATTAATAAAGATTAAAATAATAATAGTAGTAGTAATAACAAAGCAACAATAATAATAGTAAAAAAATGGTAGTAATAAAAATTAAAATAAAGAAAAATAATTTTTTGTAAAAATTTAGGCTCGGATCAATGTATTGCATCAAGCAGAGGTTAAGGACGTCGGTAAGGCTGTACCGGCCGGTTGCCATGCCAATTACCGTTAATCCCACCACTCTACCATCTCTTACTTTACAAAGTAAATGTATCATCATCGCCTATTTTTATTTTCGGGGGGACACGTAGGGACGTTGTTTACGGGACGTGACTTGTTTTCGCCTCCAAACATCATTGGCCTTGTAATATATGTTCAAATCAGTCTGTAGACCTCAATATATGTATAGAGTTTTTCATTGGCTGCTAGAGCATAGTAACTGTTCATATCAATAAACTATGGTAGCCATGACCTTCGCCAAATCCACGGCCACAAGCAAATTGGGCAACCGAATAAGACCTGTGAAAGACATAGCAGAAAATAGTAGTTATCCCAAAAAGGTCCGAAAATAAGTGGAACAATACAGAACATAGGTGCTCGATATAAAAGCAAACAACAATGAATCCGCCGGCTAAAATGTCACCACCGGCGAACCAGATAATGGCTTAAAGCAGGAGAAACCACCAGTGGGTGGCGTCGCTGCAACCCCTACGCCACCTTTCAATTTAAATCACTAATCAACCAGAAGCGGAGAGAAACCATAATAAAATCTGCAATAAACGAATCACAGAAAAACGTAGCAATAACCAGTGGATATCCAAATCGAAACAAAAATATGTGGGTAAAAGGAATAGCAGAGGTCAAGAAGGGTGGAGGAGCGACCCCATCATATTTTTCCAGCGAGGGACACGGCGGCGTCACTGCGACCCTGTCCACTTTTCAGTTTCAGTCATCGAATAAAAGAACAGAGGAGAACAGGAGCTCGTCGGTGATGGGGACTCTCCCGTTGAATTTTTGGTGGCGGTAGCATTTCACAACTGCTGGTGGTTCGACACCACCATTTCTGCCCTTCCCTCAACTCCCTTGCCCCGATAATTTTTTTTTTTGTGTGTGTGTATATGGATCTGTATTGTGTCTTCTGTGTAGTAGGTGTGGAGTAAAGAAGTAGAAGGAGTCTGGTGATAAGACCCAAATCGAGCAACTATCTAAAAAACATCATCCAAGGCCAAGGAAGAGCTTATGCATTGGAACGCCATGGAACGAGGAGCATTCGGGATCAATTTAGGAGCGTTTCAAGGCTGCCTAAGAAGGGGCGGACCGCCTACTCAACTAGGCCGGCCGCCTAGTTTTGATCAGCTCTCTGGATTGTGCTTCAGGCGGACCGCCTCTGCAAGCCCTTCAGAACAGGCAGACCGCCTACTCCAAGGAGGCTGGCCGCCTGCTTCAACTAGGCTGAGCGCCTACTCCCTGGAAGGCTGGGCGCCTACTCTAAGTAGGCCGGGCGCCTAGTGCTGAACAAGTTGCGGGAATTGCTAGTTTTAGCCTATGTAATTTCTATTACGCCCCTATGTGGCTTATGACTTTAGAACTTACTTAAGGGTACCTTAGGCCTTTCCTTATGTCTTAAATGAGGCCTATAAATACTCCATAGCTTAGCATTATTCCTTAGTTAGCTATTATGATGAATGATTGATTGTCAATGACAATGTTCAAGAGTGGATTCTCTTTGAATGAAAACCCTTTGAGACAGTTTGAGTTTACTAGTGGATTCTAGTTGAACCCCAAACCACCCCCGATCATTCTATTTGCGAGTCCCAGGTGTGACTCGAGGGTAGTTGCATAGTGTAGGTCCTCCTTGACACCGATACGAGGGTATTATGGAACGAGTTCTCCATAGTTACTTCGTAGGGAGTTCGAGTAGTGTCTCGCTCTTTATCTTTATTTCCGCGTTTCGCTTTTTATTCTTATCATTTTGGTATCAGAGCAAGGCTCGGGTTTTGTTTCTACAAACCCCCGACCCTTGATTCTTTGTGCCTAGGTCGATTCCTATCCTTAGTTTCTTGGTTTATTGTTATTGATAGAAGAAAATTACAAAAAAATTGAAAAATTGAAAATTCCAAAAAAAATTGGTGTATCTTGTTGGTTTGGATGATTTATGATATGGGTGTTATAGATTCTTGATCGTGATTGAATTCCCGTTGTTTGGATACCTAAAACACTTGGATTGGTGGAGTTTGAAAAATTGAAACCCCAAATTTTCCTTAAAACCCTTGATGAACTTGTTCTTGATGATTTTGGTTTGATTCTTGGGTTGGATTGATGTTGGATTGAAAACTTGATATTGGGGATTGATCTTCATTGGAAAACAAACGATTTGGTACCAATTTTGTGGGATTTGAACATATATAACACCAACTTTGATGAATCACAATCCATTTTGAAAACCCTTTGATAAAACCTTGTGTTCTTGAAGTTCTTGACTTTGAATCTTGATTTGATTGGTTGTTTGGATGTAAATTTGATTGGGGTTTGTTAGAAGGGATCAAAAACAACTTTGGGTATCATTGAATTGTGAAAACAAGTTGAAACAATCGGATTTGAGGCTTGGAAATCGACTTGAAACGAGTTTGAACAGTGCTGGAAGTTGCACTAGGTGGGGCGCCTAGTAGAAGGGGCGGACCGCCTACTTTTTGCTCACTCTCTGGATTTTACAGAGGCGGACCGCCTAGTAGAGTAGGCTGACCGCCTACTTCAAGTAGGCTGACCGCCTACTCCCCTCTATAGGGAACCAGGCGGACCACCTACTCAAAACAGATGGGGCGCCTACTTCCTTCAAGTTGGGAATTGGGTAGTTTCTTCTAGGTTCTCTTGTTTTGTTGATTGCATTGCTTCCGGTTAGTGCTATTAGAGTATAATCCTACTCGATTAGTGCTAATTACTTTGAGCTATTAGGATCATCGTGCCTTAGAAAGGAGACTAGAATTCAAAGAAGATCCGTAGTATCTTTTGATTCAAGTCCTCATTTAAAGTGCCTATCTTTCCAATCGAGTCCCATTAACTCCACTCACCCCGGAGTGCATTTGGACTTGATAAGTTGAGTGATTGAGTCGTGGTTCGTTGATCAACTACTTGAAGCTTTAAACTCAAACTTGTGTGAAATATCCATCCCCCACTAAACAAGAGCGAGCCGAGTGAAACAATTGTAAGGGAGTGGGAGAGGTATTCTACTAACGTTTGTTGCTTTTTGTAGGTACAATGGCCAACGAAGGACAAGATTTCATAAAGGAGGCCTTGGCTAATCTTCTTGCCAAGATGGACCTCATGGACCAAAAGATTGGAAATCTTGAGAAGATGACATCTATTGCTCAAGTAAAGCAAGGGACCCCGAGTGTCCAAGGCAAAGCCGGAGAAGGCACGAGTCATAGCACTCCTATGACTCCCGGACACCTTGTTGAGCTAAACAAGAGGTATGAGCAAAGCAAAGTTGAAGCTCTACGAGAGCATGGGTTGGGCAATCCCCGACAAGAGGGCAATCCCCTCAACTTGGGCAATCCCCAAGTAAGTACTCCACTTAGAAGACCCGTGCGGAATGTCCCACCTCTTGAACAAATTGATGAAGTTCAAGAAGAGGAGGAGGCCGGGTATGGTGATGAAGCCTATGGGTATGATGTTCCTTATCAACCTAGGAGGCAAATGCATTGGGGTCGAAACGTGGATAGGGGTAGAGCCCGGGGTCGAGGGCCACCCATGGGCTATGCTAAAGGAAGTGAACAAGTGTTGGGCAATCCCCAACAAGTGGGCAATCTCCACTCTTTGGGCAATCCCCAAAGAAATACTCCACTTCCAAAATCCATCCAAAATGTTCCACCCACGGAAGATGTGGAGGAGGATATGGTTGAAGAGGATAATCCTCATGTTTCTCTAGTTGTAAGGAGGAGCTTAGGTGCCGTATTGGTGGAGGATAGTGAGAATGATCAAAGAGAGAACCTCTTTCACGCTAGATGCCGAGTCATGGGTGTAGTTTGCCCCATGATTATTGACTCGGGAAGTTGTGCCAACATAGTGGGCCAAACATTGATTTCCCAATTGAAGTTACCCACCTTGAAACATCCCAACCCGTATCGATTACAAGGGCTAAGTGAGTGTGGGGAGTTGAAGGTGGAGGAGCAAGCATTGATTGAGTTTGGCATGGGAAGCTATAAAGACAAAATCTTGTTTGATGTTGTCCCGATGCAAGCATGCCATCTCTTATTTGGGAGACCATGGCAATATGATAGATGTGTGGTGCACGATGGCCGGACCAATTCATATACGGTCAAGAATGATGGGAGGAAATATGTGCTCAGACCTTTGACTCCAAGGCAAGTAAGGGAAGACTACAAGCGGATGAGGGAGTTGAGGGAAGCGGCTAAAGCCAAGTCACCCATTGTACTTGAACCCGAGGCAAACGATCTTGTTGTCTTGCCAAAGCGTGATGAAAGTGAGAGTCACTCCACTTCAAATGACAGAGAAAAGATAGAGAGAAGTGAGGGAGTGACCGGTGACAATCCAAGAGAGGAAAAAGGAGAGGATTTGAGGAGTGATGTGAGTGGATTGTCACCACAAACTACACTTGACCTTGAGGTAAAATTGAGAGAGATGAGAGGTAAGGAAGGAAAAATTGAGAGTGAGAGCACCCATTGTTCTAACCCTTCTTTATCTTCTATCTCTTCTTGTGAAAGTTCTTGTGTAGGTACATTTGAAGACAAGTCATTGGAGCCTCAATGTGAGCTTCATGAAGGGGAAGTTGCATATGACACTTCAAACCTTGTGAGTGATCAAGGGAGTACTACAAATGTAAGTGTTGCTTCACCTTTTCATGAACCTACTAGCTACTTGTCTTGTGATGACTCAACACTAGTTGGTGTTTTTGATGCATCTAGTGAGTATACCACTAGTGAAGAGTCTAGTTGTCAACTTGAGTTTGCATGTGAAACACTAGTTGGGAGGAGCACTATGCCACATCATGATGTGAGCTCATTGTTCATTGAACCCCTCCCTAGTGTAGATTTGATAGTTGACCATGATTGTGACCTTCGCTATGACACACCGCCAACCTTTGACATAGGGAAAGATGAGGTAGTTGACCATTCCCTAATTGATATACTTCTATTTGGTGGGCCAATGTGTTGTAGTAAGGATGATTGTTACCTTGAGGAGTCTCTAGAGTGTGAGATGGATCGATTTGTTTTTGAAGACTCCTTGAGTGTGGGTGAAGAACCTAGTCTTGATACCATGCTTGTATTTGACCATGAATTTGAGGTGCATGCTTTTACATTTCCATTGTGTGAAGCTAATCTCATTTGTGGTAGCGATTTGTATCGGACTAGGGTGGGTGGTCAAATGGAACCCCCATGGTGTGAAGGGTTTGACCCCTTAGGCAACCCATTGCTTGAAAATGTGGGTGAGGTAGATGGTTCTTTGAGTGACCCTACTATTGCTTGTTTGGGTTATGATGAAGAAGAATCCATCATCAACACCTTCTTTGAGAGCTTGACTTTTGAGGAGGGTTGCCTAGTTGATGAAATGGAAGGGAACGAGGAATCCCTTGGTGTGAGTAGGTATGCCCTAAAGAAGGGGAGTAGAGTGCTTGATCCTACTTGTAGGGTGGGCTATTTGACTCACTCCACTCCACATGTTGATCACACCTCGAGGATAGGTTGGTGTGTTGATCTTGAGCTTAAGGTTCAAGGGGATTTTGGTAGCTTGATCTTGCATCTCCCATCTTCCCATGACCCCTTTGCTCATTATCTTGTTGAGTGCATGTTGATCTTTAACCAAGTGCTTATGGTTCTCTTTGAAGACTTGATATTTATGATTGTTATTGATGCTTGGTTATATCACAAGAGTGTGTTTTCCACACTTCTTGCACTAACCTACTTCCAAAGTAGGACGTTTGCTTGTTTTTGCTTGTCGTTGCTTGTAGGTTCTAAGCTCCATGCTCAGGCGGGGAGGATCTTGGAAGAAGCCTATGTCAAAGTGACGATCAAGAAGGACAAAGGAGGAGATTCTTGGCCACCCCGAGGAGTTGTTAGAGCCATGAGAGACCAAGCCTTGATTTCGAGGACGAAATCTTCTCAAGAAGGGGAGGATGATAAGACCCAAATCGAGCAACTATCTAAAAAACATCATCCAAGGCCAAGGAAGAGCTTATGCATTGGAACGCCATGGAACGAGGAGCATTCGGGATCAATTTCGGAGCGTTTCAAGGCTGCCTAAGAAGGGGCGGACCGCCTACTCAACTAGGCCGGCCGCCTAGTTTTGATCAGCTCTCTGGATTGTGCTTCAGGCGGACCGCCTCTGCAAGCCCTTCAGAACAGGCGGACCGCCTACTCCAAGGAGGCTGGCCGCCTGCTTCAACTAGGCTGAGCGCCTACTCCCTGGAAGGCTGGGCGCCTACTCTAAGTAGGCCGGGCGCCTAGTGCTGAACAAGTTGCGGGAATTGCTAGTTTTAGCCTATGTAATTTCTATTATGCCCCTATGTGGCTTATGACTTTAGAACTTACTTAAGGGTACCTTAGGCCTTTCCTTATGTCTTAAATGAGGCCTATAAATACTCCATAGCTTAGCATTATTCCTTAGTTAGCTATTATGATGAATGATTGATTTTCAATGACAATGTTCAAGAGTGGATTCTCTTTGAATGAAAACCCTTTGAGACGGTTTGAGTTTACTAGTGGATTCTAGTTGAACCCCAAACCACCCCCGATCATTCTATTTGCGAGTCCCAGGTGTGACTCGAGGGTAGTTGCATAGTATAGGTCCTCCTTGACACCGATACGAGGGTATTATGGAACGAGTTCTCCATAGTTACTTCGTAGGGAGTTCGAGTAGTGTCTCGCTCTTTATCTTTATTTCCGCGTTTCGCTTTTTATTCTTATCATCTGGTGTGTGTATATGTGTTTGGTGTCTCATCGTTAAGTATGTGTGTAATTGTATGTGAGGTGGGTAATGGTGTTTTTGATGTATATGCTGGTATACGTGTGGTATCAGTGAGGAAGATCTTGATCGGTCATTTTTGTGTGTAGTATATGATTGTGAAGGAAATGGTGTGTGATGCTCATTCTATTTTGATTGCTGATCTGTGTGAATGGTGGGACGGAATAGGAGATGAGGAAGAAAAGGGGGTGTGGGTGAGGATGGTATGGTGTACTCTATGTAGTGATTTCCACAACAGTTGTTGATGTTTCCTGTCCAAAGCTAAGGACTTATATCACTCAAATTAAAAGTGCCGTAGGGAATTTTCAAAAATGGGAGAGGAAAATTAAGGATTCTGGTAGAGTGATATGGGTAGTAGTTTAGGGAGTGATTTAAGGAAAATCACGGGAGGATGAACTTAGATTGGTTTCAAGAAAAAGAGTGATTCTAAGGAAATTATGGAAACAATTTGAAATTCTAACAAAAGGATGTATTTGGTTATATTTTTGTCCGGATTCAAAATAAACATGATTCAATAGAAAGGTAAATAAAATAATATATACAAAGAATTTTGGTGGAGATTGTGAGATTATGAAAATAATTAAGTGATTTGAAGGATTGTCTAGAAAAGGAAAAATTAATAATTTTGGATTTTATTCAAAATAATTGGAAGAAAATAGCAACTAGTTCCTAACAAAATTGATGTATCTAGACAGACTCTTATCTAGGTTCGTAGAAAAAATTTCAAGATAAGTGCTTTAAAAGGGAGGTTTGCATATATTTAAATTCAAAAGGAACTCAAATATGGCGAATCAAGAAGTAGAAATGAATTGGTTATTTGTTCGGCTAATATTTTATTTAAAAGTGCTAAATAAATGAAACATAAATGTATGTATGTATTTTGCATAAAATCAGATGAAAAAATAGTAAAATGCACACATAAAAGGAGTTTGGAACACAAATTAAATTAATTAAGTATAAATAGCCACAAATATTTATTAAATGCACTAAAAATTGCACAAACAACCATATTTTGACAAATAGTCTAAATGAATATAGCCATATTTAGGCGGAATAGGTTGTTTACCACCTAAACTTGTCCCAAATTACCACTTTCCAATCTTATCTTTACGGGCATCCATTTTCTCCCATTAACAACTTCCAAGTGATACTATATTCCACCTCATTATCTCTTACTCAGTTGCATTGTGGAGAGTGTATCACCACATCAGCAATATGTGACAGCCACATCAGCAACATGTGGCAGCCACATCAATTCCTCTTCAGTTAAAAAAATAAAAATATTTAATGTCTTCCAAGGTCTTCTTCCTCACTTCACCATCACTAACCCCATCATAACACTCCATACCCACCACCAAATCCATCTTTGTTTTACCAATTAAATAGAAAATAGAAAAAGAATCTTGAAATATCATATATAAACGATATAAATTGCAACTCCCACCATCAAATTCGCCACCACCACCATCAATTTTACCCCTCGTCATTATACCCGTCGGACCACCACCATCATACCTAGCGGACCACTATAATATTCACTTTTTCACCTCCATTAGTTATAAATAACCCACCATCAAACCACAAAAAATCACTATTAAAACCAACTATAAAAAATCTCACCACCACATCCATGTTTTCTAGTTTCTTACATCATTAATCAGAAAAATTTCCATCACCAGACCACCAAATACTACCTAACTAATTTATAAAAAATTAAAAAACCTTATGAAAAGTGGCTGATTTTTAAATGAACTAACCCAAAGTATTTCTAAGTGGAAGATTTAAAAAGTGTTTGGTTCTAAAGTTAAGGAGAAGAAGGGTGGGGGGGGGGGGCGTGAAGGAGGTAGGGAATTGAGGTGTAATTTAAATTGTGCTTGATTTTGATGGATGAAATTTGGGTCTAATGGAAGTTTCAAATGGTAAAGGAAGGGATGGAAATGAGGGAGAAGGATGAGAAAATAATGAAAAAAGAAAGAGAAAAGAAAAAACAAAAAGAAAAATGAGGGTCCACAAATTATTAGGTGTAATTTGTATTGAATGTCCAATAGAACATTGACACGTGTCAAATTAAATCTAGTTTAAATAATATTTTTGTTCCCCACTCTCTGTTTAATGAAATAATTATATTTTCTTTGCCACGTCATCTTTTAGAGGGGAATGAGTATCACTTGAAAGTTGTTAAGAGGATGAAATGGATGCCTGTAAAGATCAGATGGGAAAGTGGTAATACATGCCTTCTATGCAAATTATGCACAAATAGTCAAATTGCCCCCGTTAAGTTAAATTATAGCCGATTATGGAAAATTGGTTGTCAATATAGGTTTTAATCTTATCAACTTTTTCTTCTTTCTTGCCGGCAACTTTTCACCTAGGGTTTTAGACAATGGCGCTTTAACCGCTTTCTTTTTCTTCAATGGAACAGTAAACTCTTTACTAGCTCCAGTGTACAGACACTTTTAAACTTTGTTCACTGCCTGGAATTCGAGCAAGATTTAAGGTCGCTTCTCCGTTTAAAATTTTAACAATGAACGGAGGAATCTTAAGTTTCAAGCTAAGTTATGAACAACTTCAACATCATCCGTACACTATTATAGTGTAGCAGTTTTCCAGCGTACGGACGATAGCTAAACAATGGAACCTCAAATTTTAAGCACAAAGCTCGACCCAAATCAAACAATAACCACCCGTTTCGACGTCAAAACAATCAAAACTCAATTGGGGTTTGCAATAGTAACACCTCGTCAACCGTAAAAATTCGTCAAGAAATCCTAGTCATCAAACAACGTACGAAGAGTATTTTCGAGAATCACAAATCAATGGTGAATAAGAATCTGTGGTAGTTTACTCCAAACAACAAACAATCAAGCAAAATTTTTGATTTTCTTCTTTTACTTTTTTTATTGTAATAGGAACACCAACAACAACACAGTAACAACTCAACAAAAACAAGATCACGAAATGGAAATAAAGACACAAACGCACGAAATGTAAAGATAACATAGAACATGATTGGGGTTATAAGAACAAGCTCAAACTGTGCTCTGATACCAAGATGGTACAAGCTAACTTGGAGAAGCTTAGCAACCTAATAAGAACAACGGAAAAGTAAAGGCAATAAAATAAAGATAGAAGCTAGACAAATCTAAGCATCTATCCAAACGAACCCAAGGAACAAGTCTTGGAGCCACTCTCTTTGAATAACAAAGAATCACCTAAAACTAGGCAACAATCCTAAAGAAGACTTAACAAGCTTCTTGTAAATTGAATGATCAAAGAAGAAAATATTCAAACATAATCCATCAATTTACCCAAATTCATTAACAATTCCCACGAGGGGTTTGGCTCACGACGGGGTTCGACTCACGACGGAGACAGAAAGCATTTGGCTTGTAATTTAATTTCAAAAATAAACTACTGAACTAGGAAATAAATAAGGGTTTATATAGATAGCCCTAAGGGTAAATGAGTAAAATGGTCACAGATGACCAGTAAAAACAAGCCACCTAGGTCTGAAAGTAAGTTTTCGGGTGCTCTTGTGCTTGTTCTCCCTTCAGCCTCAAACACTTGAAATCAGACGTTCACCTACCTCGTGCACAGTTGTAGCCCTTCAGTCGCTTTACTGCTCAGTGTTGAGCAAGATTTGGTCACTCCCATTCTTAGGCTCGAGCTTGCAGATGTAGCTTTCCTATATCGAGCTCGGCCACTCAGCTTCCGAACCGCTGCTTTCTCATGGTCAGGACAGTTGTATGTGAACATTATGAAAAAGTTTGGCTTGGCTTGGCTTCGTGATAAGACCCAAACTCCCTCAAGACCCTTCACTCGGAGTCAAGCCAAGTTGATCCAAGACACCCATCTTCATTTGATATGGAAGGGTATGGAAGAAGGCTCCAAGACCAACTTGAAGACTATACTTTGGTGTGCCATGGATGGAGAACCTTCTAGTACACTTGTCGGGGCATCCGGAGCACTTTTGGAAGCAACTCAAGAGGCCACAGCACCAGGCGGACCGCCTACTCCACTAGGCCGGCCGCCTAGTTTTTGCACACTCTCTGGATCTCACCAGGCGGACCGCCTCTGTGAGAGTCCCAGGCCAGGCGGACCGCCCACTCCTTCAGCATAGTGAAAAGAGGCGGGGCGCCTAGTTAGAGTAGGCTGGGCGCCTACTTTGTGAAGGGTTGCGGGATTCCTAGTTTAATTGCTATGTTTTGGACAACTATAGCCCTATGAGGCCCTTATTGTTTTAACCCACTTTGGGGGTATTTTTGAGCTTTCATTACATGTAAGTGAAGTCTATAAATACTTCACAAACCTATTCAAACCTTAGTCTACCTTGAATTATATGAATGATGAAAAGAAACTATCTCTTGTTTGGAGAATCCTTTGCCTTGGTTGCTTGAATTCACTAGTGGAATCTAGTTGAGTCTTGAACCGAAAACCCGATCATTCTATTTGCGAGCCCCAAGTGTGGCTCGAGGGTAGTTGCATAGTGTAGGTCCTCCTTGACACCGATACGAGGGTATTATGGAACGAGTTCTCCATAGTTACTTCGTAGGGAGTTCGAGTAGTGTCTCGCTCTTTATCTTTATTTCCGCGTTTCGTATTTGATTCTTATCATCTTGGTATCAGAGCAAGGCTCGGGTTTTGTTTCTACAAACCCCCGACCCTTGATTCTTCGTGCCTAGGTTGGTTTCTATCTTAGGTTCTTATTTGTTGTTGAAGAAAAAGAAGAAAACACAAAAAAAAAATAGAAAAGGGTTGAAAAACACAAAAATTTGATCATAGAATCTTGGTTTGTTGGACCCATTGCTTGATTGATATTGGGTTTTGTTCGTTGTTGGAAACTCGTTCTTTTGGTACCCTGAGCATCGAATTTGAAGTAGAAACACAAGAATTGAAAATTTGAAACCCTTGAAGAACTTGAAAATTTGAAACCCTAGCTATGAACATGGTGGAATGTTGAACTTTGATTGGGGTTTGCTAAAATTGATTGGGGTTTGATCTCTGTGCTTGAAACAACATTGGGGTACCTTTGAATTGCTAAAACAACGTGTGGATTGATGAATTTTTGGGTGCAAAACCAAGAAAATCGTGTTTGAACTGTGCTGAAACTTGCAGTAGGCGGAGCGCCTAGCAAAACGGGCGGACCGCCTGATTTTTGCTTGCTCTCTGGACTTTACAGAGGCGGACCGCCTACTCCCCACTGCAGTCACCAGGCGGACCACCTAGTCCAAACAGGTGGGGCGCCTACTTTTCTGAAAGTTGGGAATCGGGTAGTTTCTTCTAGGTTCGCTTGTTTTGTTGTTTGCATTGCTTCTAATTAGTATTATTAGAGTATAATCCTACTCGATTAGTACTAATTACTTCAAGCTACTAGGATCATCGTGCCTTAGAACGGAGACTAGAACTCAAAGAAGATCCGTAGTGCCTTTTGACTCAAGTCCTCACTCAAAGTGCTTAGCGTTCCAATCGAGTCCTATTAACTCCACTCACCCCGGAGTACATTTGGCTTTTGAGTCGAGTGATTAGGTTTAGGTTTACTATTCAACTTTGTGAAACTTTGAGTTCAAGCAAGAGTGAAATAGCCATCGCCACCATACGAGTGATCCGAGTGAACACAAGTGAGGGAGCGAGTGAGGTGTTTTAACTAACTCTTGTTTCTTTTCTTTGTAGGTACAATGGCCAACGAAGGTCAAGATTTCATCAAGGAGGCCTTGGCTAGCCTTCTTGCCAAGATGGATGTTATGACTCAAAGGATTGAGTCACTTGAAAAGGGTGCCTCAAGTACCCAAGGAGACCAAGGGACCCCGAGTGTCCCAATTGAAAAGGGGACCCCGAGTGTCCAAATTGAGACCGGTGAAGGCTCGAGTAGCCCTACCTTTACCCCGGAGCAAGTTGTTGAATTGCTCAATCAACAACGGGTAAAGGAAGATCGAGAGAGAATTGAACGAACGGGCATTCCCCGTATCTTGGATAATCCCCCAAGAAACAACCCATTACCAAGACCCATCCGAAATGTGCAACCTCTTGAGCAAGTCGATGAAGCTCAAGAAGGGGAGGAAGCCGAGTATGGTGATGATATGTATGGGTTTGATGATCACTTTCAACCAAGACGTGGAATAAATTGGGGTCGTAATGTGGATCGAGGTAGGGGCCGAGGTCGAGGGCCACCTATGGGATTTGTTGGAGGGAATGCGAGAAGGGAGTATGGTGTGAATGAAGACCACTATGGGGGCCAACCGGAGCCATTCCGTGGGGGTCGTGACAACAACAACAATCTTAATAGTGTGAAGATTACTATTCCTCCTTTCAAAGGGAGTAGTGATCCGGTGGAGTACCTTGATTGGAAGTTGTCCATGGAACGTATATTTGACACCAATGACATGCCCAAAGTGAAGAAGACTAAGTATGCTATCTCTACCTTTGAGTCCTTTGCTTCTACATGGTGGGAGTCGGTAAAGAGGAATAGAAGGAGGATGGGGATGGTTCTTAATCTTACTTGGGATGAGTTGATCCGCGTGATGGATGAAAAGTACTTGACTAACCAATACCGAGTGGACCAACAAAAGCGTCTCTATGAATTGAAACAAGGTTCCAAGTCGGTTGGGGAGTACTTCAATGAGTTTGAACAAGTCTGGATGACTCTAGACTTGGATGAGGAAGACAATGAGACGGCCATGATCCGTTTCAAAGGGGGCTTAAACCGAGACATAGCTTCACTTTTGAAGTTTCACAAGTACAATGATCACTACAAGCTATGTGAGGATGCGGTTGAAGCCGAGAAGTGGCTCAAAGAGGAGAAATCCCTTCGCTACAAGAGTAATGCTATTACTCCATTGAACAAGCCAAAGGATTGGAAGTCTCCTACAACTAATGCCAAATTCTCAAGTGCAAGTGGTGCAAGTGCTAGCAAGGAAGTGAAAAAGCCTTTTGAAAGGTCGACACAACCCGTGGGAGGTAACTCTAGAACTCAATTGAGTAATCCAATCTCTTCTTCTACTCAATGCTTTAAGTGTAAGGGATATGGTCATCTCTCTAAAGATTGCCCTACTCGGAAAACTATGGTTCTTGTTGGTGACTTGGTCTATGAGCAAGATAGTGAGCCCAAGGAAGAAGAGAGAGTAGAGGGTGATGAGGATGAGGGAGATGAAGGGGAGATTACTATGATCGAAGATGATGACTCCCATGCCTTCCTTGTTGTGAGGAGGAGTCTAGGAGCCATGTGTGTGGAGGATGTTGAGACCTTACAACGAGAGAACCTTTTTCATTCCAAATGCCGAGTCATGGGTCTCATTTGCTCTATGATCATTGACTCGGGAAGTTGTGCTAATGTTATTAGCCAAACACTAGTTACCCAATTGAAAATACCTACCTTGAAACACCCAAATCCTTATAGGCTTCAATGGCTTAGTGAGTGTGGTGAGTTGAGGGTGGTTAAACAATGTTTGATCAAGTTCAAGATTGGGAACTATGTGGATGAACACATGTTCGATGTTGTGCCTATGCAAGCATGCCACCTACTCTTTGGTAGGCCTTGGCAATTTGATCGACGTGTGGTTCATAATGGTCATGCCAACACCTATACGGTGACGCATGAGGGGAAAAAGTTTGTGCTCCAACCTATGACTCCCAAACAAGTGAGCGATGATTACAAGCGGATGCGGGAGTTGAGAGAAGTGGCAAAGGCTAAGTCGGTTGTTGAGACTAGCCCTTTGTCCAAAAGCTTGGTGGCAATCCCACCAACTTCTACCGGTGGCATATGTGCCATGATGCAACCGGGGCGAGATCCTAAAGGGAAATGATGGCAACAAGCTTCTCATATGCCTAGTGCACAAAGGTATGGTTCTAAACTCTAATTATGATTTTTCTTCTAACCCTTTGCCTAGTGTGTTTGAGAATGTTTTGAAGGATTTTGGTGACATGTTCCCGGATGAAATGCCGGATGGATTGCCTCCTTTGAGGGGCATTGAGCATCAAATAGACTTTGTCCCGGGATCCCAAATCCCAAACAAACCGGCCTATAGGAGCAATCCGGAAGATACAAGGGAATTGCAAAAGCAAGTTGATGAATTGCTCACTAAAGACTTGGTGAGGGAAAGCTTGAGTCCTTGTGCCGTGCCCGTGATCCTTGTTCCCAAAAAGGACGGCACTTGGAGAATGTGTGTTGATTGTCGGGCCGTGAACAAAATAACGGTAAAGTACCGTCATCCTATTCCCCGGCTTGATGATATGTTAGATGAATTGAGCGGTTCATGTGTGTTTAGCAAAATCGACCTTAGGTCCGGCTACCATCAAATCCGGATGAAACCCGGTGATGAATGGAAAACCGCATTCAAGACCAAATTTGGTCTCTATGAATGGTTGGTGATGCCCTTTGGGCTCTCCAATGCACCTAGCACTTTCATGAGGCTAATGAACCATGTTCTAAAGCCATTCATCAACAAGTTTGTGGTCGTCTATTTTGACGATATATTGATCTATAGCAAATCAATAGACGACCATGTTGAACACCTTAGGTTAGTGCTTGAAAAGTTGAGAGCCGAAAAGCTCTATGCTAATTTTAAGTCGTGTGCCTTTGGTGTTGAGAAGGTGGTCTTCCTTGGGTTTGTTGTGAGTGCCCAAGGAGTGGAGGTGGATGAGTGTAGAGGCCATACGTGATTGGCCTGCTCCTACTACCGTAACTCAAGTGAGGAGCTTTCATGGTCTCGCAAGCTTTTATAGGCGATTTGTGAAGGACTTTAGCTCCATTGCCGCTCCACTCACCGAATTGGTGAAGAAAGACCAACCGTTTGTTTGGGGAGAGCCTCAAGAGAAGGCCTTCCTTGAGTTGAAAGGTAGGTTGAGTACCGCCCCTCTATTGCAATTGCCCGACTTCGGAAAGGCATTTGAGGTTGAATGTGATGCCTCGGGGGTGGGAATTGGTGGTGTCTTAATGCAAGATAGCAAACCCATCGCCTACTTTAGTGAAAAGTTGAAAGGGGCCTCCTTGAATTATTCTACATATGACAAGGAGTTGTATGCCCTTGTGAGAGCCCTTGCCCATTGGCAACACTATCTTTGGCCTCGTGAGTTTGTGATCAAGAGTGACCATGAGTCACTCAAGCATTTGAGAGGCCAAGAGAAGCTCAATAAGAGACATGCCAAGTGGGTTGAATTCATTGAGTCTTTTCCCTATGTGATCCAATACAAGAAAGGGAAAGACAATGTTGTGGCGGATGCGCTTTCAAGAAAGTTTGCATTAGCCACCACTCTCGCCTCTAAGCTCATGGGTTTTGAGAGCATTAAATTGATGTATGCTCATGACCCAAAGCTAAAGAGTGTCCATGACACTCTAGAGAAAGGGGAGAGAGTTGACAAATACCAATGGTTTGATGGTTATATCTTCAAAAATAGTAGGGTGTGCATTCCGGAGTCCTCTTGGAGAGAGTTGCTAGTGCATGAAGCACATTGCGGGGGACTCATGGGACATTTTGGCGCAAGAAAGACTTTGGCCATTCTTCAAGAACAATTCCATTGGCCAAAGATGAGGGTGCATGTGGAAAAGTTTTGCGCTAATTGCCTTGAGTGCAAGCGAGCCAAATCTAAAGCCCACCCTCATGGGTTGTATACCCCTCTCCCCGTACCTACTAGTCCATGGTTGGATATCTCAATGGATTTTGTGATGGGATTACCAAGGACTAGAGGGGGCCATGATAGCATTTATGTTGTTGTGGATAGGTTTTCCAAAATGGCTCATTTCATTCCATGCAAGAAATGTGATGATGCACAACATGTGGCGACTTTGTTTATTGAAAATGTCTTGAAGTTGCATGGTGTGCCTCAAACCATAGTGAGTGATAGGGACACTAAGTTCCTAAGTCATTTTTGGAGGTGTTTATGGGGTGCTTTAGGCACCAAGCTCTTGTTCTCCACGTCCCACCACCCCCAAACCGATGGGCAAACGGAAGTGGTAAACCGAACCTTGGGTGCTCTTCTTAGAGCCATGACTCGAGGTAAGGCCGGGACTTGGATTGATCGTCTACCTTTTATGGAGTTTGCCTACAATCGCACATTGCATAGCATGATAGGCATGACTCCATTCGAGTGTGTTTATGGATTTAACCCCTTGATTCCCCTTGATCTAACCCCTTTGCCAAGGGAAATGGTTGTTAATTTTGAAGGTAAAACTAGAGCCAAGGCTTTGGTTGAACTCCATGCCAAGGCGAAGAAGAACTTGGAGGAAGCTTATGCTAAGGTTGCCGCCAAGAAGAACAAAGGACGCAAGAAGGTGGAATTCAAGAAGGGTGACTATGTGTGGGTGCACTTCCGGAAAGAAAGGTTTCCAAACCTTAGGAAAGGGAAGTTGGCACCCCGAGGAGATGGCCCGTTCCAAGTGCTCTCGAAGATAAACAACAATGCCTATGTGGTCGACTTGCCAAGTGAGTATCAAGTTTCTAATACTTTCAATGTTAGTGACTTGGTTCCTTTGAATGTAGGTAATGAAGAGGCTGTGCTTAATGATGAAGAGGTCGTGGATGATGCTTCGATTTCGAGGACGAAATCTTCTCAAGAAGGGGAGGATGATAAGACCCAAACTCCCTCAAGACCCTTCACTCGGAGTCAAGCCAAGTTGATCCAAGACACCCATCTTCATTTGATATGGAAGGGTATGGAAGAAGGCTCCAAGACCAACTTGAAGACTATACTTTGGTGTGCCATGGATGGAGAACCTTCTAGTACACTTGTCGGGGCATCTCGAGCACTTTTGGAAGCAACTCAAGAGGCCACAGCACCAGGCGGACCGCCTACTCCACTAGGCCGGCCGCCTAGTTTTTGCACACTCTCTGGATCTCACCAGGCGGACCGCCTCTGTGAGAGTCCAGGCCAGGCGGACCGCCCACTCCTTCAGCATAGTGAAAAGAGGCGGGGCGCCTAGTTAGAGTGATGAGCCTCAAACGCGGAAAGTAAAAAGGATAAAGAACGAGACGTAACTCGATCTCTAATCCCAAGTAGCAACGGAGAACTTGTTCCGTTACACCCCGGGAGAAGGACAAGAACACCTACGCTATGCAACTACCCTCGAGCCAACTAGGACCCGCAAGTAGAATGATCGGGGCGGGGTTGTTAGGCAACTAGAATCCACTAGAAGTAACAAGTCCCAACTAAGGTTGGTTTTCATAAACCCAAAGAGAATCCACTCTTTACAATATTCAATTCATCATTCAACATAAACTAAATGTAAAATAAGCTAGGCTTGGCTATTTATAGTGTTTTCCCAAGCTTACACAAAGACTTAACTACCCTTACTTAATAAGGTTCAACAAATAAGCCACGCAGGGCAAAATAGTAAAAGAACCATAAGTTCAGCAGCTAGGAGGGGCGCCTGGGGCTGGGAGGGGCGCCTGGATCATGCTGAAGCTAGGCTGGGCGCCTGGAGCTAGGCGGGGCGCCTGGCTTGGCCTTCAGCTAGGCTGGGCGCCTGGCTAGGCTGGGCGCCTGGCTTGGCCTTCAGCTAGGCTGGGCGCCAGGCTAGGTGGGGCGCCTGGGTGCCTTCCATTCTTAGGCAGTGAGCTTCCTAGGCGGGGCGCCTGGGCTAGGCGGGGCGCCTAGCTATGCTGGGCCTCCTTCCTTCTCCGTAGGCGTGGAGCCTAGTGATGAAACCATCCGGAACACTTCCAAAGCCCTTGACTTCAAGTCCTTTGTATCTTCCAAGCTTGGCACATGTCGGAAAGTGTCTTGGCACGATTTGGGCCTCATCATCCTCCCCTTCTTGAGAAGATTTCGTCCTCGAAATCAATGCGTTCACGTTCATGGCATCATCTCTTAGGGGCGCCCAATGCTCTCCTCCTTTGTAACTCTTGATCGTCACCTTGACATAGGTCTCTTCCAAGATCTCCCTTGCCTTAACATGGAGCTTAGAACCTACAAGCAACGACAAGCAAACACAAGAACTCCTACTTTGAAAGTAGGTTAGTGCAAGAAGTGTGGAAAACACACTCTTGTGATATAACCAAGCATCAATTAAAAGCACAAATATCAAGTCTCCAAAGAGAACAATAAGTACTTGGTTAAAGATCATCATGCACCTAACACAATAGTGATCAAATAAGCCATGGGGATATGAAAAATGCAAGATCAAGCTATCAAAATCCCCTTGAACCTTAAGCTCAAGATCAACAAACCAATCTATCCTTGAGGTGTGATCAACATGTGGAGTGGAGTGAGTCAAGTAACCCAACATGCAAGTAACATCAAGTACTCCACTCCCCTTCTTTAGAGTATACTTACTCACACCAAGGGATTCCCTTTCACCTCCAATTTCATCACCTAAGCAACCCTTCTCAAAAGACAAGCTCTCAAGGAAGGCATTGATGATGGATTCTTCTTCATCATAACCCCAACTAACAATAGTAGGGTCACTCAAAGAACCATCCACCTCACCCAAGTTCTCAAACAATGGGTTGCCTAAGGAATCAATTCCTTCACACCATGGGGGTTCCCATTTGCTATTCACCCTAGTCCGATACAAGTCATTACCACTAATGAGAATGCCTTCAAACAATGGATTAGTATAAACATGCATCTCACTATCATGATCAAGCATAGATAAGTTATCAAGACTAGGTTCACTTGAGGAGTCATCGTAGACAACCTTGTCCAATTCATGCAATTTGGACTCCTCAAGGTCAAGACCATCCTTACCACAACACATGGGTCCACCAAAAAGAAGCATATCAATTAGGGAATGGTCAACTACCTCATCTTTCCCTAGGTCAAAGGTTGGCGGTGTGTCATAGCAAAGGTCACAATCATGGTCAACTATCAAATCTACACTAGGGAAGGGTTCAATGAACAATGAGCTCACATCATGATGTGGCATAGCATCCCTTCCAACTAGTGTTTCACAAGCACACACAAGTTGACAACTAGACTCTTCACTAGTGGCATATTCACTAGATGCATCACAAGCTCC
Source organism: Petunia secreta (assembly GCA_029990175.1). Classification (NCBI taxonomy): domain Eukaryota; kingdom Viridiplantae; phylum Streptophyta; class Magnoliopsida; order Solanales; family Solanaceae; genus Petunia; species Petunia secreta. Next base: position 1,242,529 of record JARKIP010000126.1, on the reverse strand, counting down.
AACTAGTGTTGAGTCATTACAAGACAAGTAGCTAGTAGGTTCATAAAAAGGTGAAGCAACACTTACATTTGTAGTACTCCCTTGATCACTCACAAGGTTTGAAGTGTCATATGCAACTTCTCCTTCATGAAGCTCACATTGATGCTCCAATGACTTGTCTTCAAGTGTACCTACACAAGAGCTTTCACAAGAAGAGATAGAAGATAAAGAAGGGTTAGAACAATGGGTGCTCTCACTCTCAATTTTTCCTTCCTCACCTCTCATCTCTCTCAATTTTACCTCATGGTCAAGTGTAGTTTGTGGTGACAATCCACTCACATCACTCCTCAAATCCTCTCCTTTTTCCTCTCTTGGATTGTCACCGGTCACTCCCTCACTTCTCTCTATCTTTTCTCTCTCATTTGAAGTGGAGTGACTCTCATTTTCATCATGCATTGGCAAAACAATAAGATTGTTTGCCTCGGGTTCAAGTACAATGGGTGACTTTGCTTTAGCCTCTTCCCTCAACTCCTTCATTCGTTTGTAGTCTTCCCTTACTTGCCTTGGAGTCAAAGGTCTAAGCACATACTTTCTCCCATCTTGCTTAACCGTATAGGAGTTGGTCCGGCCATCATGCACTACACACCTATCATGTTGCCATGGTCTCCCAAACAATAAATGGCATGCTTGCATCGGGACCACGTCAAACATGATCTTATCCTTATAGCTCCCAATGCTAAACTCAATCAACGCTTGTTTCACCACCTTTAGTTCACCACACTCGCTAAGCCATTGTAAACGATATGGTTTTGGATGCTTAAGAGTGGGTAACTTCAATTGGGAAACCAAGGTTTGGCTCACTATGTTGGTACAACTCCCCGAATCAACAACCATTGAACATACTTGGCCCATCACTCGGCACCTAGCATGAAAGAGGTTTTCCCTTTGATCATTTTCCACCTCCTCTTCCATAACAATGGTACTCAAGCTTCTCCTAACCACCAAGAACATTTGAGGGCCATCATCCTCTTCTACGGCCTCCTCACAATCAACTTCCTCATCCACCCCTACTTCCTCCTTTTCGGACTCACTTTCTTGTTCATACACTAAATTGCCAACCACAACCATGTTTCGTTTTGTGGAGCATTCTTTAGCAATATGCCCATAGCCCTTGCACTTATAACATTGAGTAGAAGTAGAAATAGGATTACTCAAACGAGTTTTAGAAGTACCTTCCAAAGGTGGAGTAGTCTTCTCATATGGCTTCTTCACTTCTTTGCTAGCATTGGCACTTGGAAAACTTGCATTTGGAGTCTTCCACTCTTTTGGTTGGTTCATGGGAGTAGGAGTGCTACTCTTGTACCGGGTGGACTTTTCTCCCTTAAGCCATTGCTCGGCTTCAATAGCGGCTTCCAATAGATCTTGAAGTGAAGGATAAGAATGCAACCTCAATTGAGAAGCTATACCATAGCTCAAACCATTTTTGAAACGAATCATGGCTTGCTCTTCATCCTCGGTCTCCATATCTAAGGCCAATCGGGTCTTCTCATACTCATCATAGTACTCATGAACCGTCTTGACACCTTGCTTTAGATCATAGAGCTTCTTGAGTTGCTCTTGTCGATACCTAGGAGTCACATACTTGGTATTCATGAGGGCCTTCAATTCATTCCATGTCACATTCACATGCACACCCGCTCTTCTTCTCGTCCTCTTTATGGATTCCCACCAAGTAGAAGCATAAGACTCAAAGGATGAAATAGCATAAGTACCTTTCTTCTCATCGGTCATCTCATTTGTGTCAAACACTCTCTCTATAAGTAGAACCCATTCCATATATGCCTCCGGATCACAAGCTCCCTTAAAGGATGGAAGATTAAGCTTCACACTATTGAGATTGTTGTTGTTGTCACGCACCCCATAGTTAGGCTCCGGTTGGCCTCCATAGTGGTCTTCATGAGCAACATATTCTCTCCTAGCATTCCTTCCATCAAATCTCATGGGTGGCCCTCGACCTCGGCCTCTACCCCGATCCACATTTCGACCCCAATTCATTGGCCTCCTAGGTTGATAATGAGCATCATACCCATAGGCTTCATCTCCATACTCGGCTTCCTCCTCTTCTTGAGCCTCAACAACTTGCTCAAGAGGTGGGACAAACCTAACGGGTCTTCGAAGTGGAGCATTTCCTTGGGGATTGCCCAAGTTGAGAGGATTGCTCTCATGATGGGGATTGCCCAACCCACGCTCTCGTAGAGCTTCAACTTTGCTTTGTTCATACCTCTTGTTTAGCTCAACAAAGTGTCCGGGAGTCATAGGAGTGCTATGACTCGTGCCCTCTCCGGATTCAATTTGGACACTCGGGGTCCTCCTCTCACCGGTCTCAACTTGATTCCTCTCGACGGTTTCAAGTCTCAATGAGATATCCTCCAATTTAGCCATAATGGTGGCCATGAAATGCTTCATGGGATCATCTCCATCGTTTGCCATTGTACCTACAAGAAGCAACAAACGTTAGTAAAAGACCTCACTCACTCCCTCACTTGAGTTCACTCGGATCACTCTTTTGGGGGTGGTGGTGGATATTTCACTCGGACTTGTTACCAAAAGCTTCAAGTGGTTGACTATCAATCCTCAACCCAACCAACTATTCACGAGCCAATTGTACTCCGGGGCGAGTGGAGTTGATATGACTCGATGAACGCTAAGCAATTTGAAGTGAGGACTTGAACCAAAAGATACTACGGATCTTCTTTGAATTCTAGTCTCCTTTCTAGGCACGATGATCCTAATAGCTCAAAGTGATTAGTACTAATCGAGTAGGATTATACTCTAATAGTACTAGCCGGAATTAATGCAATCAAACAAAGGGAAATGCCTATGAAAATCTACCCGAAACAACACTTTCAGCACTCAGGAGGGGCGCCTGAACTCAGGAGGGGGCGCCTAACTGTGCAGTGTTCCAGGCGGGGCGCCTGGGTCTAGGCGGGGCGCCTGGGACTTAGGCAGTAGCCAAGTCAGGCGGGGCGCCTGGCTTAGGCGGGGCGCCTGGCCTGAAGCCTTTCCCAACTCGTTCCAAACTCGTTTCAAGTCGATTTTCAAGCTCCAAATCCGATGTTTTCAACTTGTTTTCACAATCCAATGATACCCAAAGTTGTTTTTGATCTTCCTTAACAAACCCCAATCACATTAACATCCAAACAATCAATCAATTTCAAGATTCAATGTCAAGAACTCAAGAACAAAGGGGTTTTTCAAAGGGTTTTCAAAATGGATTGTGGTTCATCAAACTTGGTGTTATCCATACTCAAATCCCACAAAATTGGTATCAAATCGTTTGTTTTTCAGTGAAGTTCAATCCCCAATAACAAATTTTCCAGCAAACATCAATCCAACCCAAGAATCAAGCCAAAATCATCAAGAACAAGTTCTTCAAGGGTTTAAGGGGTTTTGGGGTTTCAAATTTTCAAACTCCACCAATCCAAACAATTTTGGTATCCAAGTAACGGGAATTCATTCACGATCAAGAATCTATAACACCCATGTCATAAATCATCCAAACCAACTAGATACACCCAATTTTTGGATTTTTCAATTTTTCAATTTTTTTGTAATTTTCTTCTTTCAATAACTTCAACAACAAGAAAACTAAAAGAAAAGATACTAGGCACGAAGAACCAAGGGTCGGGGGTTTGTAGAAACAAAACCCGAGCCTTGCTCTGATACCAAACTGATGAGCCTCAAACGCGGAAAGTAAAAAGGATAAAGAACGAGACGTAACTCGATCTCTAATCCCAAGTAGCAACGGAGAACTTGTTCCGTTACACCCCGGGAGAAGGACAAGAACACCTACGCTATGCAACTACCCTCGAGCCAACTAGGACCCGCAAGTAGAATGATCGGGGCGGGGTTGTTAGGCAACTAGAATCCACTAGAAGTAACAAGTCCCAACTAAGGTTGGTTTTCATAAACCCAAAGAGAATCCACTCTTTACAATATTCAATTCATCATTCAACATAAACTAAATGTAAAATAAGCTAGGCTTGGCTATTTATAGTGTTTTCCCAAGCTTACACAAAGACTTAACTACCCTTACTTAATAAGGTTCAACAAATAAGCCACGCAGGGCAAAATAGTAAAAGAACCATAAGTTCAGCAGCTAGGAGGGGCGCCTGGGGCTGGGAGGGGCGCCTGGATCATGCTGAAGCTAGGCTGGGCGCCTGGAGCTAGGCGGGGCGCCTGGCTTGGCCTTCAGCTAGGCTGGGCGCCTGGCTAGGCTGGGCGCCTGGCTTGGCCTTCAGCTAGGCTGGGCGCCTGGCTAGGTGGGGCGCCTGGGTGCCTTCCATTCTTAGGCAGTGAGCTTCCTAGGCGGGGGCGCCTGGGCTAGGCGGGGCGCCTAGCTATGCTGGGCCTCCTTCCTTCTCCGTAGGCGTGGAGCCTAGTGATGAAACCATCCGGAACACTTCCAAAGCCCTTGACTTCAAGTCCTTTGTATCTTCCAAGCTTGGCACATGTCGGAAAGTGTCTTGGCACGATTTGGGCCTCATCATAGAGTAGGCTGGGCGCCTACTTTGTGAAGGGTTGCGGGATTCCTAGTTTAATTGCTATGTTTTGGACAACTATAGCCCTATGAGGCCCTTATTGTTTTAACCCACTTTGGGGGTATTTTTGAGCTTTCATTACATGTAAGTGAAGTCTATAAATACTTCACAAACCTATTCAAACCTTAGTCTACCTTGAATTATATGAATGATGAAAAGAAACTATCTCTTGTTTGGAGAATCCTTTGCCTTGGTTGCTTGAATTCACTAGTGGAATCTAGTTGAGTCTTGAACCGAAAACCCGATCATTCTATTTGCGAGCCCCAAGTGTGGCTCGAGGGTAGTTGCATAGTGTAGGTCCTCCTTGACACCGATACGAGGGTATTATGGAACGAGTTCTCCATAGTTACTTCGTAGGGAGTTCGAGTAGTGTCTCGCTCTTTATCTTTATTTCCGCGTTTCGTATTTGATTCTTATCACTTCGTGTCACTTTCCTCGATGGGTGGAACACTTGATCAGCACGGACACGGGTTGCATCATGCAACCAATACCCGTCTACTTGATCAAATTAAGGGACCTTAGAAGCGTCTGAGTACAGGCCTAACCTTCTCCATCTTGCCTGCTGAACTCGAATAGAAACTTGATGACTCGCCACAGAGCCTAGAAAGAAAAGTTGGCCATCGGAGTCAAACTCAACTGGTCTAACCAGAGTGTACAGCCTCGCAGATCTTCAAGCACATATAGGAGCTCATCGGGGACGAAGAGGGTTGAGCTAAGAGCCTACCATAAGGGAGCCTCTTCCTTCAAGCATCCCAAAGCCAAGGACTGATGAAGCGCTGGAATAGTGGTTCAGCTGAAGAGAGGTGAAAGCCATGAGTCACGAGGGGATCCAAAGCTCAGTGACACCTTAGTCAACGACAACATGAAGTTGTATCCTCTTGCCTACCATAAATGGACTCAGACAAGTAGGCTTCAACCCTACTCCGTCAAAGAGGCTACCTAAGCATCAGAGAAATCCTGGCGGAGAAGCCACATGGAAGCTGAAAGGGCTAAGCATCTTAACCCTACAAGACAAGAAGAATATCATAGTAACTGCCTTGTTAGAAAATGAGAGCACCGTAATCAGTGCATATGACATAATGAAGAAATCTAATTGTGATAAAACTTCATGACTCGTGGGACTTCATTCGTTTCTTAATGGACGAAAAATGAAAGAAAAATAACTGCAGAAGAGTTTTCTCCTATGGTTCCCTCATGAATCATCGGTTGGGAACGGAGAAGGTTTTCTTGAAATATTAAATCATGATCAAAGGCAAATATTTTGAAAGGAAGGGAAGTTTCTCACTATCATAAGAAATTGTAGAAGAAGGGATATCTGGAGAGGAATTTGTGATATTTTTACTATCACGAAGTCCTTATTTATAGGCAGAAAAGAGATAAGGATGGAATATGAAACGGTCAACCGTCACTATTGCTGGAGATATGAAACGATTCAGAGAAGTTAATGGCAGTCTTTAAAAATGTGCATGGAATCAGTATCAACCAATTAGATGATAGCACGCGAATTTCTCGAAGGAATCAACATCATTCTTGGTCAAAGAGACTACGAGCTTCAAGGAGTCAGCAAGATATCTTTTCACATCTGACTTGCACGCCACTTTCACTTCCTGATTGCTTGCATTAGCATTCAGCATGTGGGGGGACTGACTGTGTGGACAGAAATACGCCACCTACTATTATACGAATACGAGTCTAGCTGGTGAGTTATTTGCGCCCGGTAACTTGTAAGATAAGCCTAGTTTCGCCAACTTTATATCCTCGTAATAGTAGGTGGCATATTTTTGCCGACACAGTCAGTCCCCCCACTTGCTGATTGCTAATACAAGCAGTCAGGAAGTAAAAGAAGCGTACGGGACAGATGTGAAAAGATATTTCACTGACTCCTTGAGACTCGCAGTCTCTTTAGCAAAAAATGATGCTGATTTTTTTCCAGAACTCCACATGCTTTTATTTGATTGGTTGATACTGATTCCATGCACCTTTTCAACAACTGCTATTAATGCTCCGAATCGTTTATTATCTCCAGCAATAATGACGTTTGACCGTTTCATGTGTCATCCTTATCTTTTTTCTGCTTATAAATAAGGACTTCGTGACAGTAGAGAAATCAAAAACTCCTCTTTAAAAAAATACTTTCTTTTTCAAAAATTTCTTATGATAATGAAAACCTTTTCTTTCCTAAAAAATGTTTACCTTTGATCCTGATTTAATATTCCTAGAAAATCTTTTTTGTTTCGAATGGATGATTCATGAGGAAACCGTAGGAGGAAACTATTTTGCAATTACCTTCTTTTTGTTTTTCATCCGTCAAGGAGCGAATGGAGTCTCCCAAATCATGATGTTTTATCGGGATTCTAAGGACGTCCTTTGGAATGTGTTCATTATATCATGTGTACTGATTATGTTGTGCTCATGTTCTAACACGGAGGTTGCTGTGATATTCTTCTTTTCATGCAGAGTCAGGACGGTTACCCTTTTCAGCTATCATACGGCTTCTCCGCCAAGATTTCTCTGGTGCTTAGGTGGGTGCTTTGACCTTGGTTATCTGCATTAGCTGAACCATTATTACAGTGCTTCATATACCCGAGGGAAGAGGCTCCCTTGTGGAAGGTTCCCAACTAAAGGCTCTCCGTACCTGCTTCGCTCCTGTTTGTGCTTGAAGATTTGCGGGGTTGTACAATCTGGTTTGATTAATTGAGGTTGACTTAGATGACTCAAGATGTATAGGTTAGGTCTGTACTCAGACACTTCCGAGGTCCCTTGCTTTGATCAAGTAGACGTGCTTTGGTTTTACCAACGACCGCGAAGCTTGAGGGAATTATTGGGCCGACATATCTCTGGCTGCAACAGGAAAAGAAGAACGGCGGCCTGTTTTGCAGCCTTTAGTTACAATCCATATTAAGGATCTTCAGCCATGTTAATCCTGAGGAGCTCTCTGTGTTTAGTCATCCCTTTCAATTTTCTTTTTACAATTGTTATAAACAAATGTTGTATTCAGGAAGAACTAATTGCGTATTGTGAGCCTACGGGCTATTTGTTACTATTAAAACGGTCGTTCATCAATAGTTTGATACGTACTTTTGTAATAACATGTGGTGTAATCTGTAGTCAAGCAGTATGTTTTGTGTGCCTTTCTGGGCTAATGTCTTTAAGAGACTGGTGTGCGCACTTAAGGGCACTTCATTTGCTTCACTAGGTGACGGTTTATGCTGCGCCCACAATGGGATGAATTTAGCGTCTGTGGAAACAGGCACTTTTGCGTCGGACTTCGAACATTTCTGCTTAGTTACTCGAGTATTTACGACTTTCTAGCACTATGCAAACAGGCGTCCCCATCAGCATTTAGGTGCAGTTGTTGAATTAACAAGTAATGCCTGGTAGCTGAGCTAGATGTGGTCTAGCTCTAAGCGAGTAGTGTACCCTACTTTTTCTAGCGAAAAGTTAGTGGATTCTTAGGTCTTGCTGAGGCTATGAATAGTTGGATCGTAGATGGATCTGATTAAGTAAGTAAAACTGACTAAGTAAAATATCAGCTTTATTGATAAAGGGGCACTAGGCTTGAGATATTATGGGTGAAAATCCGTAAGATGATTGATGAGTATTAAAATACTGCGATCAAAGTTAAAAAGGAGCTGAACATAAAATTCAATGCTTAAAAAAGTGAAAGATACTTCATGCTCGATCCTTAGAAGGTTCGGTGTTGAGCCTGGATATGTTACCTCTAGGCCGGTGGCGACCTGATGGTATAACTCCACGCCAATCAAGCAATAATGGAGTGCTTGCTTTCGCAGTTGTCTGCTTTCTAATTTGTCTTCGAGGAGGATTCCTTTGCTTAGGTAGTGGATCAGCGTGTGACGCTGCCCTATAACGGATCCTGTGTCTGGAACTTTAAGGTTCATCTGGTCCACAGGGGTTAGCTCAACAACTCTCTACAGACCGTATGAATCCTCGGACACTTCACCATCGCTTGAGCTTTCTTCCCGATAGACAAACTCCCATATCAAAAAAAATTTTGAGAGCGCTTTACTTTCTGCTTTCAATTTGGTGTACAAATGCTTTCAACGGTAAAAACTTCTTTTACTCGATTGACCACCAACTGGGAGCTACTGAAGAGGCTGACCTACCCGGCCCCCAGTATGTAGGCTAAGTTAAGAGCTTGAATTATGGCTTCATACTCTGCTTCGTTGCTCTTAGCTCTTGTGGTCTTACGAAAGCGCATTCTAGTGGGTGTCTTGACCCATAGATCGAGGTCGACTTCTTTCTCTTTGAGCTCCACGTCAATGTTGATCTCCCAAAGCCCGGGTTCGATCGTTTCTTCGCTCCTGATTGACTCATCTACCTTTGGCTGCAATTTCTCCACAAAGTCTGAGGTAAAACTTTCCAGTTCATGTGACTCGATGGATTTTCGGGGTTGGTAGATAATGTCATACTCTCTCAGTTTTTCAACCCATTCCACCACCTCCTTTGAGAGCACGGTTTTAGACTATATGGTCTGTACCGATGTGGAGGAGACCATGCTAACTGTATGGACAAGAAAATACGAGCGCAGTTCCTCGGCTGCCATGTGCACGGCCGCAATAAATTAAAAGAGCAATGGCAGAAACCTGTCTTGGCGCGAAGGTCTTTTGCTGGGGTACTTCACGGGAAATTGCCTCCCGTTCTTCTTTCGTAGAAGTACTTTATTCCATGCTATTGTTGAGATTGAAACATACAGTATCAGATGCTCACCTGGCTCTGACTCGGCTATCATTTGTAGTTGTAGGAGCCGTATATTTGCCTGGGCTACTGTCAGGTATGTCTATAGCAGCTATAGGGGTCCTCCTTGTCTCCGCAGCACCTCCGAGAGCTGACATACCAATTCTGTCGCTTTGGGGACTAGCTAATCCTTTATTGCCAATCGATTCTGCAATTGGCTGATCTCTTCTCTGACCTATCATTCCATGGCCTCAAACTCGATGGGCTCTTCTTAGGTAACTTACTTTGGCTATTGGCCCAACACTAAGATCCCCATCATAGGTAGGATGATATTCTCCAAGTGAAAACCGCTCACCCCGTAAGTCATTAACCCCATGAGAAGTCGAGTATCAGAAGGTGATAAGAATCAAAAACGCGGAAAGTAAAGATACGAGGAACGAGACGTAACTCGATCTCTAATCTCAAGTAGCACCGGAGAACTAGTTCCGATACACCCCGAGAGAAGGACAAGAACACCTACGCTATGCAACTACCCTCGAGCCGCACCTGGGACTCGCAAATAGAATGATCGGGGGTGGTTTGGGGTTCAACTAGAATCCACTAGTAAACTCAAACCGTCTCAAAGGGTTTTCATTCAAAGAGAATCCACTCTTGAACATTGTCATTGACAATCAATCATTCATCATAATATCAAAACTAGCTAAGGAATAATGCTAAGCTATGGAGTATTTATAGGCCTCATTCAAGACATAAGGAAAGGCCTAAAGTACCCTTAAAATAGGTTCTAAAGACATAAGCCACGTAGGGGCATAGTAGGAATTACAAAGCAATTAAAGTCAAATTCCCGTCAAAGTTGAACAGAGGGAGGCGCCCGCCTCTGGGGGAGGCGCTCCGCCTCAGCTTGCCTAGGCGGTCCGCCTCCTTGGTCCGCCTCCAAAAGTCCCGAGAGCCATCTTCTTTTAGGCGGTCCGCCTCAATCCGTAGGCGGTCCGCCTCTTCCTGAAGCTTCTTGAAACACTTCGAAATGTGCCTCGGATGCTCTTCTTTCCATGGCGTCCCAATGTATGACCCTGAAGTGCTCTTCCTTGGCCTTGGATGGTGTTTTTGGATGGTTGCTCGATTTGGGTCTTATCATCCTCCCCTTCTTGAGAAGATTTCGTCCTCGAAATCAAGGCTTGGTCTCTCATGGCTCTATCAACTCTTCGGGGTGGCCAAGAATCTCCTCCTTTGTCCTTCTTGATCGTCACTTTGGCATAGGCTTCTTCCAAGATCTTCCCCGCCTTAGCATGGAGCTTAGAACCTACAAGCAACGACAAGCAAAAACAAGCAAACGTCCCACTTTGAAAGTAGGTTAGTGCAAGAAGTGTGGAAAACACACTCTTGTGATATAACCAAGCGTCAATAACAATCATGAATATCAAGTCTCCAAAGAGAACCATAAGCACTTGGTTAAAGATCAACATGCACTCAACAAGATAATGAGCAAAGAGGTCATGGGGAGATGGGAATTGCAAGATCAAGCTACCAAAATCCCCTTGAACCTTAAGCTCAAGATCAACACACCAACCTATCCTCGAGGTGTGATCAACATGTGGAGTGGAGTGAGTCAAATAGCCCACCCTACAAGTAGGATCAAGCACTCCACTCCCCTTCTTTAGAGCATACTTACTCACACCAAGGGATTCCTCTTCTCCTCCCATTTTATCAACTAGGCAACCCTCCTCAAAAGTCAAGCTCTCAAGGAAGGTGTTGATGATGGATTCTTCTTCATCACAACCCATACTAGCAATAGTAGGGTCACTCAAAGTACCATCTACCTCACCCACATTTTCAAGCAATGGGTTGCCTAAGGGGTCAAACCCTTCACACCATGGGGGTTCCATTTGACCACCCACCCTAGTCCGATACAAGTCATGTCCACTAATGAGAATGCCTTCAAATAATAGATTGGTAAAAACATGCATCTCACTATCATGATCGAGCATAGACAAATTATCAAGACTAGGTTCACTTGAGGGGTCATCATAGACAACCTTGTCCAATTCATGCAATTTGGACTCCTCAAGGACAAGACCATCATCACCACAACACATTGGTCCACCAAATAGAAGCATATCAATTAGGGAATGGTCAACTACCTCATCTTTCCCTATGTCAAAGGTTGGCGGTGTGTCATAGCAAAGGTCACCATCATGGTCAACTATCAATTCTACACTAGCGAGGGGTTCAATGAACAATGAGCTCACATCATGATGTGGCATAGCATCCCTCTCAACTAATGTTTCACAAGCACACTCAAGTTGACAACTAGACTCTTCACTAGTGGTATACTCACTAGATGCATCAAAAACACCAACTAGTGTTGAGTCATTACAAGACAAGTAGCTAGTAGGCTCATGAAAAGGTGAAGCAACACTTACATTTGTAGTACTTTCTTGATCACTCACAAGATTTGAAGTGTCATATGCAACTCCTCCTTCATGAAGCTCACATTGAGGCTCCAATGACTTGTCTTCAATTGTACCTACACAAGAACTTTCACAAGAAGAGATAGAAGATAAAGAAGGGTTAGAACAATGGGTGCTCTCACTCTCAATTTTTCCTTCCTCACCCCTCATCTCTCTCAATTTTACCTCATGGTCAAGTGTAGTTTGTGGTGACAATCCGCTCACATCACTCCTCAAATCCTCTCCTTTTTCCTCTCTTGGATTGCCACCGGTCACTCCCTCACTTCTCTCTATCTTTTCTCTCTCAATTGGAGTGGAGTGACTCCCATTTTCATCATGCATTGGCAAAACAATGAAATTGTTTGCCTCGGGTTCAAGTACAATGGGTGACTTGGCTTTAGCCCTTTCCCTCAACTCCTTCATGAGTTTGTAGTCATCATTCACTTGCTTGGGAGTTAGGGGTTGAAGCACGAACTTTTTTTCCTCATGCATCACCGTATAGGTGTTGGCATGGCCATTATGAACCACACGTCGATCAAATTGCCATGGCCTACCAAAGAGAAGGTGGCATGCTTGCATAGGCACAACATCGAACATGTGCTCATCCACGTAGTTCCCAATCTTGAACTTGATCAAACATTGCTTAACCACCCTCAACTCACCACACTCACTAAGCCATTGTAGCCTATAAGGATTTGGGTGCTTCAAGGTAGGTATTTTCAATTGGGTAACTAGTGTTTGGCTAATGACATTAGCACAACTTCCCGAGTCAATAATCATAGAACAAATGAGACCCATGACTCGGCATTTGGAATGAAAAAGATTCTCCCGTTGTAAGGTCTCAACATCCTCCACACACATGGCTCCTAGACTCCTCCGCACAACGAGGAAGGCAAGGGCATCATCATCTTCTTCCTCCACGGCAACAATCTCTCCAACATCTCCTTCCTCATCACCTTCTACTCCCTCTTCTTCCTCGGGTTCACTCTCTTGCTCATACACCAAATCACCAACCACAACCATGGTTCTTTTCGTGGTGCATTCCTTAGCAATATGCCCAAAGCCCTTACACTTATAACATTGAGTAGAAGTGGAAATAGGATTACTCAAGCGAGTTTTAGAGTTACCTCCCAAGTGTGGTGTAGTCTTCTCATAAGGCCCTTTCACTTCTTTGCTAGCACTTGCACTTGGAAAGTTGGCATTTGGAGTCTTCCACTCTTTTGGCTTGCTTGTAGTAGTAGGAGTGTTGTTTTTGAACTTCTCTCTTTTGAGCCAAGCCTCGGCATCAATTGCGGCTTCAAACATATCTTCAAGTGTGAGGTAATGATGCAACCTCAATTGAGAAGCTATACCATAGCTCAAGCCATTCTTGAATCGGATCATGGCTTCTTCTTCACCTTCGGTATCCATGTCCAATGCCATCCGGATCTTTTCAAATTCATCATGGTACTCATGCACCGAATTGACACCTTGTTTTAGATCATAGAGCCTCTTGAGTTGCTCTTGCCGGTACCTTGGAGTTATGTACTTGGTGTTCATAAGGCCTTTCAACTCATCCCAAGTCACATTCAAATGCAAATTCATCCTTCTCCTAGACCTCTTCATACACTCCCACCAAGTAGAAGCATAGGCCTCAAAGGTAGAAATAGCATATGTACCCTTTCGCTCCTCGGACATCTCATTGGTATCAAACACTCTTTCCATTTGTAGTACCCATTCCATGTATGCCTCCGGATCACAAGTTCCTTTGAAGGATGGAAGATTGAGCTTGACACTATTGAGGTTGTTGTTGTTGTCACGTACCCCATAGTTAGGCTCCGGTTGGCCTCCGTAATGGTCATCATGAGCAACATACTCTCTCCTCGCATTCCCTCTAGCATAGCCCATGGGTGGCCCTCGACCTCGGCCTCTACCCCTATCCACATTTCGACCCCAATGCATTTGCCTCCTAGGTTGATGAGGAACATCATACCCATAGGCCTCATCACCATACCCGAACTCCTCCTCTTCTTGAACTTCATTAATTTGTTCAAGAGGTGGGACATTCCGCAAGGGTCTTCTAAATGGAGCATTTACTTGGGGATTGCCCAAGTTGAGGGGATTGCCCTCTTGTCGGGGATTGCCCAACCCACGCTCTCGTAGAGCTTCAACTTTGCTTTGTTCATACCTCTTGTTTAGCTCAACAAAGTGTCCGGGAGTCATAGGAGTGCTATGACTCGTTCCTTCTCCGGATTCAATTTGGACGCTCGGGGTCCTCCTCTCACCGGTCTCAACTTGGTTCCTCTCGACGGACTCAAGTCTCAAAGTGATATCTTCCAACTTGGCTATAACGGTAGCCATAAAGTTCTTCATAGGATCATCTCCATCGTTTGCCATGGTACCTACAAAAAGCAACAAACGTTAGCAAAATTCCTCACCCGCTCCCTTACAATTGTTTCACTCGGCTCGCTCGTGTTTAGTGGGGGATGGATATTTCACACAAGTTTGAGTCTAAAAGCTTCAAGTAGTTGACCAACGAACCACAACTCAATCACTCAACTTATCAAGTCCAAATGCGCTCCGGGGCGAGTGGAGTTAATGGGACTCGATTGGAACGATAGGCACTTTAATTGAGGACTTGAATCAAAAGATACTACGGATCTTCTTTGAATTCTAGTCTCCTTTCTATGGCACGATGATCCTAATAGCTCAAAGTAATTAGCACTAATCGAGTAGGATTATACTCTAATAGCACTAACCGGAAGCGATGCAAGCAACAAAACAAGAAATCCTAGAAGTTTCTACCCAATTCCCAAGCTTCAGGAAGTAGGCGCCCCGCCTCAGGAGGTGGGCGGTCCGCCCTGGGCAAACCTACAGGAGGAGGCGCTCCGCCTCTTCAGGGGAGGCGCTCCGCCTCAGGAAATCCAGAGAGCTCACAGAGCTGAGGCGCTCCGCCTCTAAATTGAGGCGCTCCGCCTCTGCAACTTTTCAGCACAGTTCAAACTCGTTTCAAGTCGATTTCCAAGCCTCAAATCCGATGTTTCCGACTTGTTTTCACAATCCAAGGATACCCAAAGTTGCTTTTGGTCACTAAGATCAAACCCCAATGATTCTTAACAAACCCCAATCGAAAACAACGAATTCACCATGTTCATCTTCCTCAAGAACACAAGGGTTTATCAAAGGGTTTCAAAATGGATTGTGATTCATCAAAGTAGGTGTTATATAGGTCCAAATCCCACAAAATTGGTATCGAATCGTTTGTTTTTCAATGAAGCTCAATCCCCAATATCAAGTTTTCAATCTAACATCAATCCAACCCAAGAATCAAGCCAAAATTCATCAAGAACAAGTTCATCAAGGGTTTAAGGGCAATTGGGGTTTCAATTTTTCAAACTCCACCAAATCCAACAATTTTGGTACCCAAGTAACGGGGATTCATCCACGATCAAGAATCTATAACACCCATATCAAAAATCATCCAAACCAACAAGATACACCAAATTTTTAGATTTTTCAATTTTTCAATTTTTTTGTAATTTTCTTCTTTCAATAACAAGAACAAGAAAATAAAGATAGGAATCGACCTAGGCACGAAGAATCAAGGGTCGGGGGTTTGTAGAAACAAAACCCGAGCCTTGCTCTGATACCAAGATGATAAGAATCAAAAACGCGGAAAGTAAAGATACGAGGAACGAGACGTAACTCGATCTCTAATCTCAAGTAGCACCGGAGAACTAGTTCCGATACACCCCGAGAGAAGGACAAGAACACCTACGCTATGCAACTACCCTCGAGCCGCACCTGGGACTCGCAAATAGAATGATCGGGGGTGGTTTGGGGTTCAACTAGAATCCACTAGTAAACTCAAACCGTCTCAAAGGGTTTTCATTCAAAGAGAATCCACTCTTGAACATTGTCATTGACAATCAATCATTCATCATAATATCAAAACTAGCTAAGGAATAATGCTAAGCTATGGAGTATTTATAGGCCTCATTCAAGACATAAGGAAAGGCCTAAAGTACCCTTAAAATAGGTTCTAAAGACATAAGCCACGTAGGGGCATAGTAGGAATTACAAAGCAATTAAAGTCAAATTCCCGTCAAAGTTGAACAGAGGGAGGCGCCCGCCTCTGGGGGAGGCGCTCCGCCTCAGCTTGCCTAGGCGGTCCGCCTCCTTGGTCCGCCTCCAAAAGTCCCGAGAGCCATCTTCTTTTAGGCGGTCCGCCTCAATCCGTAGGCGGTCCGCCTCTTCCTGAAGCTTCTTGAAACACTTCGAAATGTGCCTCGGATGCTCTTCTTTCCATGGCGTCCCAATGTATGACCCTGAAGTGCTCTTCCTTGGCCTTGGATGGTGTTTTTGGATGGTTGCTCGATTTGGGTCTTATCAGAAGGCTTCATGAAGTGTTAAGGGTATTCCCTTAACACTATGTATCCAAGGCCATCCCAAGATGACATCATAAAACAGGTTGCAGTTCAGCACCTGGAAGGGAGTATTGCTCGTCACGCCTGGTATATGGACTGATACAGCAAGTTCCTCGATAGGTTCTTCTCGACAGCCACTGAAGCTAACTATATTCCGAGGACTTTAAGCTACTTGGTAGCGCTGACATGTATTCTGCAACATATCCATCCAAATAATATTCACTCTACTCCCCGGATCGATTGGAGCGTGCTGGATGCGAAGGTCGGACACGTCTATGGAAATGACGAGGTCGCTCTGGTGCTCTCTTTCTTTCTCTGGGCTGAACGGGATTGGGTTGAGAAATTCCCCTGACTCTGTTGTCCCCAGGGCTGTGGATGGTTCCTGAACCGTGAAGATTGCATTGATGGTCCTTAAGTTTTCAGAGTCTGGCGCTCTCGAATACCATGGTCCTTATTCAATCTTGTCTTGGAGGTGTCCTTCTTTCAATAGATACTCGATTTTGTTCATTAGGGTCTTACAATCAACCATCGCATGGCCATCGTTGCGCTGAAAATCACAATAGGGCGTTGCCTTTCTCCCTGTTGCTCCTTCTATGGTAGGCGGCCATCCGACCCCTGGACCCAGTTTCCAAAGTGATTGGCAACTAGATCCACATCGTTGACTTGCAAACAAAAATCTCTGAAGCTACGGGACTCTATCCGCTTTTCTGGGGACCAAGATCCCCGGGAATTACTATGCTTTCTGATTCCCTCCAGGTTCTGGGTTTTTTCTGTTTTTTTCCCTCCTACCCCCCTCACTTTCTAGGGAGGGACTCCATGCTCTCTTCCTTCACGCAGCTTTGGGGTCTTGGGAATGGTCTATTTCCAAGTGAAGCTTTTTGCAGTATACCTCTGAAGCAATGCGCTCCATATTGTCACAGGATGTTGAGTTAAACTCCAGTGCAATTCCCTGGTGGCTAACAACAACCCCTTTGAGTTTAGAATTTTGCCGAAGGCTACCACAACAACATTATCGGGGACTGGAGAAAGCTCCATGCGTTCCCGCTGAAACCTGTCAAGGTAGTCATTCTGTAGTTTGTCATCACACTGACGGATCTCGAAGATGTCCTCCATGTGCTTCTCCCGCTCATGGGACCAGAATGCGCATTCTTAAATAGGTCCGGTATCTAAGTGAATGATTTGATAGAGCCCATTGATAGCTGGGTGTACCAAGCAAAGGCACTTTTAATCTGAGTTTAGCCAAAATTCTTTACAAGAGCAGACTAAATTTCTTCCACGATGATCTCGTTACTCTTTATAGCAAAACAGTATGCTCATCCGGATTATTTCGTCATACTTAAAGTTATCCGGCAGACGAAAGTTCTTTGAAATACGGACCGGTGCCAGTGCTTGCTTTGTAAGCATGCTTATAAAATTTCTTCTCATTCATTGTGGTAACTGGGGTGGAGTACCCGGCACATTACCAATCCATTTGTGGGTGGCCTTCATCTTATTCATGAGGTCTTGAATAACAGGCGCTCCCTTAAGGTCTTGATTATTGATTGGTGATGATCCTTCAGGGCGGCATCCATGTTTAGCCTGCGGTTAGGGACGGATGCTGCTGTATGGTATGTGGGCACTGGTCCTCGTGGGGATGCTGTCTTCTAAGATAATCCAGCAAACATCGCTCCTAATTTATGAGATATCCCTTCGACCATGTTGTACGAGTTCCGCTTTGCTTGTTCAGACATAATGTTGTAGAGATTAACAAGAAAGCCTCTTAATTCAGAATTACATTCCGGCAGTTGGTCACCTTCCCCATCGTTGGCAATATGGATTGGCTCCTGGGAAGGGTCTTTTGATTGTTCAACGAGATCCTTAGGCTGCACGCTGGAATCATTGGGATCCTTCACGGATTAATCTATTGCGTTTGTAGTGCTTTTCGGAACGTTCCTACTATCATCATGCATTATTGTGCCTTTTCCCTCGTAGAATACCCACAATTTCCTAGGCCCTACGGTGGGGGCCAAACTGTTTAGGCCTAAAATCGGTCGGCTAGGTTAAAAAATTAATTTAGAATGAGGTCACAAGCAATACAATAAAAACGATGGAAAAGTAAATGAGTAAAAGAGAGAAATAATGAGCAAGAAAAGTAAAGTAGTCTTATTCTTTGAGAATAGCCGGATTCTGTGGTGAATTGCTATGTTGTACAATATAATGTAAGGAGGGGTATTTATAGTATTGGATACCCTGTCCTAATTAAGGTAAAATACAAAGACTAATAAGGCTATGGGCCTATAACTGAAGGTGGTGGTGTATACGGATACCTAACTAGGAGACTGTAACCCATAGGCAGCACGATGTATGCCCTTCGTCTTACGCCTGTACTGCCTAATCAATCCTAACTCGTAGTGTATATTGTATTTCAGGCGTGAGAAGAAGATACGACATACAAGGCCATCTTAATTTGGGTCAATTGAAGCGTGTTATGGATGCTAAGCATGTCACAATGAAGCATCATCAAGAACAACTTCAAAGCTATATGAGTTGAAGCAAAGTCCTAATGTTGTGGAGAAATACTTTGATGACTTTGAGAAGATCTGAATGGCTCTTGATACGGAAGAAGATGATGAGCAAGCTATTATCCGATTCAAGAATGAACTGAACCGAGACATCTCATCACAAATGAGGTTGCTTACTTACTACATACTTGAAGAGGTTGTTCTAAGATTTTCTTGGAGCTAAAGTTATTTCGTTCGTTGTTGAGTTAACAAAACAATGGCATGATTCTGACCTTAGTTTCTGGACTGTGAACAAGATTGAAAAGTGTTCGTATGTGAGAATTGGAAAGTTCACTATTCCATAAAACAAAAAGGGTTAGCGTCGGTTCTAAATCTAGGTGAAAGTTTGAAAGAAGAAAGTGGATAAGGTTAAACCCTAATTCGTACCAAGGCGAGACCACTTTCACTCTGTACAGGGTAACATGTCCGAGGTTTCCAAAAGAGGAAGTGGAGGGTAGATTCTCCTAGGTTCTCTATCTTTCTTGGTGTTTGTGACATCTCGTTAGTAGATCTGATGCAATCTAAATTTCCTACAGACCATTCATTAGGAGTCAAGCTAGGAAAATTCACAATGCTCACCCACACTTGGTTTGGAAGAGAAAGATAGAAGCTTCGGGAGTGATATCAAGCGCTTGAGCACATGCGAGGGCGGATAAGGTGGAGCGTCTCAACACTCAACAACTACTCCGGAGCAAGCTTCAGGAAAGGGTGGACCGCCTCAGAAGGTGCGCACACTGCCTCCCCCACAAAACCCCTCAAAATTTGGCTAAAGTGTGGAAATTAAACCCCTCAGAACTTTGCCTAGCGGGACCGCCCCTGAGACCAGGCAGACCGCCTTTGACTGGGAGGCTTCTCAGGATTTTCTTGAGGCGGGGCACCAGAATCTTGAGGCGGGGCGTCTCTCCCTGTTTTGGACATGATAGATTTTTAGTTAGTTTTATGACTATTTCCTATTTTTACCTTACGTGGTTTTTGATGTTTTGACCCAACTTTTGTGCTTTTAAGACATTTACTATTATGTAAAGATGTCCAATAAATACCTCCCTTAGGGTATTATTTGATTAGTTAACCTAGTTTAGTTTTGAATAGAGAAAAAAAAGAAAGAGAGGCATTTCCTTCTTTGTAGAAGCTTGCAGCTTCATGTATCTCTTTAAACTTGGAATACATGGAGACCATGCTAGTATGATTCCTTGAGTGGTTGGTGCAAGCTAAATCCGAGGATGAAGCTAAGCAACCAAGAGACAACTGCGGAAAACAAGATAGAAGCTTGACACAACTTTTCTTGCTTGAACGGACCCGAGGAACTGGTCTTGGTACGATTCAAGTAGAAGGAAAGAGCACCTAAGCTATGCAGCAATTTCCAAGAGAACAATGCCTCTTGCAAACTGACTAATCACAGAGGAATTGTTCAATCGGATGCACCGAAAGCCACAAGTTCCGAAGAACCCCATTGGGTTTGCTTACATTTGAGACAAAAGAGAAAGTGCTCGTGGATACTCTCATTCAATATTCAATAATTAAAATCTAGGTACTTACAAATGAAATGTAAAGGAGTTTATATAGACTATTCTAGGGACAAAATAGTAAAACGGTCACAGACGACCAATAAGAATAAGCCACGCAGTGGCTGACTAAACTAAGTGTTCGATTACTTGAATTCGAACACTCTAAATTCGAACGCACTCCCTTCGGTTACATTCAATGCCTGGCGTCGAAGTGAAGTGCTCGGTTGCTTTGAGCACATGAGCTCGAACACTTGAACTCGACGCTCTTCCTTCGGTTGGTTGTTTGTTCAGCGTCGACATTGAGTGTTCGGCTGCTTTTAGCTTCGGGCTCGAACTCGACCCTTCAGTCGCTCATTGATCGGCTAATCTTCATAGTTCGAACACTTTCTTCTTCGAGCTCAAGCTTGATCGTTGAGCATCAATAATTTGTGTCCGGTCTCATAGCTTCTGAATTAGCCCGATCACTTGTCAGCTTGCTCGATGGATTTCCATTATTGTTGCTCGGTGATGTAGTCTTCGTTATATTCCATTCCAGCCACACTATTTAGTCATGGGCATCATGTGACTCCTCGGACAGGCTCCATGTGAACGGCCTCGATGACTCTAACAGATAATAGCCAATTTAGATTGCATCATTCTCCCCTTCTTGAAAGGATTTCGTCCTCAAAATTGCGCCATCCTCTGCCTCGGGTTCACAACAACAGATCTTTATCGCCACAGCCTCTTCATCGACTTCATTCGTCCTCGACTTTGGTTCCTGCAAAACACGAACATGAATGAGTAGAGGTAATCTCCAAGCCTTAATGAGACAACAACAGAGTTTTCCCACCAGCTTGTTTCCATGAGTGGGTATTCGAGCACTACCAAACCCTCCTCGGGCGATATTATTATTAGCCCGGGCTTTAGCAAGCCAAAAGATAAGCATGAGCCAAGAAAACATACCGTCCTCATTGAGTTTACAAGTTTCGATCGCATACCACAAGAATCTTCATGGGGTGTCGTTCCAGTATCTCTTCAGTTGTGCTAATTTCAAACATTTGGAATACTCTCCATTGTTAAGCACAACACAAGTAAAATTGTTCGAACAAAACCTCAGGAATTTTATACTATTCAACCTCAAAAACATCACGTCAAGTAAATTATCGTTAAGATCAATTCCGAGGTCAATTATCAGTGAGCTCAATATATCAAGTTTGACACTAAAGTGTCCTATTAAGCCCTCGGAGTGAGCCTCTCGAACCAATAGCTCTCTCCAAATTGACACTGGTACACAAATCCTTCTCTGGTTAACAAGATAGCCATCGTTCCATTGATATTTTCCAACCCATGGACCACTCACGAAAGCGACTCGGATGCCCTTAAGATTGGGATCGAGTTCAGGCATCAACTCGACGCCTTCGAACCCCACCAGTCTCGAAGTGAGAGTGGTCGTTAAGACAAATTGTCTTAGTAGCACATCGGCCACAACATGATCGGACACCTCATCATAGGCAAACAAATAGTAGAGAAAAGTACTGCCTAGAAAAACTTCATCAACGGGGTCAACATTAAAGCAGATTATTTCAGACTTTTGGAGTTTTTTCCATAAGTGGAAATGACATTAGAGGCCAACCCTTGTCATTCACTACAGATCTCAACTGATCCCATTGGTTCGAAACACTATGACATACAAACCATGACTGTCCAAATCGCAAGTCACACGTTCGGAGCGGATACACATCACAACAGACCATTTCAATGTACTCTCCTCGGGTCACCAACACTTTGACTCTCTTCTCAACCTTATACCCATCATAGAGATATGGACATCTTCTTCTTTCCGAGGTAAAGTGTAGAATATCAACCACTTCGGGAGAAATAAATATCGTTTCACACAAGCCATCCAGCTCTAGTTCAAAGCGCTCATAGAAAAAAAATTCACCTTTAACTGGTGGAACCTCGGGTTCAGCACTGCAGCTTGGGAATTGCCCAAAGCTTGCTTTCTACGGTCGGTTGCATCCTTCGGATTAAGTATTGCAACTTGGGGATCGCCCAAGTATTGTATTCCAGCTCGGAGATTGCCCAAGTATTTTTTTTCAACTCGGGGAATGCCCAAGTTTGATACACCTCGGGGATTCCCCAAGTTTTGTTGTTCGGTCGGGGGGTTGCCCACAGCCTCTCTTTGATTGGCTTCGTTTCTCAACCGTTCCTGACGAGCCAAACAATTATTTTGCTTTGAGGTCACACTAGCAAAATTGCTAATTTTGATCCCGAGCTCCCTTTGAGTTCCCGGGACCCTTCCTTGCTCAAGGTTAGCGATTCGGGCTCCCACATCTTAAATTTCAGCTCCGAGCCCTCTTAGTTCGGCCATAAGATCGGCCACAGTGACCTTAGGCTCGTTTCCCATCATTTGTCCTTTTTAAGCCATAAAACTGTACAAATCAATGACAAGAAGTGTTCGGTTAGAAATCACCTCATATACTCCCTCACCTTTTATTGGGTGGCGCTCGGGTCCACTCAATTTGTGTGTTCGATTTTAGTCACTCAATGAACTTGTTACCAATGGCTTCGTCGGATTGACTAATGTCCTGTAAGATCCTTCAAGTTCGACAATAGTCATTGACTCTTCGGGAAGAGTGAAGTGATGGTCGACTCAATGGAACGGACGCTGTTTTTGCTACGTTCGGGAAGTCAAAGAATTTTCTACAAAAGTTTGGACTTCGGTCAGCCCTCGCACGAATTCCTACAAGCTCAAACAAATTAGTACGACCTCGAGTAGAAAAGTTACTCTAGAGATCCACTAACGAGAATTTCGATGACAAGAAAAGTGAAAACCTAGGAGATTTTACCCTTCGATTCCTCCTTCGGAGTCTTTCGATCACACCAACTTTTGTACGGACAAAGTGATCCCTCCTTGGTACGGATAGGGTTTAACCTTATCCACTTTTTCTTTTCTAGCCGACAAAATTTCACCTGGGGTTTGAATGTAAAAATTTTACCCTTTTTTCTTCAATGGAACAGTGAACTTCTTACTCCATGTACAGACAAAATTTTTTTTACTTTGTTCACTGACCACGATTCAACAGACTTCGGGTTGTTTTTCTTCTCCAGTAACTACCAATGTCGGAGGAAATCAGTTCCGAGAATCGAGCTAAGAACACAGCTCGCTTTGTCCATACACCGTTATAATGTAACAATTTTCTGGCATACGGACGGTTATTCAAACAGTGGAACTTCGATTTTCAGCTCAAAAACTCAACCCATATCATGTTGTAACCACCAGTGTTCGATAACAACCACCAAAACACGACTGGGGTTTGTAACAACACTAATATCATGATAAAACAACCCAAAATTGACGAAAAATCCTAGTCGACAAATAGTGTACGACAGGTACCCATTTGAAGCTTCAGACAATGGTGAACAAGAATCAATGGTTGTTTAATTCAAACAACCAACAATCAAATCAAAATTTTTGATTTTTTTCTTTTCTACTTTTTTTTTTTTTGTAATAACAAACACCAATAGTAACACAAGATAATAACAAGAACACAAAACGGAAAATAAAGACACAAACGCACGAAAATAAAGATAACGTCGAACAGGATTTGGGGTTGTAGAAACAAGCCCAACCATGCTCTGCTACCAAGATGGTGCTAGCTAAATCCGAGGATGAAGTTAAGCAACTGAGAAACAACAGCAGAAAACAAGATAGAAGCTTGACACAAATTTTCTTGCTTGAACGACACCGGGAATTGGTCTCGGTACGATTCAAGTAGAAGGAAAGAGCACCTAAGCTATGAAACAATCCTCAAGAGATTAATGCCTCTTGCAAACTGAATGATCAAAGAGGAATTGTTCAATCGGATTCACCGAAAGCCACAAGTTCCGAAGAACCCCATCGGGTTTGCTCACTTCTGAGACAAAAGAGAAAGTGCTCACGGCTACTATCATTCAATATTCAATATTCAATAATCAAAATCTAGGTACTTACAAATGAAATGTAAAGGAGTGTATATCGACTATTCTAGGGACAAAATAGTAAAACGGTCAGAGACGACCAATAAGAATAAGCCATACAGTGGCTGACTAAACTAAGTGTTCGATTATTCGAATTCGAACACTCTCAATTCGAACGTACTCCCTTCGGTTACTTTCAATGCGTGGCGTCGAAGTGAGGTGTTCGGTTGCTTCCTTGATTCGAACACATGAGCTCGAACACTTGAACTCGACGCTCTTGCTTTGGTAGGTTGTTTGTTCAGCGTCGACGTTGAGTGTTCGGCTGCTTTTAACTTCGGGCTCGAACTCGACCCTTCGGTCACTCATTGATCGGCCAATCTTCATAGTTCGGACACTTTCTTCTTCGAGCTCAAGCTTTATCATTGAGCATCCATAATTTGTGTCCTGTCTCATAGCTTCTGAATTAGCACGATTACTTGTCAGCTCGCTCGATGGATTTCCATTATTTTTGCTCGGTGAGGCAGTCTTCGTTATATTCCATTCAGGCCACACTATTTGGTCATGGGCATCATGTGACTCCTCGGCCAGGCTCCATGTGAACGGCCTCGATTACTCTAACAGATAGTAGCCAATTTGGATTACATCAGTGGTTCGAGTCTCTCTTTCTCCCTTGGAATCAATCTACATATGTGAGTTTAATACATTCTTTCTTCTTGTTTCTATCCTTCCAAGTCCTTTCTTGTTGAATTCTTGATTCGCATCTTTAATTGCTTCCGCATATTTTATATTGCATCAGTTGGTATAAGAGCACGACTAGATTTTGTTCTTACAAACCATCGTCCCGTTCATCGTGCCTAGTATCTTTAGTTATTGTTGTTCTTCTTTGTTATTTTTCTTGAGAAAAGAAAAAGAAGAAAAAAATTGAATAAGTCACAAAAAAGTTCATAGAACAACTTGGGTTTGAATACCCAATAAATGAAAGTTATTGAGGATTGTTCTATATTGTTTTCCCGTTCTTTTGGTACATAATATCTTGACTTGGTGTTGTGATTCAAAACTTAAAGAATCAAAACCCCTATTTTTGAAACCCTTGAAAAAATTTGCCTCAAATAAAAATCAAAGCTTGTTGCTGTTTGTTTGGATTTGAAAACCATTGAGGATTGTTAAGAATCATCGAATAAACCTTTGGGTACCTCTGGATTTGAGAATTTACTCGGAATTGTTAGAAAAATTTGGTGAAAAAGGGGCAAAACCCGTTGTTGAAAAGCTGCAGGAACCAGCTTTGGGTGGACCACCTACCCTTTTGGGCGCAGCACCTCAACTTTTGCCCACTCTCTGAAGTTTCTAAGCGGACCCCCTAGACTCAGGGGCAGGGCACCTCAGCCTGTTTGGGCAACCGGGTAGTTTTTCATCTAGGATTTTGTTGTTCTTTGTTTCCGTACTTCTTAGTTAGTATTTCTTGGGTAATTGTCCTACTCTATTGACACTAATTATTTACCGTTTTTGGCTAACTCGTGCATATTGGAAACTTGATTTTAAGATGATTCATAGAAAGTTCTTTTGCTTTAACTTCTCACTTAAATAGCCGTCTGTCCATAGACTCATATTAACTCTATTTCGAATCAATACTTGGACGTATTAGTTGGTGATCTTACTACCTTGGTTCCTAAGAGATTAACGCAGTCTTAGAGTGGAAAAAGGCTTGAGTGGTGAGTACAATAGAGTGTTGTCACAAAAGCCATTGACCTTGAGTGTATGCACGAGCGGAAAAAAAATTGAGTGTTCATATATTAAGTGATACACGTGAGGAAGTGAATTTGTGAGGTCCTTATCTCTTTGTTGTTGCAACTATGTCCTTGGATGATGTTTATGGAGGTTATGACTCCTGTGGAGATGATGGGAGTTGTTGAATATGGTGGAGACTATGGTTCCTATGATGATGATGATGGGATTTGCTCTGATGATTCAGGAAACCATGACTCCTATAGTGATGAAGTAGATTACTATGATGATCATGAGGCTTATGATGACTATAGAGCTTATGGAGATAAATATGAAGATTCTTATGCTTCTAGTCAAGAAGTGGAAGATAGTGACGCTCCAAGGTAAAGTGTACCTACTTACTGTTCTTGTGATGAACTTGAAAATATAGATAGTGACATAGAGGGAATTGATGATGCAGAGCAAATCGTGCCAAGACACTTTCCAACACTTTCCGACATGTGCCAAGCCTGGAAGATACAAAGGACTTGAAGTCAAGGGCTTTGGAAGTGTTCCGGATGGTTTCAACATTAGGCCCCACGCCTAAGGAGGAGGAAGAAGGCCCAGCACAGCTAGGCGCCCCGCTTAGCCCAGGCGCCCCGCCTAGGAAGCTTACTGCCTAAGAATGGCATGGCACCCAGGCGCCCCACCTGCCTAGGCGCCCCAGCCCAGGCGCCCGCCTAGCCCAGGCGCCCCGCCTAGCTCCAGGCGCCCCGCCTGGACTCAGCATAAGCCAGGCGCCCCACCTAGCCCAGGCGCCCCTCCCAGTTCGCAGATTTAGTAGACTTTTACTATTTTGCCCTACGTGGCTTATTTGTTGAACCTTATTAGTAAGGGTAGTTAAGTCTTTGTGTAAGCTTGGGAAACACTATAAATAGCCAAGCCTAGCTTATTTACACTTAGTTTATGTTGAATGATGAATTGAATATTGTAAAGAGTGGATTCTCTTTGGGTTTATGAAAACCAACCTTAGTTGGGACTTGTTACTTCTAGTGGATTCTAGTTGCCTAACAACCCCGCCCCGATCATTCTACTTGCGGGTCCTAGTTGGCTCGAGGGTAGTTGCATAGCGTAGGTGTTCTTGTCCTTCTCCCGGGGTGTATCGGAACAAGTTCTCCGTTGCTACTTGGGATTAGAGATCGAGTTACGTCTCGTTCTTTATCCTTTTATCTTTTCCGCGTTTTCCCTACATCATTTGGTATCAGAGCAAGGCTCGGGTTTTGTTTCTACAAACCCCCGACCCTTGGTTCTTCGTGCCTAGTATCTATCCTTTTAGTTTTCTTGTTGTTGAAGTTATTGAAAGAAGAAAATTACAAAAAAATTGAAAAATTGAAAAATCCAAAAATTGGGTGTATCTTGTTGGTTTGGATGATTTATGATATGGGTGTTATAGATTCTTGATCGTGGATGAATTCCCGTTACTTGGATACCAAAATTGTTTGGATTGGTGGAGTTTGAAAATTTGAAACCCCAAAACCCCTTAAACCCTTGAAGAACTTGTTCTTGATGATTTTGGCTTGATTCTTGGGTTGGATTGATGTTTGATTGAAACTTGATATTGGGGATTGAACTTCATTGAAAAACAAACGATTTGATACCAATTTTGTGGGATTTGAGTATGTATAACACCAAGTTTGATGAATCACAATCCATTTTGAAAACCCTTTGAAAAACCCCCTTGTTCTTGAGTTCTTGACATTGAATCTTGAAATTGATTGATTGTTTGGATGTTAATGTGATTGGGGTTTGTTAAGGAAGATCAAAAACAACTTTGGGTATCATTGGATTGTGAAAACAAGTTGAAAACATCGGATTTGGAGCTTGAAAATCGACTTGAAACGAGTTTGGAACGAGTTGGGAAAGGCTTCAGGCCAGGCGCCCCGCCTGACTTGGCTACTGCCTAAGTATCAGGCGCCCCGCCTAGACCCAGGCGCCCCGCCTGGAACACTGCACAGTTAGGCGCCCCACCTGAGTTTCAGGCGCCCCTCCTGAGTGCTGAAAGTGTTGTTTCGGGTAGATTTTCATAGGCATTTCCCTTTGTCTGATAACATAACATCTAGTTGGTGCTACTTTGAGTAACCGTTCTACTTGAATAGTGCTAACCTTTTAATTGCTATTAGGATCATCGTGCCTAGAAAGGAGACTAGAATTCAAAGAAGATCCGTAGTATCTTTTGGTTCAAGTCCTCACTTCAAATTGCTTAGCGTTCATCGAGTCATATTAACTCCACTCGCCCCGGAGTACAATTGGCTTGTGAATAGTTGGTTGGGTTGAGGATTGATAGTCAACTACTTGAAGCTTTTGGTAACAAGTCCGAGTGAAATATCCACCACCACCCCCAAAAGAGTGATCCGAGTGAACTCAAGTGAGGGAGTGGGTGAGGTCTTTTACTAACGTTTGTTGCTTCTTTGTAGGTACAATGGCAAACGATGGAGATGATCCCATGAAGCATTTCATGGCCACCATTATGGCTAAATTGGAGGATATCTCATTGAGACTTGAAACCGTCGAGAGGAATCAAGTTGAGACCGGTGAGAGGAGGACCCCGAGTGTCCAAATTGAATCCGGAGAGGGCACGAGTCATAGCACCCCTATGACTCCCGGACACTTTGTTGAGCTAAACAAGAGGTATGAACAAAGCAAAGTTGAAGCTCTACGAGACCGTGGGTTGGGCAATACCCAACATGAGAGCAATCCTCTCAACTTGGGCAATCCCCAAGGAAATGCTCCACTTCGAAGACCCGTTAGGTTTGTCCCACCTCTTGAGCAAGTTGTTGAGGCTCAAGAAGAGGAGGAAGCCGAGTATGGTGATGAGGCCTATGGGTATGATGCTCCTTATCACCATAGGAGGCCAATGAATTGGGGTCGAAATATGGATCGGGGTAGAGGCCGAGGTCGAGGGCCACCCATGAGATTTGATGGAAGGAATGCTAGGAGAGAATATGTTGCTCATGATGACCACTATGGAGGCCAACCGGAGCCTAACTATGGGGTGCGTGACAACAACAACAATCTCAATAGTGTGAAGCTTAATCTTCCATCCTTTAAGGGAGCTTATGATCCGGAGGCATATATGGAATGGGTTCTACTTATAGAGAGAGTGTTTGACACAAATGAGATGACCGATGAGAAGAAAGGTACTTATGCTATTTCATCCTTTGAGTCTTATGCTTCTACTTGGTGGGAATCCATAAAGAGAACAAGAAGAAGAGCGGGTGTGCATGTGAATGTGACATGGAATGAATTGAAGGCCCTCATGAATACCAAGTATGTGACTCCTAGATATCGACAAGAGCAACTCAAGAAGCTCTATGATCTAAAGCAAGGTGTCAAGACGGTTCATGAGTACTATGATGAGTTTGAGAAGACCCGATTGGCCTTAGATATGGAGACCGAGGATGAAGAGCAAGCCATGATCCGTTTCAAAAATGGTTTGAGCTATGGTATAGCTTCTCAATTGAGGTTGCATTCTTATCCTTCACTTCAAGATCTATTGGAAGCCGCTATTGAAGCCGAGCAATGGCTTAAGGGAGAAAAGTCCACCCGTTACAAGAGTAGCACTCCTACTCCCATGAACCAACCAAAAGAGTGGAAGACTCCAAACGCAAGCTTTCCAAGTGCCAATGCTAGCAAAGAAGTGAAGAAGCCATATGAGAAGACTACTCCACCTTTGGAAGGTACTTCTAAAACTCGCTTGAGTAATCCTATTTCTACTTCTACTCAATGTTATAAGTGCAAGGGCTATGGGCATATTGCTAAAGAATGTTCCACAAAACGAAACATGGTTGTGGTTGGCAATTTAGTGTATGAACAAGAAAGTGAGTCCGAAAATGGAGAAGTAGAGGGGGATGAGGAAGTTGATTGTGAGGAGGCCGTAGAAGAGGATGATGGCCTTCAAATGTTCTTGGTGGTTAGGAGAAGCTTGAGTACCATTGTTATGGAAGAGGAGGTGGAAAATGATCAAAGGGAAAACCTCTTTCATGCTAGGTGCCGAGTGATGGGCCAAGTATGTTCAATGGTTGTTGATTCGGGGAGTTGTACTAACATAGTGAGCCAAACCTTGATTTCCCAATTGAAGTTACCCACTCTAAAGCATCCAAAACCATATCGTTTACAATGGCTTAGCGAATGTGGTGAACTAAAGGTGGTGAAACAAGCGTTGATTGAGTTTAGCATTGGAAGCTATAAGGATAAGATCATGTTTGATGTGGTCCCGATGCAAGCATGCCATTTATTGTTTGGGAGACCATGGCAACATGATAGGTGTGTAATGCATGATGGCCGGACCAACTCCTATATGGTCAAGCAAGATGGGAGAAAGTATGTGCTTAGACCTTTGACTCCAAGGCAAGTGAGGGAAGACTATAAACGAATGAAGGAGTTGAGGGAAGCGGCTAAAGCAAAGTTACCCATTGCACTTGAACCCGAGGCAAACAATCTTATTGTTTTGCCAATGCATGATGAAAATGAGAGTCACTCCACTTCAAATGAGAGAGAAAAGATAGAGAGAAGTGAGGGAGTGACCGGTGACAATCCAAGAGAGGGAAAAGGAGAGGCTTTGAGGAGTGATGTGAAGGGATTGTCACCACAAACTACACTTGACCATGAGGTAAAATTGAGAGAGATGAGAGGTGAGGAAGGAAAAATTGAGAGTGAGAGCACCCATTGTTCTAACCCTTCTTTATCTTCTATCTCTTCTTGTGAAAGCTCTTGTGTAGGTACATTTGAAGACAAGTCATTGGAGCCTCAATGCGAGCTTCATGAAGGAGGAGTTGCATATGACACTTCAAACCTTGTGAGTGATCAAGGAAGTACTACAAATGTAAGTGTTGCTTCACCTTTTCATGAACCCCCTAGCTACTTGTCTTGTATTGACTCAACACTAGTTGGAGCTTGTGATGCATCTAGTGGATATGCCACTAGTGAAGAATCTAGTTGTCAACTTGTGTGTGCTTGTGAAACACTAGTTGGAAGGGATTTTATGCCACATCATGATGTGAGCTCATTGTTCATTGAACCCCTCCCTAGTGTAGATTTGATAGTTGACCATGATTGTGACCTTTGCTATGACACACCGCCAACCTTTGACATAGGGAAAGATGAGGTAGTTGACCATTCCCTAATTGATATGCTTCTATTTGGTGGACCAATGTGTTGTGGTAAGGATGGTCTTGACCTTGAGGAGTCCAAATTGCATGAATTGGACAAGGTTGTCTACGATGACTCCTCAAGTGAACCTAGTCTTGATAACTTGTCTATGCTTGATCATGAAAGTGAGATGCATGTTTATACTAATCCATTGTTTGAAGGCATTCTCATTAGTGGTAATGACTTGTATCGGACTAGGGTGAATAGCAAATTGGAACCCCCATGGTGTGAAGGAATTGATTCCTTAGGCAACCCATTGTTTGAGAATTTGGGTGAGGTAGATGGTTCTTTGAGTGACCCTACTATTGCTAGTTGGGGTTATGATGAAGAAGAATCTATCATCAATGCCTTCCTTGAGAGCTTGTCTTTTGAGAAGGGTTGCTTAGGTGATGAAATGGGAGGTGAAAGGGAATCCCTTGGTGTGAGTAAGTATGCTCTAAAGAAGGGGAGTGGAGTACTTGATGTTACTTGCATGTTGGGTTACTTGACTCACTCCACTCCACACGTTGATCACACCTCAAGGATAAATTGGTTTGTTGATCTTGAACTCAAAGTTCAAGGGGATTTTGATAGCTTGATCTTGCATTTTTCATATCCCCATGGCTTATATGATCTCTATTGTGTTAGGTGCATGATGATCTTTAATCAAGTACTTTTTGTTCTCTTTGGAGACTTGATATTTGTGCTTTTAATTGATGCTTGGTTATATCACAAGAGTGTGTTTTCCACACTTCTTGCACTAACCTACTTTCAAAGTAGGAGTTCTTGTGTTTGCTTGACGTTGCTTGTAGGTTCTAAGCTCCATGTTAAAGCAAGGGAGATCTTGGAAGAGACCTATGTCAAGGTGACGATCAAGAGTTACAAAGGAGGAGAGCATTGGGCACCCCTGAGAGATGATGCCATGAACATGAATGCATTGATTTCGAGGACGAAATCTCTTCAAGAAGGGGAGGATGATGCAGAGCAAATCGTGCCAAGACACTTTCCAACACTTTCCGACATGTGCCAAGCCTGGAAGATACAAAGGACTTGAAGTCAAGGGCTTTGGAAGTGTTCCGGATGGTTTCAACATTAGGCCCCACGCCTAAGGAGGAGGAAGAAGGCCCAGCACAGCTAGGCGCCCCGCCTAGCCCAGGCGCCCCGCCTAGGAAGCTTACTGCCTAAGAATGGCATGGCACCCAGGCGCCCCACCTGCCTAGGCGCCCCAGCCCAGGCGCCCGCCTAGCCCAGGCGCCCCGCCTAGCTCCAGGCGCCCCGCCTGGACTCAGCATAAGCCAGGCGCCCCACCTAGCCCAGGCGCCCCTCCCAGTTCGCAGATTTAGTAGACTTTTACTATTTTGCCCTACGTGGCTTATTTGTTGAACCTTATTAGTAAGGGTAGTTAAGTCTTTGTGTAAGCTTGGGAAACACTATAAATAGCCAAGCCTAGCTTATTTTACACTTAGTTTATGTTGAATGATGAATTGAATATTGTAAAGAGTGGATTCTCTTTGGGTTTATGAAAACCAACCTTAGTTGGGACTTGTTACTTCTAGTGGATTCTAGTTGCCTAACAACCCCGCCCCGATCATTCTACTTGCGGGTCCTAGTTGGCTCGAGGGTAGTTGCATAGCGTAGGTGTTCTTGTCCTTCTCCTGGGGTGTATCGGAACAAGTTCTCCGTTGCTACTTGGGATTAGAGATCGAGTTACGTCTCGTTCTTTATCCTTTTATCTTTTCCGCGTTTTCCCTACATCAATTGATGATGAAGTTATTTATAGAGATTGTTCATTTGCATCTTTTTTTTGTGTTTCTAAAAATAAACAAAGGGGTAGTAGCGGTTTTTCCATTAGTTTGGGAAAAACTGGTAGTTGTTCCATGGGAAGAGGAAGGCTTATATCTTTTACTTGTGCTAAACAACTCAATGCTTCTAATTCCCATGTGAAAGGCGATTTGAGACCTAAAGTTAGAAAAAGTGTTGCTTTTGCTACAAAAGGTTTTCTTTGTTCTAACAATATCGTGAGAGGTTTGGATAGTTGTAGTAGGAGTAGTGCTATCGGCTATGGAACCAAGACGAGGGGAGGGAGTTTCTACCACACTCTTATCTCTAGGAGAAGTTCTTATGGGTTCCATGATGAGATTCTTTTCTCGACTTTCAACAACACATCTAATGTTGGAAGAGTGACGGGAAGTGGAAGCTACCCTAGCGGTATTGCTAATAGAGGAGGGATAAGGGAGACTCGAGTTGATGATTATGTTACTAATGATCATTCAAATACTTACTTGGATGAAAATCTACAACGCTGGGGATTGCGTAGGTTCGTTGTTGAGGTAAATGGGTATGGAGGAAACTTGTTCAAAATTGGTGATACCGATGGCAATTGCATTAGAACTTCTTTGGTTGATAGGCTAAGGATACCATGCCATGAGTTGGAGCATACTTATGAATATAATGGAATACGGGTTTCCAAGAAAGCCCGGGTGCTCATATCTCATAAGAATTATAAGGGTTATAAATGGTATGATATGTATCCCATGCGACATATTATGTTAGGCTAGGTTATCCATGGTTGCACAACAAGTAGTTACAATATAGTCCTAAGAGGTATGTGTATCTTGTAGGCATTAATCAAAAGCTTTATGAGTTTTTGCCTTACAGGACAAGAGGTAAGTTGTCTACTAGTGAACATTCTTGGGTTATTCAAATGAGAAAGGAGCGAGAAACTCATTCCATGGTTGAAATGGTGCATTCAAGAAGTCTTACAAGCAGAAGACTTGGTGGGACAAATTAAGTAAAGGGTTGACAACTGTCAAGAAGATGAGCCAAAACTGCAAGATTTAAAATCAACAGGTTCACCAAAGAAGAGGAGGACATCAAGTGATGATTCTCTAAGTCCTAGATTTCGGGTTGATGTTAAGATTCCACCTACTCCTGCCAAGGGCATGCTTGGGGTTTATCCCAACTTGCCCGAACATGAGAGGCAAAAGATTGAGAGGAGTAACGAAGTCACCACAATCCTCGAGTGAAAAAAAAGAGGATGTGTTGAGTGATAATAATGGGTTGTCACCACCTGATAAGGATCAAATCATGGAAGCGAATAACAAGTAATGGAAGCAATAAAGTAATCACGATAGAAGGAAAATAGGGATGGGGGAGAATAGAAATAGAAGAAAGAACGAATCAAACTAAACAATTAGATTGATTCAAAAGGGAGGAGAGACTTGAACCATTAAGCGGGAGTCACAGTAGCGGTGATCCACCATGGATTCAACATAAGAGATACATGAAGCTCAAGCTTCAACAAGAATGGCCAAGCCTATTCTATCTTCTCAATTCTATCTTCAAAACTAGCTAATGAAATTAATGACTAAGTGTGGTATTTATAGGTTCACCACACTTCTAAATGAAATGACTAAAAGCCCATAAGACAAGTTAGTGCAATAGAAATACTTAGGGCTAGAATAGGAATTACACCATAAAAACAAGTCTTCAAATGGCTCGGAAGTAGGCACCCCGCCTAGTGAAAAGAGGCGCCCCGCCTAGTGCTTTGTAGGCAAAGCAGGCGCCCCACCTACTTGGAGTAGGCGCCCCACCTACTTGGAGAGGCGCCCCACCTACTTGAAGTATGCGGTCCGCCCAAAATAGAGGCGACAAGCGATCCAGAGTCTTGCATTCTAGTAGGCAGTCCGCCTAGTGAAACAGGCGGTCCGCCCCTTCCTGGAGGTTCTTGAAACGGCTCAATATGTGTCTCCCAAGCCCCTCCTTTGAAGCCTAGGTGTTCCTCCTTCCTTGGCGCTCCTTTGAATGATCTTCAAGTCGCTTCCCCGAGCCTGTGACTTGCCTTCCTTGTGCTCTCAAGCTTGGCTCTTGATGGTTGGCGCTTTAGCTCCAATTTGCCCCGCATCATCCTCCCCTTCTTGAAAGGATTTCGTCCTCGAAATCAAACCTTCAAGCCTACATTCAAAGCAAGCACAAACAAAGCTTCCCACTACAAGAGTAGGTTAGTGCCAAAAGTGGGCCTGCACAAGCGGTGGAGCATGTGGTTTAATTCGATACAACGCGCACAAGTACGCCCACGCGAAGACAGGGCCCCGGCGCCCAGCTCAGCTGGAGAGGCCAGTGTGGGAAAACACACTTTTGTGATAGAGCCAAGCATCAATAACAATTAAAAAGCTTATGTCCCCAAAGGAAACAACAAGTACTTGACTCCAAAGGAAAATGCATCCAACACAAGAACAAGCAAAGAGATAAATAGGATATGGAACATGCAAGATATAGCAATCAAATTCCCTATGACCCCTAAGCTTATGAACAACACACCAAGCCTTCAAATCAATATTATTATAATGTGACACATTGGCTTTGGCATGCTTAACGCCCAAGGTGTGATCAACATGTGGAGTGGAGTAAAGAAAATAGTTCAATTGACAACTAACATCAAATACTCCACTTGATGCAGCTCAAAGTGCTGATCAAGGACCCGATGACAATCAACCGAGGAGATCTCCACCGAAGGCAATGACTGATCTACCGGGGAGACGAATCACTCGAAGCCAAGCTAAGCTGCTCCATGACATGCACGTACAGCTGACCATGATGGGAAGTAGCATGTGTTCGGAGAGGGAATTGCAAGGTGTTGAAACCAAGGGCCACATCTTCAAAATTGAGCCCGAGGACAAGGTTACCGAACAGCAGCTCTTGGCCCCGGGCAGCATAGAGCCGAACACAACAACATGTGTTCGATGCTAAGTCAGCGCCCGATGAGGTGTGTGTTCGAGCAGACAATCGAGAATCGAAGCCGGGATGCGAGAGCTGAAAGAATCAGCCAAAGCTAAGTCTCTCGTATGGACACAAATTGTGCCCGAAAATAAAGAGACACCGCCTGTGGCAGGTAATATTTGTGCAATCATGCAATCGACTGAGTGTCTCCGAGGAAACGATCGAAGCAAGCTGATGATTTGCCTCTTGCATAAAGGTATCCTTTTGAACTCTAATGATGATTTCACTAATGATAACCCTTTGCCTAGTGATGTTCAAAGTGTTTTGTAGGACCTCGAGGACATGTTCCCTAAAGAAATGCAAGGTGGATTTCCTTCGCTGAGGGGAATCGAGCACTAAATAGACTTCATCCTACGGTCTCAAATCCCCAACAAGCCAGCCTACCGGTGTAATCCCAAAGACACCAAAGAGCTCTAACGGCAGGTGGATGAATTGTTGAACAAAGGACTGGTTCGAGAGAGCTTGAGTATGTGCACCGTTTGATGACGGGAAATCCATCACAAGACCCTTCACTCGGAGTCAAGCAAAGAGGTCCAAGAGGTGCATTTACACTTGCTGAGGAAAGGACTCGAAGATGGAAGCAACTGGAAGAAGTATACTATGCTCACAGGCAAGGCGCTCCACCAGGTGCTCCACCCTGAGACATGCACAGCTGGGTGCTCCGCCTAAGGTTCAGGTGGTCCGCCCACTCCAGCTGTTGGTCAACAAGTCAGGCGCTCCGCCCAATGCGCTGAAGGTTTTGGCCCTACGTGGTCTATTTACCTAAGCCCACTTGTGGGGCATTTTAGACCTTTATCAAAGCTTGGGAAAACACTATAAATACCCAGGTCTTGCTTATTTTCACATTTAGTCTATCTTGAATATTGAAGAACATGAGCAATGCTCCTTATTGTTGAATGAAACCTTTCTTTTTGGACTTGAATCTCCTAGTCGAACTAGTTGACCTTCAATCCAACCCGATCATTCTATTTGTGAGGCCCAGGTGTGTCTCGAGGGTAGTTGCATAGCGTAGGCAACTCTTGACCTGAATCGAGGGTTTCACGAGACTAGTTCCTCGTGGATACCTTGTAGGGAGTTCAAGACTAGTCTTGCTCCTTATGTTTTTCGTTTCCGCTTTTACCCTGCATCAGTTTGGTATCAGAGCAAGGCTCGGGATTTTTTTCTACAAACTCTCTATCCTTGTTCATCGTGCCTAGTTTATTTTCTCTTTAGTTTCGTGTGTTTGAAGTTATTGGAAAGAAGAAAAAACAAAAAAATTGAAAAAGTTGAAAAATCTAAAAATTTGACATAACTTGTTGGTGTGATTAAATCTTGATATGGGTGTTATTGGGGATTGATCCTTATCGAAAGCCCATTTTTTTGGTACCTAAATTACGTGATTTGAAGTTGTATTACGGATTTTTGAAGATTTGAATTCGAACTTTTAAAACCCTTGAAAAATCCTTGTTCTTGAGATTCATGACTTTGAATCTTGGATTTGATTGATTGTTTGGGTGTGAACTTGATTGGGGTTTGTTGGGAAAGATCAAATGCGAATTCGGGTACCAATATCTTGATATTTGGAGTTGTATAACACAAGATTGAAGAATCCAAAACCCCTTTTGAAACCCTTTTGAAGCCCTAACTTTGAAACATTCAATGATGCTTGTGCATTGATTATTGGGTGTTTGTGGATGAAATTCATTGGGGTTTGATAAGAATAACCTTATACAACTTTGGGTACCTTGAATTTTGACAAAACATGGTGAAATCAATTCAAAATTTGTGTTGAAGTTGAAGAAAACACGTTGTTGGAAAAGCTGAAGGCTGTGCTAGGCACTCCGCCTGGATTCTAGGCGCTCCGCCTAGCCCCTAGGCACTCCGCCTAACCCTGTAGCTTGGTTTTGGGTAGTTTTCTTCTTGGTTTTTCGTCTTTTATTTGATTGCGTTGCATCCGTTTAGTATTATTAGAGTAACATTCCTACTCGATTAGAACTAATCATTTGAGCCTTTAGAATTATCGTGCCTAGTGGAGATGAGAAATCAAAGAAGACTCATAGAACTATTTGATTTGATTCAAGTCCTCACTTTAAAGAGCTTAGCGTCCATCGAGTCACATAAACTCAACTCACCCCGGAGGACACTTGACTTGTGGATAGTTTGATTGAGTTGAGGATTGTTGTTCAACTACCTGAAGCTTCTAGATTCAAGTTTGAGTGATATATCTGCCACCACTAAACGAGTGTACCCGAGGGACATTCAAGCGAGGTGTGTGAGTGAGGTTGTTTCACTAACCATTTGCTTATTTTGTAGGTACCATGGCTAGTGAAGGTGATGATCCTATGAAGAGTGCCTTGGCTACTATCATGGCCAAGTTGGATAGTATGAGCCTAAGGATTGAATGTCTTTAAAAGGGGACCCCGAGTGTCCATCTTGAAACCGGTGACAAGTGGCTCAACCTTTACCCCGGAACAAGTTGCCGAATTGCTTAGGCAATAAAAGGAAAAGGATGTTCTTGTGATAAGAATCAAATACGAAACGCGGAAATAAAGATAAAGAGCGAGACACTACTCGAACTCCCTACGAAGTAACTATGGAGAACTCGTTCCATAATACCCTCGTATCGGTGTCAAGGAGGACCTACACTATGCAACTACCCTCGAGCCACACTTGGGGCTCGCAAATAGAATGATCGGGTTTTCCGGTTCAAGACTCAACTAGATTCCACTAGTGAATTCAAGCAACCAAGGCAAAGGATTCTCCAAACAAGAGATAGTTTCTTTTCATCATTCATATAATTCAAGGTAGACTAAGGTTTGAATAGGTTTGTGAAGTATTTATAGACTTCACTTACATGTAATGAAAGCTCAAAAATACCCCCAAAGTGGGCTAAAACAATAAGGGCCTCATAGGGCTATAGTTGTCCAAATCATAGCAATTAAACTAGGAATCCCGCAACCCTTCACAAAGTAGGCGCCCAGCCTACTCTAACTAGGCGCCCCGCCTCTTTTCACTATGCTGAAGGAGTGGGCGGTCCGCCTGGCCTGGGACTCTCACAGAGGCGGTCCGCCTGGTGAGATCCAGAGAGTGTGCAAAAACTAGGCGGCCGGCCTAGTGGAGTAGGCGGTCCGCCTGGTGCTGTGGCCTCTTGAGTTGCTTCCAAAAGTGCTCCGGATGCCTCGTCAAGTGTACTAGAAGGTCCTCCATCCATGGCACACCAAAGTATAGTCTTCAAGTTGGTCTTGGAGCCTTCTTCCATACCCTTCCATATCAAATGAAGATGGGTGTCTTGGATCAACTTGGCTTGACTCCGAGTGAAGGGTCTTGAGGGGGTTTGGGTCTTATCATCCTCCCCTTCTTGAGAAGATTTCGTCCTCGAAATCGAAGCATCATCCACGACCTCTTCATCATTAAGCACAGCCTCTTCATCACCTACATTCAAAGGAACCAAGTCACTAACATTGAAAGTATTAGAAACTTGATACTCACTTGGTAAGTCGACCACATAGGCATTGTTGTTTATCTTCGAGAGCACTTGGAATGGGCCATCTCCTCGGGGTGCCAACTTCCCTTTCCTAAGGTTTGGAAACCTTTCTTTCCGGAAGTGCACCCACACATAGTCACCCTTCTTGAGTTCTACCTTCTTGCGTCCTTTGTTCTTCTTGGCGGCAACCTTAGCATAAGCTTCCTCCAAGTTCTTCTTCGCCTTTGCATGGAGTTCAACCAAAGCCTTGGCTCTAGCTTTTCCTTCAAAATTAACAACCATTTCCCTTGGCAAAGGGGTTAGATCAAGGGGAATCAAGGGGTTAAATCCATAAACACACTCGAATAGAGTCATGCCTATCATGCTATGCAATGTGCGATTGTAGGCAAACTCCATAAGAGGTAAACGATCAATCCAAGTCCCGGCCTTACCTCGAGTCATAGCTCTAAGAAGAGCACCCAAGGTTCGGTTTACCACTTCCGTTTGTCCATCGGTTTGGGGGTGGTGGGACGTGGAGAACAAGAGCTTGGTGCCTAAAGCACCCCATAAACACCTCCAAAAATGACTTAGGAACTTAGTGTCCCTATCACTCACTATGGTTTGAGGCACACCATGCAACTTCAAGACATTTTCAATAAACAAAGTTGCTACATGTTGTGCATCATCACATTTCTTGCATGGAATGAAATGAGCCATTTTGGAGAACCTATCCACAACAACATAAATGCTATCATGGCCCCCTCTAGTCCTTGGTAATCCCATCACAAAATCCATTGAGATATCCAACCATGGACTAGTAGGTACGGGGAGAGGGGTATACAACCCATGAGGGTGGGCTTTAGATTTGGCTCGCTTGCACTCAAGGCAAGTAGCGCAAAACTTTTCCACATGCACCCTCATCTTTGGCCAATGGAATTGTTCTTGAAGGATGGCCAAAGTCTTTCTTGTGCCAAAATGTCCCATGAGTCCCCCGCAATGTGCTTCATGCACAAGCAATTCTCTCCAAGAGGACTCCGGAATGCACACCCTACCATTTTTGAAGATATAACCATCAAACCATTGGTATTTGTCAACTCTCTCCCCTTTCTCTAGAGTGTCATGGACACTCTTTAGCTTTGGGTCATGAGCATACATCAATTTAATGCTCTCAAAACCCATGAGCTTAGAGGTGAGAGTGGTGGCTAGGGCAAACTTTCTTGAAAGCGCATCCGCCACAACATTGTCTTTCCCTTTCTTGTATTGGATCACATAGGGAAAAGACTCAATGAATTCAACCCACTTGGCATGTCTCTTATTGAGCTTCTCTTGGCCTCTCAAATGCTTGAGTGACTCATGGTCACTCTTGATTACAAACTCACGAGGCCAAAGATAGTGTTGCCAATGGGCAAGGGCTCTCACAAGGGCATACAACTCCTTGTCATATGTAGAATAATTCAAGGATGCCCCTTTCAACTTTTCACTAAAGTAGGCGATGGGTTTGCTATCTTGCATTAAAACACCACCAATTCCCACCCCCGAGGCATCACATTCAACCTCAAATGCCTTTCCGAAGTCGGGCAATTGCAATAGAGGGGCGGTACTCAACCTACTTTTCAACTCAAGGAAGGCCTTCTCTTGAGGCTCTCCCCAAACAAACGGTTGGTCTTTCTTCACCAATTCGGTGAGTGGAGCGGCAATGGAGCTAAAGTCCTTCACAAATCGCCTATAAAAGCTCGCGAGACCATGAAAGCTCCTCACTTGAGTCACGGTAGTAGGAGTAGGCCAATCACGTATGGCCTCTACCTTAGACTCATCCACCTCCACTCCTTGGGCACTCACAACAAACCCAAGGAAGACCACCTTCTCAACACCAAAGGCACACTTTTTAAAATTAGCATAGAGCTTTTCGGCTCTCAACTTTTCAAGCACTAGCCTAAGGTGTTCAACATGGTCGTCTGTTGATTTGCTATAGATCAATATATCGTCAAAATAGACGACCACAAATGATAAGAATCAAAAACGCGGAAAGTAAAGATAAGAGGAACGAGACGTAACTCGATCTCTAATCTCAAGTAGCAACGGAGAACTTGTTCCGTTACACCCCGAGAGAAGGACAAGAACACCTACGCTATGCAACTACCCTCGAGCCGCACCTGGGACTCGCAAATAGAATGATCGGGGGTGGTTTGGGGTTCAACTAGAATCCACTAGTAAACTCAAACCGTCTCAAAAGGTTTTCATTCAAAGAGAATCCACTCTTGAACATTGTCATTGACAATCAATCATTCATCATAATATCAAAACTAGCTAAGGAATAATGCTAAGCTATGGAGTATTTATAGGCCTCATTCAAGACATAAGGAAAGGCCTAAAATACCCTTAAAATAGGTTCTAAAGTCATAAGCCACGTAGGGGCATACTAGGAATTACATAGCGACTTAAAGTCAAAATCCGGTCAACTCGCACAGGGGGAGGCGCCCGCCTCCATGCCTTAGGCGGTCCGCCCCACACTCTGAGGCGCTCCGCCTCCTTGGTCCGCCTCTTGGAATCCAGAGAGCAAGCAATCCTTAGGCGGTCCGCCTCAATTCGTAGGCGGTCCGCCTCTTCCTGAAGCTTCTTGAAACACTTCGAATTGTGTCTCGGATGCTCATCTTTCCATGGCGTCCCAATGCATGACCTTGAAGTGCTCTTCCTTGGCCTTGGATGGCGCTTTTGGATGGGTGCTCGATTTGGGTCTTATCATCCTCCCCTTCTTGAGAAGATTTCGTCCTCGAAATCAAGGCTTGGTCTCTCATGGCTCTATCAACTCTTCGGGGTGGCCAAGAATCTCCTCCTTTGTCCTTCTTGATCGTCACTTTGGCATAGGCTTCTTCCAAGATCTTCCTCGCTTTAGCATGGAGCTTAGAACCTACAAGCAACGACAAGCAAAAACAAGCAAACGTCCCACTTTGAAAGTAGGTTAGTGCAAGAAGTGTGGGAAAACACACTCTTGTGATATAACCAAGCGTCAATAACAATCATGAATATCAAGTCTCCAAAGAGAACCATAAGCACTTGGTTAAAGATCAACATGCACTCAACAAGATAATGAGCAAAGAGGTCATGGGGAGATGGGAAATGCAAGATCAAGCTACCAAAATCCCCTTGAACCTTAAGCTCAAGATCAACACACCAACCTATCCTCGAGGTGTGATCAACATGTGGAGTGGAGTGAGTCAAATAGCCCACCCTACAAGTAGGATCAAGCACTCCACTCCCCTTCTTTAGAGCATACTTACTCACACCAAGGGATTCCTCTTCTCCTCCCA